>VZTH01013959.1:108679-124548 GCA_013397815.1 Aleadryas rufinucha
TGGATTCTATTTTCTGTGCTATGGTATCAAACTTCTTAGCCTCTGTTTCTCGTCTTCTCACACAACAGGTCCTCAGGAAATGAGGAGAAAGGAGGTGAAATTTGGTGAAATGATGAAAACTGGCAAGAAATTAGAAACTTCTTGTGGTTGCACATTTCAGGGCAGCAGCTGGAACTTGTTACTCTGGTTCTCCCGTGTGGTTGTGTCCAAGCACTCCCTGAAATACTAAAGCATTCCTTTAAAGCATCTGATTGGACATGCTGGACACATTGAGATGTGATAAATCCTGAGAAAAAGGAAAGCAGAGGACTTGGGGTGAGTTAAAAATACCTCTGTGAATCGATATTTACAGAGCAATCCTCTCCGTTGGGAGGAAATTCCAGCTAAGACCATCCTTCTGTTTCTTCACAGAGAGGACACTTCCTTTGCTACGAGGATATCTTTGCTGTGGGGTTATGGATCTCTTAATTTTAAAAACATGTGTGCAGTACAGAGTAGTCAAACAGGTGAAAAAAATAGTAAATCAAGCTTTCTCTGCTTCAGAGACAAAATACAGCTGGAAAATTCACCACAGAAGGACAATTATTCCCCAGGGAAAACACCAGAACAGAGAAGTTAACTACTGAATTTAGGATTAAGTCCGTAATATAAACAAGTCCAGAGTTTTCACCAGTGCAAGATCTGTATCAATAGATAAATGCCTCCAGTAACACATTTTTTATACAATTTTCTCATTATTTCAAATCAAAACTGGGTGTGACTTCAGTAAGTAATCTACAGTTCCCAGGTTTTTGTTTTATTATTTAATTTTATATATATTTAGACATTGATTGTGTTTATATGATGTTGTTATCTTATTGGGGTTTTTAATATATTTATACCTATTTCCCTGTGTCCAGAATCAGAAAACAATTAGAAAAGAATTTAATTTTAGATGCAAAAGCCCCAAAACACCCTGAGCCAAGTGGAATTGGCCTTGATTCACTTGCTCTTGGCTTCTGGGCCCACATCTGAAAGGATGCAGTGAGTTTGATGTAGGAAAATCCCAATGTTTTCCTGGCATTTGGTCTTACCCATCTGATCCTTCCCGGTGATTTTCACTTGGGCAGAGGGGTCACTGTAGGGGCCCATCCCTGCCTTGCTGGAGCAGGCTGTCCTGAAGTGGTAGATGAACCCCTGGGGGAGATTTCTGGCATGGTAGCAGCAGTCAGTGATGTCAGAAGCAAGAATTGTCCACTCCCCATCTTAACCAAGGGAAGAGAGGAAAGAGAGATCAGGACTCATTTTAAGATGGTCACAATGGGTTGGAGGTTTTTTTGAGATTTGGGGTTTTGTTGTGGGGTTTTTCTTTCCCACCAACTTTACTTATGTGCTGGAATATGGAGAAACCGACTTACCATGGCCACATTTTGGGCTGTACCTGTGTAATTCTTCTCTAAAATCAGCTGGTTTATGTCTGGTAATTCCAAGCTGTGCCAGTATTGTTCCAGAGGAGTGGTGAAACTTTCCTGTTTTTGTTTTTACCTAATTCATGCCACCAAACTCTACTGGAAATATACATCAAGAACTCCAAACTAAGGATAAATCACTGATTTTTTCATTTTTCCCTGTTGGCTGTGTCTTGAATTTAATTGAGACCATGAGGTGCAGGACTCATGGACAGAACCATCCAGTAACACCATCCCAGCAAACTGTTTGAAACATGGCCAGTTTTACTCAGCTTTTATGAATTATATGATTTCTCATGGAACTGGAATTGTAGCTACATTCTGGACTCATTATTCATGGGACTAGGTTAGGAAGGAGAAAATCATCAGCAGACATTTAATCAACATTCCTTCCACGTGACGCTGTGTCCCCTCTTTTGCTGCTGTGCTCAAGGCTGAACCCAACTCCCTGCAACTGCCTGAGATTAAACCCATCCTTCTACTCAGATAAACTCTGTCAGAGAACCTCAAACCATTGGAAAAGCAGCAATTCCCCACCCAAACCCAAAGTATCAATGACTCTGCAGGGTGCTGGTTGAATTGGGGGCTCTTTGTGCAAGAAGGAGCAGATACAGCTTAGAAATAGAGAAAAATATCTGCAGAAGCACCCTACAAAAGCCTGTTGTCAAATAATGGATAAAAACAAGGAATTTATTCCTGATTATCTTAGTCCTCCTGTGTTCAGGAGAGCAGGACTTTGCATGTTCCTGCCAAACACACAGAATGCAGTGGAAGATTGTAGATGCTGTTTCCCATTTTTCTTCCTAACTGGAAGAACTTGTGTTTGTATCCTCCCCAAAATCTCTCCTGCAGTTGTGTCAAAAGGAAAAAACGATAAAGAAAGTGGTGTTGGAGGAAAAGTGACTCACACCAGCTCCAGAGGGAAAAGGCAGAAAGCTGCTGCCCGTGCCCATGCCAATCCAGAAGGGAGTGTTTGTGTGTTTGTGTGTTTGTTTGGGGAATTAAGTGAAGGAACAGGGAGCAGCTGAATCCAAAGGGCTGTGTTTGTGTGGCTGCAGCAGGAATTGCTATCAGACATCACACTGATAATAACAACAGCAAAGCTGTCCCAGGAGAGGCAGAGCAGCCTTGGGGATTTGATACAAAGCTTTTGTAGCTAAACAGGAAAACATCCACTTTCCACAAGGGCAGATAGTGACAGGATGAGTGGGAACAGCTTTAAACTGTGCGAGGAAAGGGTTAGATTAGATGTCAGGAAGAGTTTATTATTCAGAGGGTGTTGGGGCCCTGGCACAGGGTGCCCAGAGAAGCTGTGGCTGCCCCTGGATCCCTGGAAGTGTCCAAGGCCAGGTTGGATGGGGTTTGGAACACCCTGGGATAGTGGAAGGTGTCCCTGCCCATGGCAGGAGGGCTGGAATTAGATGATTTTTAACTTCCAACTCAACCCATTCCGTGATTAAGTGATCCACTGATTTTCACCAGCCTCTGGACCAAGCCTCGAATGAGAATATCAAAGGGATGATGCAGTTTTGCCAAACTTTGATTATCTTGTCCTGGCTCTTTGCCCCAAGCTTCCTCCATGGCCAATAGGAAAAGAAAGCACAGCTGTTCAGCAGAGCATAAATTGCCTGTTCGATAAACCATCTTTCTCCAAGACTGTACAGAAAGCCTGAGCCTGGGATGATGTTGTTTTATTAGTGTCTAATTTTGTCAGATTACTCAGAGCTGCGTATCAGACCAGGCATTTTCACCTGTAGCTGCTGACTTTTTGGTTGTAGCTTCCATGCAGTCTTTTTGATTCACTTTAGCAAAGCCTTGGTATGAATATGCAAATTCCAGGCTGATTTAACCAGCACAACCCCTAACTTTTAGATGGCTAAATGATGGCTGTTGAAGTGTAGAATGAATCCCATTCCTAACTCTAAACTTGGGAGTTAAATCAAGCTGTTTCTGAATAGAAATAAAATATCCAGCTGGTGAAGAGATCATACACAGTGAGATGCTCCTTGCAAAGCATAAGGACAGCACTTTACCTTCAGTCTTGCACTGGACAGTGTAATGGACAGGGGTGTTGGTTTCCACAGGTTTCCAAACCACCTGCACTCCGTCCTTGTAGACCTCCACGATGTCAGGGGGTGGAGGGCTGGGGGGAACCTCTGTGGAGAGGAGGCACAAGCCCCAGGAGTGTTAACAGCAGCACTGCAGTGATACAAAACTCTGCATCCAGCATGTCTCAGCTACAGATATTATTTTTATATATCTATGTAAAACATGTATATGTTTTTATATATATATTATATCACACCTAATGGAACAGCAATTTAACCAACCCTAATTTAAACTCAGCACTAAGATTTTGTCTTGGAGTGGCTCTTAATCCAGGAGAGAAAACAAAGAGTGAAGAAGAGGGAATGAACCCTGCACAGGCTGTGGACCACAGCGAGGAAGAGATTTTCCTCTGCACCCACGTGCAGAAATCTCACCTCAGAGGTATCCACAGGTCACATTTTGGGGCAGAAGTACTTAAATACCTATTTCTGTAGCTACTCCTTCTCTCACCTGCTTTCCTTATGACACAAGAGGTGGATGCTGAGCCCAGGGGGTTTGTGGCCACACAGGTGTAAATACCAAAATCCTCAGCATTAACAGAGAGGATTGTCAGCAGCTGGAAGTGTTTGAGCGTGGATGAGATGAGGATCCGGCTGCTGCTCTGGACAGGTATCCCGTCTGGAAAGCAGGAGATGGGAGAGATAAATGCCCTGTAAATTGATACCAAGGTGTTTAAAGCTCTGCCTGCAGCCCTGTCCCAGAGGTCAGGGACTCTCAGGAGGGATGGCAGCGTCACCTCTGAACCAGCTGATGTGCAGGGAGGAGTGAGCGGCCGTCCGGCACGAGAGCGTCACGCACTGTCCGGCGGCCGCAGCCTGGTCCATGAGCTCCTCAACGAACGACGGGGCTGCAGGGAGGAGGAAAAGCGGTGATTCAGAATAGCCACGAGAGCTTTGTGGACAACAAATCCCTGCAGGACATCAGAAAGCATTTTTAATGGGGTCAAGAACTTTTCTGGTTCATGGTCTGCCATTCCTTTGACCACCGTTTGGAGAATCCCCCAAGCACTGAGCACACAGGTGAAGAAACCCTGTTCATCCATGGGTGTCGTGTGACAGATCCAGATGGATCTTGGAAAATCCACAGGGAATATCTGCACTGCCCAGCCCTGGTACAGCTACAGCAGCAGAACAGCTCAGAGCAGAGAGAGACCCCGTCACAGCAAGGATGTTCTTCTGGCCGAGCCTAAATGTGGGGGCAAAACTAAATTACGCAATTTCAAGGATGAGGGGATCTAATAGGACCAGAGGAAATGGCTTCCAGTTGCACCAAGGGAGGTTTAGATTGGATATTAGGGAAAATATCTTCATGGAAAGTGTTGTCAAGGATTGGAAGAGGGTGCCCAGGGAGTCAGCATCCCTGGAGGGATTTAACAGATGTGTGGCACCTGGGGACAGGGTTTAGTGGTGGCCTTGGCAGTGCTGGGTTAATGGTTGGACTCGGTGATCTTAGAGGTCTTTGCCAACCAAAATGATTGTATGATCAAGGCAACACAAGAAGAGAGAAGGAGACATGAGAGATGGATATTGAAGAAGGAAAAACCCCACAGAGCATCAAATCTGCTCCTGTCTCCATGGGAAAGGGGGAGCTCAGGTTTTCTTCTGTGCTTCTCTGGGGTTTTTCTCCACAGTGGCCAGGGGCTGCCAGCCTCCCACCCCTGCCCTTCCCAGTGTTTGTCTGGGTTCTGCTGAATGCTGGGGCAGTAACCTGACCTCAGAAAATGCTCCTGATGGAGTCAAGGGGAAAACTTGACTGGTAAAAAGCAAGTTCAGCTTTGCTGAATCACCCTCTGGGGTAAAACAAACCAATTATTACTGCCACAGCAATACCTTTCTCCTTTGGGATGAGGCTTGGTAACTTGAATGAAGGCAGTGCTGATTTCCTCTTCAGAGATCCTTCAGCCCCTATTAGCAGCTCCTTTTCTGCTGCCTCACTTCCCAGCTCCCCAAACTCTGTTGTGAGAAAGGATGAGAAGTCATTCAAGGCCATCCTTCTCCCCCTGGCATCCGTTTGCAGTGACAGTTCTGCCTTCACACATAACCAGTCACAGGTTCCTTATTAACCAGCCTTTGATTAACAGGGAAGGCTGTGACAGCTGCTGCAAACAGAACAGTGTCCTGGAGGAACAGGGAATATCCAGGGATGGCAGAGAAGAAGGGACAGATTCTCATGTCCAGTAGCCAGAGTGACTTCAGCTTCTGCCAGTCACTTAAACATTAGGGATTTGCCCTTGTCAGATGATAACTGCAGCAGGAAAAGCATCACCCAGCCCTGAACTGCTTCTGTGTGACCTCAAACGGGGAATTTGAGCCCCTTCCATCAGTGGATTAACCCAGCTGACTCTGCACTGCAGCCAGCCACTAATAGAAACCTGATGGTGGAGACTGCTGATTTCATATCCTGCCACGGCCAGATTTGCAATCCCAGTCTAACCACAGCCTCAAATATACAGGGGAAAAAGAAAAAGGCAGCTTTAGCAGAGCCCAGTTATAGCAGCAAATCTGTGAAGGAACAGAGTGAAATAATTACCTTCCTCTGGCTCAGGAGACGTCTTTCCTTTTAGGATTCTTGAAATATGGGCGACAGAAGCTTTTACTTTCTTCTTCAGACTCTGCTCCACCGACTGCTCCACCGAGTGAGACCTTGCATACGGCTTAAAGAGTCCAGGCTTGGTGTGGAAGGAGCTTTTCTGCTTCCCACTGGAGTCCTTTTGGGAGCTGTACATTTCTTTATGGCTCTCTGCCCCTTTCCCCATGGCTAATAAATTAGTTGCCTTCGAATCCTCGGATATTTCCAAACGGTTCTTCCTGTTCTTGTCTTCCTGTTCCCTGATGCACAGTCTTTTATCCTTATGGAGATGTCCTGCGGGAGGGGACCTTGCCCTTTCCAGAAGCATAAACCGCCTAGGAACTGGTTTGGGCGAAGGCTTCTTATAGCTCAGAAACTCAAAGGGAAAATAGACAATGTCATACAAATCCGAGAAATTCAGATAGGCAGGCTCCACCTCTGAGATGTCGAACTTTTGAGGGCCACTGCCAAGACTGGGTGTTTCATCTGACAGGTCTTTGATTTTCACCAGAGAAACTTCTGGGTGTTTGCCAGTGTCCTTGATCACTGGCACGTGGATGGGTCTTTTTCCAATGTCCAGGCTCTCTGTTGAGGAAACGCTCTCCCGGCTGGAAGGGGGGGTCTCAAATGCCAAGTCCTCCAGGTGCTCACATTCATGAGGAACTGTCCGTGCTCCCTGCCCTTCCAGGACTCCTGGCTCTTCACTCAGGGTAAGGTAGGGTTCTGCTAAGTCATCCTGCTCAGAGACTTCTCCTCTTCCACCCTGTTGGACAGAAGGGAAGGAGGTGTCCACGTGTGCTTGGCTGCCTTTGTAGAACATCTCTCTGCGAGGAGAGATGTGCTTCCTGCTTTCCTTTTCTCCAGAAACTGACTCTGCCCAAACATTCATCTCTTCAGAGAGGGAAACCATCTCGTCCACTAAGCCCTCCAGCACAGCAGACTCCTCGTCGCTGTAAAAAGAAGATCTGTGATGTGACGGCTCCTGACCACGATCCCTGCGGAGCTGCGGTGGGACAGCTTTTCCAGCACCAGATCTTCCACTTTCTAAGGCAATGCCTCCATCCTCACCATAAACCTCTGGATATTCCTCATGTTCCAGTTCATAGGCTGAAGCTGGAGCAACTTCTGGTTGTGAAGCAGTTACTGCACCTGGGCTCCCACTCTCCAGACCATCCAAAATCCCAGCCCTGTCCTCCTCAAACACCCCATGTCCAGCCTTGGGGAAAGGAGGAGCCACAGCCTGTCCAGCTGCTCGGCTTCCACTTGCTGTCACCACAGATCTCATCTCACTGTGAAGTGACACCTCTGGATGTTCCTGGTTTTCACTCTCCCAGACCTGGGGGAGGACAGTGCTTCGGGAAGACACAGCTCTGGCTGGGTGTCTGCTCTCCAGAGCAGCAGGCTCTGAGCCATGGCCTTCAGGAACTTTCTGGGGTTTGGCTCCTTCACGGGCCAAACTGGAAACAACCTCTGTGACAGCTGGGCTTTTACTCCTCAGAGCAGCAAGTTTCTCTTTGCTGAGAGCCTGCTGTGCTCCATCAGAGACTGGAGCTGGCACTGATCCTGGTGGTGGGATTTTGGGAACAGTGAGTTGCTCTCCCTTCAGGACAGCTGATGCTGTGTCTAAATGAACAGGAGCCTTCTTGTGTGCTTGGCTTTCACCACCGCGGGCTGATGGTGGAGTGATTCCTGTAACACCCGCTCCTGCATCTTCCAGGACAGCAGATCTCACCTCTTTATGGATCTTGAGCTTCTGAGGAGCACCTTCACCAGCTGTGAGGGTACCTGGCTGTTTGCCCACCACGACAGTAGCTGCTGGAACACTTTTCCTAGGAATTTCCTGACTTTTGTCTTTACATACTGGAAGTGAATCGGTTTCTCTTTGTTCTGTTGGCACAGCGGAGCTTTCGTGCTCCATGGGTTCAGATTCAGCAACGCCATGAGCAGAAGTCTTTTCATCTGAATGTTTCTGCCTTTTGTCTTTCCAAGGTGGGGCTGGGGCTGCCCTTTTGATAAGCAAGCTTCCACCTGTTAGATCCGGGTGGGTGTCGGTGGGAGCAGACTCCTGGGGCAGACACACCCCTCCCTTACTCGGAGGAGATGACTTGGGGGTGGTCTCTGACTGTGTGAGGCTTGAAATGGACTCTCTGCCCTCCTGAAAAGCAGAGTCAGAGGCACAGCCAGAGGCAGATTTGCTCTCTGTGCTCTCATGTTTTGGAGCTGATGGTGCTGTGACATCTGAGCACTGGGCAGTCAGAATGGGGCTTTTGCCTTCCAAACACTCACCGTCCTCCTCAATCTCAGTGGCTTTCGACTTCTTCAGTAAACGTTTCCTGTTCTCACTCCTATGAGGTGACACTGGAAGTCCCTCTGCCTGTTGTATAAAAGCAGGTGGGCACCCATTCCCCTCACAATGTGTGGAGGGAGAGGGCTTCTCTCCTGAGCAGTCCTTGCTGGCTCTCCTGACGTCCTCTCGCTCCGCTGTGTCCGCAGAACATCCCTTGCCAGGCCCTGCGGAAACGTCGCAGTGATCACTGCCTTCAGGGCAGCTCTCCTGGGACAACACATCGCAGTCCTCCTCCAAAATATCTTGTTCCCTCAAGGATCTGGAGGCTCTCAGCCTGTAGTCATCCAGGGAACGGCTGCGGCTGGCACCAGCAATGGCAGGGTGTGGAGGCTTCCTGGCCGTGTCAAAGGACGCGGATTTGGTCAAGGATCCCAGCAGACCTTCCCTGCGATCATCTCCTCCTTCCTCCTCTTCTTCCAGTTCAAACTGCTCAAGGAGGGGCTCACGGAGGCCACTGAGGGGCACCTTGGAATACCCAGCCTTCCTGAAAGTCCTTCTGGCTCTGTCCAGGTGCCTTCTGAACTCCCTGCCTGGCGAGGAGGGCGGCCTTGCAGGCAGCTCAGTTGCTTGGCTGTAGAAGGTGCTTTTAATGACGCTCTGCCTGGGAACACAGGCAGATGGCTTTTCTGCCCCATCCCCTGCCTCTTCAACTCTGTCCTTGTCAGGCAAAGATGTGTCTGGTTTTCCTTCCTGATGCAGAAGTGATGTGCTTTCTGTGGAAGCCCTCAGGGATGAAGGCTCAGCAGCACCACTTCTTTGGGACGGCTCTGCCCGAAGGCTGGGCTGGAGCCCCTCCTCTTTCTCCCGTAGGATACTCGCCATGAGCTCTTTGCTTTCTGTGGGTGATTTGTCCCCCACCTCAGCCTTCATGGAAGCATATTTCCTCCTCATGGGTTTTACTGGGATGGAGGCTCTGGAGTGCTCCCGTTCACTTGCGCGTTTCAGAGGCTCGGGATGGCTCGGGGCATCAAACACGGGCAAGTGCAGTTCGGGGGTGGAGCCAAAGTGCCTCTTTTTGGGGAAATTCGAGTTCTCGTTGTCTGAAGAGGAGCCACTGGTGCTGGATGAAGTGCTTTCCTCGATGAGGTGTCGGGAGATGGCCAGGGAGGTGTTGTCGTGGGTCCTCTCGAGGATTTCTGGGATGGACCTCATCACCAGGATGGATTTGTAGCACATCAGGGAGCGCTGAGAAGGAAAACAAGGCACAGCACAAGGAGATGGGAACGTGGTGGGAGTATGATAAACACACCAAAATTAGCTCCTGCACCCCTAAATACCACACCCACGAGTCTGATCAGACATTGCCAGCCTCTGGACATGTCACCAATCCAGGCCTCATTTGCTCTCCAAATCTCCCTCTCCCCTCATTCATAGATGTGAAATTAAATTGACTTCAGGGAATGCACTTGCTCTTGTGTATGGAGGAGGCAGAACCCTGCTTGACTTTCCAAAGTCAATCTGGCCACTCAAAACAGATGAAAAGGAGTTTTTGATGGAAAACATCAGATAAGGGACTCACTGGAGTAAACAGCCTTAAATCCTTTGACTGCAATACAACCTCCAGTGACTTAGGCCAGCAGAAGATCTACCACAGGGTAGGAGATGGGATTCCTCTGCTCTAAATTCTGCCACGTGGGGCATCTCAGTTGAAGCTGGGCCTCTCCTTCCAGCCACCAGAGAGGAACTGGCATGTTCAGAAGGCAATCAATCCAATTATTTTAGGGAACTGCAGGAAAAGAGGCATTTTCTTGGCACCTGTCTGAAATTCAGCTCCAGTTGCAAAGGCAGCTGAGGGCACCTAACTTAGACACAACCTTGTGTCTTACAGGCACCTGCATGGCTTTCCAGGCAGTAAAAGCCTAGATAATTAATTCCTGACACCTCCATCTCTCCTGGGCTTATTCCCAACTCACAGCCATGTCAGATCTCTGCTGAGCTCGCTGTCCTAGCCCAAAAGATTTCCAAAGATTCAGATGCAACTAAAAATAGATATAACTAAACAGAACCAACACAGATTAAGGGCAACTCACCTGCCACTTGCTCCGAGCCACAATGAATTTGAGCTGTTTGGTATTAATGAAATGAGCTGCTTCAAGAGGGACGTTATGCTGCCAGGTGGAACAAGAGGAAAATCATTGGTTAAAAAATCCTGACTTCAATTCTTGAGAAGTTTTTGTGGGTTTTTTTTAGAAGTCTCTCTTTACACAATTGTTTAATTTAGGAAAGCTACAGTAGATCGAATGCTGCAGTCCTTTCATGGTTAAATTGCAGACAAAATCAGCTTTTCAGTGCTAAAAGCAAGCCCTGTTCAATACATGTCATTGAATCCTTTGTGCTGCTGTTAATTTTTAAGTCTTTTCCTTAGTGATTCAAGGCTTTGGAATATAAACCATAACTTTGGCCTGCAAGGCCAGTTTCCTTTCTGTACTGCTGTGACAGAACAAGAAGAAATGGCCTCGGGCTGCACCAGGGAGGTTAAGATGGGATATTGGGGAAAACTGACTGATCAAGGACCAGGACAAACTTACCATGAACCACTTGTGGGAAAGACAGTCCAAAGCACTTGGTCTGGCTCTGGTGAGAGAACAGATCAACATTTTAGTAGGAAATCACCTCCAACAGCAGCCACTGATCTTCCTGAAGGTGCTGCTGCACCCACCCACACTCTGAGCTGTGTCCTTAGGTTGAGAGCTGAGAAGCCAACAAGACACAGCAGCTTCCAACCCAAGGTTTCCTTCCCTGGAGGTGAAAACATCCTCCTTTTTCAGCCTCACACTCCCCACAGATCCTCAGGAAGAGCTCATGGCTCTCTGCAGGGGTTCAAGGGTGTCCAGAGCAGCCCTGAGAGTGCCTTAGCCTCTTTAGGTGGCCAGAGTGAAAATAGCTTTGGCAGGAGGCAGAAAGAGTAGAAATGAAATTAAAATCAAGTACCTGTAAAGATGCCTTCCAGCCAGCTTTTGTACTTGAAATTGCTTAATGAATGTGGTCAATGTTATTTAATTCCCACATAACTCCCTCCGTACCAGTCCCTGCTCTTCCCACTCGTCTGTGTCATTCCAGAAACTCCTCTGCCTGGAGGAGGCAGGGAGTAAGGACATCACCCCACCAGAGAGAGGCCAATTTGGCAAACACCCGAGTTGTGGGTTGGGTAATGGGGAATAATAAGGAAGGATTAGGGGAAAATGCACCGCATCTCACTGAGCTTTCTGCTTTTCAAACCAGAGGATGAGCTGGGGTGTGCCCGCTGAGACACCAACAGCTCTGCACACAGGGAGGCACAGCAGGGCACTCACTTGGGCTGCTGCTGCAGGATCCCTTTCATGAAGTCCTTTGCATCTTCACTCAAGTGAACAACATCAGGAATGGTCCACGAAATTTCCCCGTCCTGGATATTCAGGAGAGTTTTCCTGTCATTCTCCCCAGCAAACGGAGACTTGCACGTGAGGCTTTTTTATTGAACACCATAAAATGAAAGGAGATGGATTTTAGGCTTCTGTTTTCTGTTCAAATGACAGAAGCACAAATGCTTACATGGGGTTTTTAAATGTTTCAGGGATTATGTGCCTGGGACTCGCAATGTTCGTGAGGAGCAACCAGGAAAGGAGGAAACCACAAAATAAATTGTCCTTATTATGGAAGGACTGAATGCTCCACTCAAATCCCTCACTTGAAAGTACTGGTGGGCTCTGATGGACAAGGGGTTATTGGGGGAGTGTTTCCAGGATTTATTTACCTTAAATATGTGATGACTCCAACAGCCCTGCAGAGAGAGAGAACACAAATGTCATGTTTGTCACTATTTATCCATCCTTCTCAAGCCCCTCTTCCTGCCACTAGACACCCTGGAACAGCAAGATCACCTTCTCCTCACCTTTCAAGGAAAAAAACTCCCCAAAGCTATTGTTTCTTCCATTCATTTTCCCCCTTCAATATTTTTTAAAATTGTTCTCAAGTAATCTTCCATTTTTAAAGTGCAGACAGAGGCAAAGTCTGAAAATAAGTGGGGTTTTTTGAGTTTGTTTGCCTTTTCTAGAAAGCCCTTTAGGATCATTCCCTCTAGTTGCTGCCTGGAATAGAGATCATCTCCTCTTAAGATGCTCCTTTGCATTAATTAGCAGTCAGAGTTCAATTATGGCTGAAAAAAATTAGACAGAAGGAGCTTTAACGAGCCCTGATGGCTTTTGGATTGTCAGCGCTCGCTTTCAGTTTCCTGTGTTATTATCACTGCTCCATTTACTAATTAACAGCTAATGGCAATCCAGGCCATTGAGGGCCTGGAAGAGCATTTTAGGAAAATGAGAGATTACCAGATATCAGTTGCTTTTGACACTGGTGACTGGGAAACAATTTCTGGGGCAACAAACTCTGGAGAGCCGTATTTGCTGTACTGAGGCTCCACGGGTGTGATCCTCTGGGCAAATCCGAAGTCACAGATCTTCAGGTCTTCCCTCTCAGGATAAACCATGAGGATATTCAGTGGCTGTTGAATGAAAAAAGATTAAAGAAGGAATTTTTCTTGAGAGCAAAGAGTATTTTCAGTTGTAAGATTAACTCAGAGAACACCCATTCCCTGGCCAACAAGAGGCTGGGAAAAGCCAGACCTCCCCTTGCACATTACCTTGATGTCCAAATGAAGGATGTTGTTGTCATGAAGATATTTGATTCCTTCCAAAATTTGCTTGATATACAGTTTGACCTAAGAATCGAGCCAGTTATTAAACAATTATTAAATAAACAATTATTAAATAGTGAGAGTAAATAGGAGGGTCCCTGATTTCACCAAGATTTGATCTTTAAAGGTCCCTCCCAAACCAAACCATTCCATGATTCTATGATGTTTCCCTCTGAGAATTTCTAAAAAAAAAGAAAAAATTCAATTTTGCCAATAAATATGGGTCATCTGGCTACTAAATGGGAGATGTGAGACATTTTGAACTTTGAGCACCAAGGATTTAAAAAAAAAATCCCTTAGAAACCATAATTTCTGCTTGTCTTTTAAAGACACAAAGGGAATAGATAGAATATAGTTATAAGTGGATAAAGTGGTATTAAGTAAGTGGAGACACAGGAGCTCCAGATGACAGAAAGCAAAGAAATGATGATGATAGAGCAAATATAATAGTTTTTTTAGGCTGAATGCAATGGTAGTGGTCAAACCCCCTGGCTGTTTCTAGTTATTCCCCAAAGAAACCCAATTTAGCAATGAAAGTTGACGGGAACACTTTGTAAAGGCTGATTCTGCTTTGACAGATTATCACTGGTTCAAAGACATCTCTCATATTCTGAAAGGAAAATGCAGAAAGAACCAAATGAGAACCAAATTTCAAATGAGAAATTACCTCAGCTTCAGTGACCACACTCTTCTTGAATAAACGGTCCAGGAGCTCTTCATTGGAGCATCTGATGGTGGCGTTAAGGGACAACAGAACCACGTGGAAAAGCCAATTTTTACTGTGGAACCACCTCCATCCAGCCAACAGCAGAATTCTCGAGGTGATCTCAGGCACTGGGATGGTCATGAAAGTCTCTGCTGCACCAGAATCCTTGCAGAAATGAGCTGCTCTAAACCCAGTATCACTTCTGCTAAAATCTACCTGTTGGTTTTGGGGTTTCTGCTGTGTATTTTCCTCATGCTCACCCAGACTGATCTCACAGAATCAGAGCCCTTCACTGTCAGATGTTTCAGAAAAGAATTTTGGTGCTTAATAACTCATTCACACTTGTGTACACAAATCTGATTTTTCTCACCCAAGCAGAAGCCCAGGGCTGCAGTGGAGCTCTCACAGAGCTGTGCTATCCTGTGGTGCAGAGAAGGATTGTGTGTCCTTTTGTCTCAGGGAAAAAAAACCCCAAAATGTGGTTAATTGCTTAGATATTTAATAAATGAGCTCTACCCAGTACTTCCCATCCTCCTCAGACAACTAGACAGAAAAGGATACAACTCCAGAATCAAAATGAGTGTTTTTCGTGTTTCAAACTCATCCAGGAGCCTGGTAATTCTGTCGTGGGACAGAGAGGCAAGAATATCCCTCTCCTGATGCGCTCGAGACTTGGTTTTGCTGCGCAGAGGGATGAATTTGGCGGCACAGGACACCCTGTTCCCTTTGTGCACCACCCGTTTCACGAAGCTGAAGCAGCCCCTGTGCAGGAACCGAAGAACGAGCCCTGATCAGAGCTGGGCAGAGAGTTTCCCCCACCCTGGCCTCTGCCAGCTCCCTGCTGCTCAGTGCTTGAATTCTGCAGCTCAAGCAGCTCATTCTGCCGTGTGTGAGGTGCTGTTGCCCTCTCCTGGCTGTCTCCAAAGGGAAGCTTTCCCATCAAGGGGAAAGCTGGTGCAGGTGGTGCGGGCTCGTGGCTGGCAAAGGCTGGTGCTCTTGGATCCCTGGGACAGACCCGATGTGATGGGATTGGGATGCTCCCACTGCCAAGAACCCACGTCCAGGCTCTAATCTGTGAGCCTCTGGATGGTTTTTTTCTGGTTGGAGATGCCTGGGCTGTCCCATCCTCTATCAGAAACCTCAGGAAAGCCTTCCCAGCACATCTGGGAGTGACCTCCCACTTCTGCCTTTACTTTCACTTTTTCAGACTTTTCAGGACCCACCCACCTCTTCCTGAGCAGCTCAGGTGGGCAATGAGATATTCCCTGGCAGTGATGCTGTAGAGTTGGAAAATTCATTTACCTTCCAATCTCCTGCTTAACCTCGTAATGGGAGTGGAGCTTTCTCCTGGTGGCCACTTTCTTTCCTTCTTGGTCTTTCTTAGCTTTGGAAATAAAGGAAAATATAAGGGTGAAAATTCAGACAACAATGCCTTGCTAATAGCGTGCAAAGTTATTACAGGAAAATTTAAGGCAGGAAAAATTAGAGGGGTCTTCTAAGCTTCTACAGAGAATTAAGTGGAGTTGTTTGATAACAGAATGTGTTAAAATGAATTTTGGGGTTGCCCAGAGAAGTGGCTGCCCCATTCCTGGAAGTGTCCAAGGCCAGGTTGGATGGGATTTGGAACAACCTGGGATAGTGGAAGTTGTCCCTGCCCATGACAGGGGGTTGGAATTAGAGGTTTTTTTAAGGATTTTATTCTTCCCAACCCAAACCATTCTGGGATTCTGCGATTTGCTTTTATCCTGGATCCTGCCATTCTGGCCATATATAAATGGTATACAAGAATACAGAGCAGATTCCATACAGGTACCAGAACGTGAATGCAACAAATTACATGTTGCCATGGCAGTGGAAGCAACTCCTGCAGCTGAGAGGGTGGCATTGCCTTCCTGGCTGAGAGGGTGACATTACCTTTGATGCCATGATGCTTTTTTTGCTTTTTATATATACCCCCTCTTGATACTCTTTTGTAGAACTTTTATGTATCCTTAAGGGCCTTTTAGCCCACACACTTCT
>VZTH01013959.1:124631-162625 GCA_013397815.1 Aleadryas rufinucha
GTGCATTTGGATGTGCATTCCAGCGTGCTCCACCTGGACAGGGCGCACCAAGGATCCTTAAAATAAATACCAAGGTAAAATCCCTTTTTTCCCCTCTAGCTGTGTTTGGCTCTTGATTTTAAGACCAAGAAAAGGCATCACCTTCACATACGACGAGCTCTGCTTTGCACAGAACCTCCCCTCCTGCATTTTTGGCAACGCAGGTATAAACACCGCCATCTTCCAAGGCAGCGTTGTCCACGAGTAAGGAATACGTTGTTCCTTCCTTCCCCTGGTGGACCCTGTCGCTGTCTGTCAGCAGTGAAGTGCCCTGAGGGAAGGAAATGACATTTTGGCACTGGAAAAGCCAGGATGGAAGCAGATGTTTCCGCTCTTCAAGAAACAAGATACCAGGAAAAGAGCTACAGCACAGACTGTTTACGTGGGCAAACCTCACGGACAAAATGCTGCCCAGGGAAGTGCTGGAGTCACCATCCCTGGAGGTGTTCAAGGCACAACTGGATGTGGGTCTGGTTGACAAGGTGGTGCTCTGTCAGAGGTTGGACTCGACGATCTTGGAGGTCTTTTCCAACCTCAATGGTTCTGTGATTCTGTATTATCATAAATGCTATGGGGAAAGGGGCAGGATGGAGTGTGTGTGACAGAGCAGATTGTGAGTATTTGCAAAAGGTCCTTATGGCAGTAAAATGCAAGATAAAAATACGTAATACAATATATACATATATATATATATAATACCACAAATGTGAAGTGATGCAATCCCGTTTTCCCACATAAAATCTCTGTTTTTGAGCTTTTCCTTATTAAACTGTAACAAACATTTAAGTTAGAGCAAATTACTCCACAGCACCACAGCTCAGTGCTTGGTGGGAGCTAAAAGGCACCAGATACTAGAAATTATTAGAGAAGAAATGAAGGATAAGACACAAAGCATCACTTGATAAATCCTTGGTTTGCCCATGGTGTGGTACTCTTTGGTACATTATCATCAGTGTCCTCTGTAAGAGCTTCCAGATGAGGATTGACAGAGCAGACTGGGGCTCTTCAGCCTGGAAGGGAGGCTCTAGCAAGATATGACAGCAACATTCTAAGGAATAATAAATTATTTCCCTCCTTTCTATGGGGTATCCATTGTCCTTAGTCACACTGATTTTACCAAGTAGTTGCAGGAAAGATACAGAGCCTGGAAGTCACACTGACAGTGGGAATGAGCCCCTCAATCCCATCCCTGCCCCCAGACTGCAGCACACATCTCAGTGGCTCTCAGGTGGGACCAGTCTCTCTTCCTGCTCTTTTTGGTCTCTAAAGCTACCTTGGTTGCCCTCTCTGCAAAAGTATCCAGGGTGACATGGTGACAACACAGGGTGGGATGCAGGGGTGGTGGTTCAGTGAGTGGTTCAGCTGGTTCCACAAACTCGACAGACAGGATCCAGAGTCAGTGTGAGCGGTGTGGGAGGAAAGAGCAGGAGAAATTCCCTGTGGAATGGCGCACTACAGTCCCTCCCACGGTCCTCACTCTCAGCCAGAGAAGAGTCTGCACTCACCTTAAACCACAAAACCGTGGGCTGAGGGGTTCCTTCAATGACTGCCTGGAATTTGGCACGTTCCCCAGAGTTCACCTGCACATCCTCTATCGTCACTTGCATGTAGGGAGGACCTGGTGAGAAAAGAGCATTTGCTGTGTGCACAACACTGCAACTTCATCCCCAGTGTGCTGACAGAGGTGGAGTTACTCAAATGGGGATGGGCCATTTATAGGATGGGCCATTCAGGATGTAACTGCAGTTTAAAGTCGAATCAAGAGGTACAACACTAATATATTTGGGGTTCTCCATACTGGCATTACTTTTAGGCTTCTTATCTTCACACTTACCTATTACTTTTTGTTCAATAAGCAGTTACCACTCAAAAAATTGGAATATTTAAAAAAAGCAGTCAGGAACTGTTACCAAAAGAGAAGACAGTGACAATCATGGGTTTGGGAAAGGGAACCAGGGTTTGGTCTCACTTGTTGGAGTCTTCTCCTCAGTCTTATACACACGAGTTCTTTCCGTGGTCTCGATGTAAACTTCACTGCGCACGTCCCAGACCACGTCTCCTTCTCTCCTGTACCAGCCTCCTGCCCCTGCCTCTGGTGATGGTCTTTCAAGAAACCCAAGAGAAAAGATCATGGCATAGCCACACACAAGAGGTGCAGGATTACACCCTGCCATCGCTCTGTTTAACCACAGACAAAGAGTTATTTGCTTAAAATTAGTACGAGAAGAATTTTGGTTTTGGGGGGAGGTTAATTTTTCTTCAGCCTTTTTTTACCCTTTTTTGAGAATGCATTGTCACCAGGATTCTGAAAATAATAACAAACCTACAAGAATCTGTTCAGGTCCACCACAGAGGACTTGCTTTTCTTGCAACAAAGAAAATTCAGAAATCCACGTGTATTGCATGGAAATATTGAGGTGAGTATTTACCTGTCAGTGGGAACAGCGCGTTCCCGAGCGCTTTCACCTCCAGCAGCCGCCTCTTCCCGGGAAGGAGCCGGGCTGGGCTTTGGCACCCCTGGTTCTTCAGCTGGAACCTGCCTTTGTGCTTTGGCTGGCAGCAGAAATTGGGCAAGTTAGACACGCCACCCACGAGAGCACACCCAAACCCCAGAGCCAGCCTTTGGGGCCATCTCTGGTGTGCCTTGTGCCGGACCCGAGTCCACCCGACCTCAGCTGGGTGCAGTCACTGAAGGTTAGAGGAGAATTTGGCACTTTGGCAAAGAGCACAGGAAGCAAAGGGGTTGGACAGCACCAGAGTGGTGGCACTTGGCTGACTGAGCTACACTGACTTTTCTGTAAGGAGACACACACAGACAGAGGTGGGAAAGGGACAGGGACAGGCAGAAATAGGTCAGCTGGAAGGATAGCGAGGGTTCAGACAGCCTTTATAGGAAGTAATTTAACTGTGTTTGAGTTGCAGCTCATGGCTGTGAGGAAATCATGGAATCACAGAATCATTCAGGTTGGAAGAGACCTTTAAAAACAAGTCCAGCCATTAACCCAGCCCTGCCGAGTCCACCACTGGAATGCATTCCAGGGAAACCCAGGGTCAGCCTTGTACACGTGGATTCTCCCATTAAACTTTGAATTGGGACAATTCCTGACTCACTGCCGTGGTCACAGATGGCATCAGGGACGTGAGTGAGCTCACATCGATGTAAACTGGTGGCCAAAGCAGGTCCTGCCCAGGGAGATGACTGATAGGAAGGTAATATGGACTCTTACAGAGGACCTGGTGATGTTTTAGCATCAGCACTGCTGCACCTCCACTGGAAAATGTCCTAGCACAGCTCTAAGTTACACCAGAACAAAGTTTGGGATCTGGGCTTGAGGAAACCAAAAGATGGTGCAGCTTGATGGCCGTTTCAGGTATTTTTCTTCTTTTATTATTAATTATTTTATCAGTTATAGCTTCAAAACCTGGTTTGATCTCACATTCCAAAAGTACCTGGTTGTCTTTTGATATTCACCATTGGAGTTACACCGTAGAATAAAGTGCATCATCTCTTTTTCATTTAAGGAGAAAAGGTTAAATCCAGAGGAGTTTTCTACCCAGCAGGTAGGAATATTTTAGGGAGTGCTGTAGGGATGTTTGGGGCTGGCTGGTTTTGGAAAAGAGCAGCTGTTTCTAGAAATCACATAAAGCAGCTCTCTTGGGGTGGAAAACATGGTTATTCAAGGCATTACTGGATCAGAGATCCCAGGTTCTGGGATTGTGCTTTCCTATCACCAGCACTATTGAAATATTTACCTCCCTTTTATTTAAAGCATGTGATCACAGACAGAGGTGTCAGGTCTCCATGGGATTAAAACAATTCCCATAACATGTTTAGTTTTGCTCAGATGAGAGGCCTGCCAAACCATCTCATTCACTATTGTATTTTCTCTGCAGCTATGACTGGGGGAATAATCTGCTAGGTGACATTCTACTTAGGATTTTTGAGTCCTCCTGCTTCACCTGAGGATTATTTTCAAGGATGATTTCCTACTAGAAAGGAAAAAAAGGTTTCAAAGTCCTGACATATTTTTATGCTGTTATTTTGGGTCTGATTCCATGAACAGCTTTTATCCTTGTTAAATTTTAAACAAGAATACTTATTTTTTTAAGAATTATCTGGAGTTTGAGGGCTGAAGGCTACTTGGCATTGTCCCTTAAGTTAACACTGGTGGAGAACACTTATTCTGACTTGACACAGAGACAGCTTAGGCAAGTTGTTATGGCAGAAGCAGAGGAAGAGTGGAAGGGTTGTCTCTCCTCCCTGATTTTTTAAAAACAACGGAAAGACAAAGGAGTTGTTCTCCAGGCAAGACACAGCCACGCACACGGATGGGTTTAGTCACACAGGAGCTGCAAGGAGTCTATCCAGGCTCCAAGGTCAGTGAAATGCAGGGGAACTTGATGCACCCAACCCCCTGGAAGGTCTCTGACAGTTGGTATAAGATATTAAAGGCATTTCCAGCTTCTTTATGGCAAACAATAAAATAAAAGCAAGCACCCACCCCACCAAACCAAAACCCAAATTACTTCTCCAAATGTAAAGGAGGGATCTCACCCCGCCTTCTCCCCCAAAAGTGCTTGAAGCAAGACCAGGGACAAAACCCCAAAGGTGGAAAAAATCCCCTCTTCCTTAATTTTGGGCAGGTGATGAACCAAACTCTACTTCAGACATGGTTTTCAAACACCTCCTGTTTCCAGAAAGATCCGCCCCAAACTTAGATCCAGCCTAACCCCAACCCACCCCCTCCATGTTTCTTTGGGTCTGAATGCCCTCTCTTAATCTTCGTCTGCTCAAAACACAGCAGCACAGAAAAATGAGGTTAAAAATACCATTAGTGGCATGTTCAATATTTTTCTGTCCCTCTGCTCCCTGGGGACCTCTCCCACGTTCGTGCCAAACCTACCATGGCCTCCGGCAGTCTGGGTTTGGGTACTGGCTTCGTGAACTACCACAGAGGGCCCGGCTGCTGTCCCTGAGGGCTCTGAAGGAGCAGACCCAGGAGGGCCAAGGCCAAGGCCACCATCTGCTCTCACGCCCGGGGGAAGAGTGACCAGCAGTGACGCCGAGTCCATGAGCTTTTTCAGAGCTGTCTTGATCTCCTTGTCAGCGCGCTGGAGCGAGGCCTGCACGGTGGTCTCCGTCTCTGACTGGGGGGAAGTCATTCCTACAGACAAGAACAACAACTTTTCTCTCTTCAGGGCAAAAAAGAAAACAGCAGCACCGTCCAACCCATGGGGATACTAGGAATTGTGTCGCTTTCCCCTGCTAGAGCAGGGAGTTGATGAAGAAAGGCTTATTCCAGCAAGAGGGAGCGTAGCTAAGAGTTAAAATAAGGAGGTTGGCACAAAATGCTTTGGGAAGCTGTCTCTCAGCAGGCTGGGGACACTGTGCCACACTGTGTGCACCCCTGGCCTGTTCCCAGACAGTGGAACAAAGGATCTGTCTCCCAGCAGAACCCGACATTGGTTGGTCTGACAAAAGTACCTTTATTAATCATAGAATCACAGAATATCGTCAACTGGAAGGGACCCACAAGGATCATCCAGTCCAGCTCCTGGCCCTGCACAGACACCCCAACAATCCCACCCTGTTCCTGGGAGTGTTATCCAAACACTCCTGGAGTTCTGGCAGCTTTAGAGCTGTGACCATTCCCTGGGGAGCCTGTTCAGTGCCCCAGCACCCTCTGGAAGAAGAACCAATCGCTGGATCAGACAAGTGAAATGAACCCATTGCACTGATACAGACCCCACGTGCAAGGAAGACGTTATCTCACAGGGAAGGAAAAGGAGTGAACAGGAATCAGCCTCATCAGTGACCCTGGAGAAGGGCAGGGGAAAGAAGGGAGGGCTGTTCTTTTTCATCAAAGTCTGGCAGAAAAGCCACTCTTTGCTCCAGGGTGATGCTTTTGTCCTACTTCACAACATCTGAATGTTTCTGCTGGGTTTGGATGGAGAAGTTTGGGATGGGATCACAGATTGCAGGAGCTCATCTCACCCAATCTCCTGCCTGATAAACCTTCACAAATCCTGAAGAGGCACAGCAAAGGGATGGATGGTTCCTGGGGAAGCTCCAGGGTGATGCTTTTGTCCTACTTCACAACATCTGAATGTTTCTGCTGGGTTTGGATGGAGAAGTTTGGGATGGGATCACAGATTGCAGGAGCTCATCTCACCCAATCTCCTGCCTGATAAACCTTCACAAATCCTGAAGAGGCACAGCAAAGGGATGGATGGTTCCTGGGGAAGCTCCAGGGTGATGCTTTTGTCCTACTTCACAACATCTGAATGTTTCTGCTGGGTTTGGATGGAGAAGTTTGGGATGGGATCACAGATTGCAGGAGCTCATCTCACCCAATCTCCTGCCTGATAAACCTTCACAAATCCTGAAGAGGCACAGCAAAGGGATGGATGGTTCCTAGGGAAGCCCCCACGTAATCATGAAGGCAGAGAAAATGCCGGTCAGGTTAAGACAATTGATCACCTTCATGATGCGACTGCTCACCGAGCAAGAGAGAAAACTCAAACCATGATGTGGTTTGAGAAGAAAAGAACATTTGGGACAAATTCTGACTTGTTTAATGTCACTTGATGAGGAAATATATTCACAGGTGTATAGATACAGATAGAGAGGTTATATATAATCACAGGTCTCCCCCATGCTCTAACACCACCACTTTCCTCCCTGCTCAGGGACTTTACACCACTTTCTTCCTTTTTTAGGACACTGATTCAGGCTGAGGAACTTTAATATCCCCCAAGATAAACAGAACTGACAAACACCACAGTGATGACAGCCTGTGATGGACAACCTCTTTCCCAGCTCTAAAATCTCAACCTTGATCCTGTCCACCCCACATCTCCGTCACTCCATCCCTGGGAACTCAAGACTGACGCTTATTTTGAAGCTCCAGTTTGGTCTCAGAGAAGGACCCAAGAGGATGTGAATCGTTTAAGATTCCTGAGTCGGAAATATCCCTAAAACCAGGTTTTTTCACTTCAACACTTCTGAAACTGTCCCTAAAAAAGGAGCCAGAGCCCGACTGCATTAATATTCTTGGATTGCAACCCAGCTCCTGCTGAAGTCAGCGGGAGAAGAGGATGAGCTGACGGAATACCAAGTGCTGTAACAAAGAATGCAGAAACCCAATGAGTTCAGTGACAGCTGATGCAAGACATTTATTGATATAAACTCAGCATCTAACAGCATATCTTGCACTTGACTTTTTTTTGTGTGTGGTTTTCTCTTTTTGTATCTCAAGCAAACGGAAGTTTCCACTTTATTAATACCCATTTTCGTCCAGGAATTTCAGTAAAACATTCATTGTATTAAACTCTTTCATACAGCTGTATCTTTTCATCTACAGGAAATAAATCCCCACACATCTCATTAGTTATCTACACAGTTTAATCACTTACAAGCATAATTTTTAACCTCTAGGAAAACATTTTGAAAGTATATGTAATGAACTTCTCATAAACCTTTCACTTTTTGAACAGAGCCCTGCATAGGATTTTAAGAATTCCCTTCAATTGATTCTCTTTCGTTTAAATTTCAAAAGAAAATGTAAACAGATGTTAATTGCTTTGAGCTAATGAATCAAAGTATAATTATTTCTTCTATTACCATCTGAAGTGCAGCCTTAGAGCTTCTTTAGAAAAACCTGAGTGTCAACCACAACAGGAGGAAACCTCCACATTCCTTTACACATCCTCATTATCTTTTGTTTGAATATTACATTTTTTGAAGACTAACACAGGGCAAATTCTTTTCTCAGCAGTATCTTCGTAAATCTGAATCAAACCCACTTCCTTCTGTGGACTTATTCTAGATTGATACTGGAATAACTGAGATCAGAGTCAGGCTCAAAATAAAAGAAACATTTTTTAGCTTTGAAAGCATTTCCCCGTTGTGTGTGTGTTACTTTCCAATGTACAGTGCAATATATGAAAAAAGCACTAATATATATATCCATCGTATTGCTTCATTATAAAACAAACAGTATAAACCAAGGAGATGTTATAAAAAACGGGATAGTACCATAAAGGAAGCTTGATTTCCTTCACCACTGGAAAAGCATCCTATATCATGAAGGTAGTGCACACGACATCCTGAGTGGATGTTGAAAGTGAAAGGCTGTGAAATCAATATGTTCATTTTAGTCAGCACAAGGTGCAGCTGCAGAAGGAAAAAATGCCTTTCCTACAAGCACCTTTTGTGAATTCAGTCCCTGCTGGCAGGAATATTGCCCCAAGCCTCCAGAACAAGCTCCCCTGTATCACCTGGCTGAGAAACACTGAGCCAACACCATCCATTCATTCCCAAGGCAGAAACTCACTCCACCCTCTCTCTTCGTGCTGCTTAGAAATTCAGCTGTGCCTGAGCATTTCTGGTCTCCCTAAACCATAAATGAAAACAGTTTCTACTGAACATTTCTACAAAGCTCAGCTGGGACAGGGTGTGGGGAATTTCACCCCTCATCCCTGTCACCAGAGAGGGCCAGTGCTGGGTCCTGCTGACATCAATGACAAACTCCATCTGACTCCAGCTGGCACCAGGATTTGGGGCTGGGAACTCATCTCTTTTCAGCTTGTTGAAGGTCTGGGCAACATCCATTTTTGGTGAAGCCAACAGGGATGGGCTGTGCTCAGTGCACCTCAGCCTCCCCACCATGCAGCATTCCCACTGCAGAGCTCCAGAGGAACCCCACAGTCAGTCCCTCCTCAACCTTCCTGGTTACAGTAATACGATGCAATTGCAACTGGCAGCCCAACACATTTGGAACAGATCTATGTTTCAACCGAATATTTATGGTAAAGCTCTCTTTTCTCTCTATTTTTTTTTTAATCTTTGTGCTCCTGCTACTTTGCCATAGCTCAGTGGTAAATTCCTCTCATCACATATAAGGGACATCATGGATCAGTCTTTTGGCAGGAATGTTTCACCACTGGCATGTTGAGGAGAACAAATACTCATGCAGTCATATTTAGTGAGAAGGACCATATTTGTAGTTCTTTGTACGTGTTATAATGTTTGATTGCAGATGCAGAAATCATTCTATGCAGCACTTTAATCATTCAGTGCACGTTAAGTAAATGATATTTTAAAAGACATGGTTTATAAATCCACCACACTAGAATGCAGAATAATGAAAGCTACATTATCGGACAACTAGGAAGTGGACTTGAAAATATCAGTCATTTAGAACAGATAGTCTTTTTCATGTAAAGCAGAAGAGAACAACAAAAGTCTTGCTTCCTCACAACAGTGGGACTTTCACCACTGACTAGAGTCAATCTGGGATTTCAACCAAAAGGCCTGAGCAGCCTTTTGAATCCCTGGTATTTGTAATATTTACTATATAACTCATTATCTGGCAGAAGGTTAAAATAATGCAATCAGACTGTGCATGTTGAAAGGTTTATGACGAAATTTTGGTAGAGCTAATTGGTGTCACAAGTGTAGAGCAGGGTCAAAGCAGAGTGAAGCTTCATGACCTTTGGGCCCACAGTGACAGGAGACGCCTCCTGCCCTGGGCTGCTGAAGGATGCTGAAAAGCTTAGATACTTTCACCTCCTTGCCACACCATAAACTGGCACATGAAACAATTCTTAAGTTCATGGACAAAAAAAAGCACTTTTTCATCTCTATTTCTGTCATAGGTAGAAGAATCGGGCTTTTCCTAAACCTCCCATCACTGCTCCACTATGGAATGATACATGTTCACCTAGATCAAAGCTTTTAAAGTTACAAACTCTTCTGACAGACTGTTCCCTTTAAGACTGGAAAAGCTTGACATATCATATTTAAATACACTTCCCTCTAAGGTATTCCCTTGTACTTGTTACTTTCCCACCAATTCCCCTCGCCTACAACAATTTTGATTGTCTATATATTTTTAAAAAGCTGCTTTCTTCGGTGTTAAAAATTATGCTCAGCTCTGGGAGAGGTCTTCTGTGCTGATGTGCAAGGTGACAGGCTCGCCGACAGTCCCGTAGCTGAGGGTTCTCGTGGAAACTTCAGTTTTGAAGCTGGACTGCCCGTTGTCTGCCGAGCGCTGGACCTCGGTGCAGAACGAGGGTTTCACCGTGAAGGAGGCGCCGGGAGAAGCCACGCGGGAATCGCTCACGCGGAAGGAGATGTTGGAGGGGCCCACGTTCTGCACGCCGGTCACGCGAGAGGCTGACACGAACACGCCCCCGGGGACGCGCTCCTCGTACTGGCTGAAGAACCTCTGCCTGGGCTCGGGCACCACGGGCCTCACCAGGTTGAGCAGCACCGGCTTCCCGATGGTCGGCTCGTTGATCTCCGTCTGCAGCACGGAGATCTCGCAGGGCTTCTCCGCCGTGTGCTTCTGATCCTCGCACCTGTAGGTCTCGCCTTCCTGAGGGACGTAATCCTCCAGGTCCTCCAGAGTTAAGAGTTTGCCGTTGTGGGTTAAAATCTTGCGGTCCCGGGTGCTGATGTCGTCTGTGTGCAGCTCCTCTGGCTCATCCACTATGACGTTGTCCTCTTCGGGAAGGATGTCCTGTATTACTTCGGGTACCTCCTCTCCAACAGGCCAAGACACATCCACTTCATCGACCCCTTCCTTGTCCTCTGGACTCACCAGGGAGAACAGAACTTCGTGTTGGTCTCCAGCAGCTGTCCCAAAACTGAAGACCAGAGGCTCGCCCCCGCAGGCCAGCAGAGGCGAGGCGGTGTCTGACCCGTCATCAGCACATGTTTCCTGTGGGCAGCTCTTTCCTTCAGTTCCATAATCCATAAATGAATCACTTCCTAATTGTTCAGACCCGCACGGGGAGTTCCTCTCTTCGTTGCTGGCTTGAGGTCCTTCCTGCTCGGTTGCGTACACCAGAGGCTGGATGTCACCTTCAGAGAGACCCTCATTTGGCAGAGATTTTGACTGTTCCACCAGTTTATTGTTGGAGTTGTTCGTGTTTGGATCATCTTCCGGGGAGCGCTTTGGCCTTGAGCTGGGAAAAGTGAACGTTAACACCCCTGAGTCATCCTTTTCTTGTTTTGCTGGGGAAGAGCCTCTTTTCCTTGTGGGCTTCGGTGATTTTTTCACCTTGAATTCAATTATTTCTTCCACTTCGACCCACTTGGGCTTTTTCTCTTCCGCTGTGCTCTCCACAACGACGTCTCTCGCCGCCGCCCCTGGCATGTCCTCGTGTTCTGTGACATAAAGCCTGGGAACAGCAGCAGGCTTTGGTGCTGCCTCCTCGTCGTGTCTGTGGACGGGCTGCCTGATCTTGGAGACATAAACCGGCTCCGGAGTCGGCTCCGCCCGTGGGGAGCGGGAGGGAGAATGACCCGAAGGAGAACGTGCAGGAGAAATCCTTCCCCTTTGTCTTGGGCTCTTCACCACCGTGGTTATGGTCTCCTCTCTGATGGCAGAAAGGGGTGGAGTTGGCGGGAAGGCGAGACTTTTCGGGGAGCCACACCCCGCCAGCACATGCCGTGGTCGGCCAAGGCGCCGCAGCGGGGTTAGTTTGGGTGAGCATTCCAGCTTTCGGGGAAGCGGTCATTTTGGGAGGGACACACACAGCGCACACACCCACATGCCCGTCTCCACTTCCTGATCCGGGGAAAACCCCACTGCCCTTGTCCCCAGGGAAAACCCCAGCTCCATTAACCTCCTCGGGTGTGAACACACAACGAGCATGAGAAATGCCCCAGTTGAGAAATGCTCTGCTGGGTGCTGCTGTGTTTCATGTGCTTGTGTTGATCACCTACTGCGCTATTTTGGACCCCCCAAAATTTTGAACATTCAAAAACTTTAACCTCTTCCTGAATATCCTTGGCTAAAATCCTAATTCCATCCACCTCAATGGCTCAATGCTCTTTACTACAGTAGGGTCAGCAGCTTCTTAATAATATTTAATTAAATAACATATCTCTCTTTTTTTTACTACAGACTCTTTTGAGACCAAAGATCTTCATTTCCCCATGCAGAACATTGAAAGGGCTTAACCCTTAATATGTGGAGACAACCAGGAAAAGAAAGTTAGAACGTTTCCCGCACAAGTCATCTGTGCCAAAATGTATTTATTTTTACTCATCGTAATACCATTAGTGCAGACACAGCCTGATGCTACTACCTCCAATAGACACAGGAATACCAAACCAAATTTGGATGCATAATTATGATTTCTCAGCATATTTCTGCTGGCTTTACTTCATATTTTTTGACTGAAGTTGGGCTGGTGGTAGATGCCTCATCCCTGGAAACATTCAAGGACAGGCTGGACGGGGCTCTGAGTAGCCTGATTGAGGTGAAGTTGTCCCTCCTCACAGCAAGGGGTTGCACTAGATTATCTTTACAGGTCCCTCCTAACCCAAGGCCTAAACCCAGGCTTCAGTGCTCTTAATTTATATATTTACTATGCAGTTTTCGCTGCAGGTTTCTCAGTGGTGTTTCTTACACGGAAAAACTTCCAGGTAAATACAGTGTTTTCTTGGCAAGCACAAGGAAGTCAATGCTCCACATCTGCTCCAGAGGAAATCACAGGAAAAGCTCGTTTTGTTTCTGTGTCGAGATTCTGGCCCTCCCTCCAAGGAACGGGGTTAAAAGCAAAGAATTAACTGAAGGGTCAAACAATGGCCTGAACTGAGATTAGGAATGGAGACAGCAGCTTTTTAATTCCCCTTTTCGTCCTCACCATTCTCCAGTCACAGCCACGTGGGGGCTGAAGGTAACCCCCTCTGCTCTCCAGCCATCTCTGCTCTGGCTTTTGCACTGGGAGACAGGGAAGGGTGGAAAGAGCCCTTGGGAATGGAGAACCCATTTATGGCCATCATGGGAGACTAATCCTCTTGGGTTTATTGCAGCCTTTCTCACCTTCTGGTCTTATTTTTGAAAACTTGTACTTCCATCTCCTCTGGAGATCAAATTTGTTTCCACCATCAATCTCTCCCTTTGAGGACACGGTGGAGTCCAGGACTGGATCAGCTGTAGAGAGATTTATTTCCTTCCAGAGCACCCTCTCCTCTACTGCTCATTTCCACTGCTTCACTCTTTTCCCTAAGTTTTCAGCAGTTTTTCTATAGACCTTTAAGGTCAGTGCAGAGCCTTCCTCCTGGCCATGGTGCCTTCCTGAATTACACAAAACTAAATTATTTTGGATGAGAATGAGTCCTTGGGTGCTTGCAGAAGACTTTGCTCTACATTGCAAAGTTAAAATGGGTTTTTTGGGGTCTGGGATTTGCAAATATGGACATTGTTCAATCCCATCTCTCAATTTTCATTTGTTTTCTGCCAGTACTTTTGGAGCTTCTTCTGTTCCTCAGCTTGCAACGGATTAAGAAGAGCTGGAATCTGTCCTTACAGAATTATTCCCAAACTTTCCCCAATAACTATTCCAATTCCAGTTGAGGTCCACTCTAATTTAAAGTTCATGACCACAAAAGGAGGGGAATTTCTGAGATCCCACTCCTAAATTTACCAAACTGCTTTGGGGCTTCAGCCCTTGATTTAGGAATCCCTTCTGGAGCTGTCCAGAGCAACATCCTATGGAATTTAGATCTCAGAGATTTAGAAATCAGCTTAACTGATGGTATTTTGCATTAATGAATATTATTTAATCCACCAATAGTAATGCTGCTGCTCCAGATCCAGGCACAGAGATGCGGATAAATGAGATTTACCAAGTTTTAGATGTGGTCTGGCTCTGAGATTTCCTCCTGCTCATGACTTTCTCGGGATAAATATAAATATATAAATATAGATCTATATATATAAAAAATTCTGTTCAGTTGCCCCAGTCTGAATCCTGGTCCTTGAGGCAGTACAGGTAAAAACACTTTAATTTTCTGGTCTTTGCAGGGTGAAAAAGGTCTAATGACTGGACATTTAACTGAGCTGATGTGCAAGAGAGAGGGGCAAAGGCAGAGCCCCTTCCTGCCTCTCCTCTCTTCTCTGTCCAATCCAGGTGGAAACTTCTAGAAGGGGGGACAATTTATAAACCACTGGCTCCAGATGGGCCAAGTGCATGGATCTAAAGGATCTAAAGGAATAATCCTCACAGAAAATAATAAAAGAGAGGAAAGGTGAGCGGCTCTTAACCATCCTTTAGTTGCAATTTTATGTCTAACAAAAATAAAATACATCAACTTAAGCCTCATGTCCCAAGTCAGGGATTGATTTTGGCAATAGTACAACTATTGAGGGAAGGCATTTCCCCAAAATATCCATTGTATCACTACTCACTGCCCTCAGGACGTGGTTTGAGTGGCTTGGAGGTGTTCTGAAATCCTGTCACAGGCTGGTGTCCCTCTTCCAGCATATAAAACAATTTTATGTATTTCTTTATGGTACTTAAGAAGATAAATTAAGATTTTAATGGTTGCTAAGTTTCTGGGCTACTTGTGACTGAGAAAATACTGCTTTTTGCAGCAATTAATATTTGTATTTTATAGGCATCCAGTATAAACCAGGCTCAAAGTACCCAAAAAGACCAAGTTATCAGGACAAATATTTATATTGGAAATATAGAGACAGAAGGGGGTAAAATTACTCATCTTCCTCTGCTTCATCATACAAAGTTTTCCTGAAAAATTAAAAACAGAAAGCCAGAAGAAATCACTCTAAGCTCTGAGAGATTTGTTGAATTTGTAGGTATTTTCAGGTAGACAGTTTTCAAAGCTGGTTTCATTCAACACTGAGAGTCAGACTCTGCCTTCCTGAACTCTTTTACAGCTCTGTCAGCATTCAGGGGAATATTGTTCCACGTGTAATATCACAAAATAACTGCCTCAGGCTGTGTCCAACACCAGTGCTGCTATTTTTGGAAAAGAACAGAAGGACTTTTTTTTAAGATGATCACTTCACATGGCACAGAATTCCGTGGGATCCGGTGGGCTGGGAATGAACACACTTGCACGGCCAACGAGCACAAGCTTGTTATTGGGTCATGCAGAAGCAGCAAGGCAAAAAAACCCACAAATGTTACCCAAAAAAAAAAAAAAAAATCAGCACTTACATGATGATGGTTTTCTTGGGCACTTTAGTCTCTTGTTCAGTGACTACAAAGAGAACAGTATGAACAGCATGGGGTTAAAGAAAGGCAAAAGCTGAAATGATTCAATTATCTTTGCTCAGTTCATCAACATAAACTGGAGTGAAAAATAACCAACTGTACCATCCCATCCATGCTTTCTGTGGTTATTTCCAGCATCATCTTTAGTGTTTCTGACCAGGAATGAGAATTCAGAATGCTCTCTGAACGTTTAGCTTTGAAATGAAATATTTTGTGGAGAACAATTTGGCAAAAGCTGTTTATTCTACCATTTTTGTTTGGCAGGTCAAAGCTAGAAAACAAGGTCCTTATTTAAATTTTTTAATGCTATAATAAGGTAGTGATGGTGTCAGAAACCTGAAAATGCCTCGATCTGGACAATCCTGGAGAGCTGAAATTCTTTAAACTGTGATTTCACTTCCTAGAAAAAAAAATAGTTTCCCCAAACACTGGATTGTGGCCAAGCTTTTGTGGACTGGGTGCAAAATCCAAGCTGATAACAATGAAAACTAAAATCGTTATCATCAGTACAGAAAATCAGCATCAAAAAAGCCCCAAAATCCCAGGAAGCCCAGGAGAGCCCAGTGTCTGCTCCATCTCTTTTTTTTTTTTTGCTCTAATTTGCAATTTTTCCTGACCCTTCTCCCATAACCAACTGGAACCTGTTGATGAATATCAAGATCAAAAGTAACGATTTCATGGTGTTACGAGTATTTCCTAAAACTGACATTTTTAATAAGTAGAAAGATGCCATTTGAAGAACTGACTGAGGTTTTCAGCAGGTTTCCCCATCCTATCCACTGGAATAAAATTAAGGCACTGTTTGAACCACGCTGCTTTGAGCACACCCTGAACCGCTGAACCTATTTGAGATCTAGGAAAAAACCCAACAGCAAGCCTCACTTTTTATTTAATAAACTAGCAAAATATCTAAAAAAAAAAAACCCTCATAATTTAATCTCCAGCAATTGGTTTTCAATTTTCCAGCCAGCCTATAATAAATAAGCTCTGGTAATTTTCACTTGGTGCAATTTAAGTGAACTGCTACTTAAAAATATCTATAAAATCACAAACAGTTCTTGCCTGGGGAATTTGGAGTGTCTGTATTATTTGTAAAATAACTGATGATTAGTGCTGATGTTTTCAATTGGTGCCCCCAAACCTGCATTGACTGAAAATTAAAAATACATTTACAATATTAAATGGAATACTTTAACCTAATTTTCCTTCCACTTCACTTCCAAGGGCTCTTCCCTGCCTCAGGTAAAAACACAGATTTGACCATAATGAAAAAGAATTTTGTGCAAATATTGATGTTAATGTCTGACCTAGAGCTCATGGGGTTTTTTTGCAGAGCCTTGTTTATGCCTGTAAAAGTCTGGAATCATTTCCCAGAGACTCAAAGGAGTTACTGCAGAACTGGGCGAGTTTAAACAAAATTTGTTTGGAAATTTGAGTTTACACTACCTGGGTAAGTAAAGAGCAAAATTATTTTCAAATATTTATCCCTGGACACAATTACAATAAAATAATTTACCTATCCTTAATTAGTTGGGGTTTTTTTAATAATTCAAACCATATTTTAAAAGGCGGAATGATAATTATACAGTGATGGCAGATGAACTGAGTGCTCCAACAATTTATTACACTCAGGTTAGAGATTTTCACTGAATTTTTAAATCACTACTTGGGCAACTTTTACACAACTTTTAGAAAACCTCATCAAATAATAATCATGAGATTAATCCATATGCAGTGAGTATCTGAGTAAGAATACTGATGTTCTGATGGAAACAGGTATTACTTAATTGGATTATACACCTGAAAATAGGTGTTTTATACAATAATTTTAGCAGCAACTGTATTTAGATGAGAATTAAGTAATATAACCTAAATAATGGAACAAATTTAATGAAATCTCACAATGTCTGTAAGAAGAAGGCTATTTAATGGTTGCTCTATTAATGTCTGTTCTTGCAGTCCTCCCAAAGGACACCAACTGTGATATTTCTATTCGTAGTGGATGTCAAAGAGGTTCAATATTCAAAAGTTCAGCAGGCCTGGGATAAGAAAGCTGAAAATGGCATATAATAAATGGGATATGTGCTGTCCGAGGTGTGAGGGAGGATTTGAGCAATCCTATATTGAAGGATAGAACCACACGAAAGTAGGATGAGAGAATTTGGGTTTCTTTTTTTGGTGTTGTTTTTGTTTTGGTTTTTTTCCTGTTGTTTTTCCCCGAGAGGAAAATATTCTGCATCCGTTTTTAGCGCCAGATTTATCATTTCAACTTTTCAAGAGCATTTTAGGCAAACAGCTTTGCAAAGCAGGAGCCCCTGATGAGCAGGTTAAAAGCTGTAAGCATTAGGGACAGCCAGGACCCGACATCTCTTTGGTTAATAGATTAAAACACTGCCTTTACAAGTGATGGAACATTGAGGATAAGTGAGTTCTCCTTGCTCTGAATTGATGGAAGGTAATTTATGGCCTTTGTTGCAATTTTTAAGTCTCTTTTCTCCACTCACAGAAGCTTAAACCTATTTTTCCTGCCCAGTTCCCACTGCTGACACGAACCACAGGAGCACTGCTGTGTTTTCACCTCCTTCTGCTACACTTTGGAGAGTAATCTGCAAAACCTGACAGGAACTGCTGAAACTCATCCTAAAATGAGCAATTCATACAATCATTGAGGTTGGAAAAGACCCTTAAGATCGTTGAATCCAACTGCTGAGCCAGCACTGCCACGTTCACCACTAAACCCTGTCCCTAAGTGCCACATCCACAGGCCTTGGAAATCCCTTCAGGGTTGGTGGCTCAATTCATGGATATAACCATTTTTTAAATTATATGAATGAAATGCAAGCGTTTTGGGATCTCTCTCAAAAAAAACCCAAACAAAAAAAACCCCAAACAATGCAAAAGGTTCCACCCCTGCAGTGACTGACATGGTTGTAAAGGCAGATGGGGCTCTCCTGAATTTGCACTGAAAACCCTGTGGCCAGGCCAAAAATGAGACTAAAGTATGGTGACAGGAGAATAAAAATAATGAGGTGAATGCCCTAATCATCACCCTAATCAGAGAACATCCAAATGGTCAGGGGACAAACTCCTGTGCCCTATTTCTTCAGCAACACTAAAAGATCTAATGCTCCTCGGTGTTTTAAAGCAATCTTCCTTGTAAGAACTTCAAAATATTTTGCTGGTTTTTAACAAGGTGGCTGCTACAAGGCAACTGAAGAGGCCAAGGCTCTGCAGGAAATCTAAGGCAAAGCTGTGAAGGAATTATTGTTGCCTGGCTGTAGCTGCTTTGGGAATTTTTATTTATGGCTTTATCTCCACTCCTGTACTTGACTCCTCCCCTTGTATTGTCTGTCTCGTTCTAGGTCCTGACCTGCCCACCCATATGGAAATGCAACATCTTTCAAAGGCACTGGGCTTTGCTTTTCTTAACAAATAATCAAGTTAGTGAGCCTGGATGGATGAATCACACCAGAACATGCCAGAGCACATCAGCCCAGGTGTGCCGTGTGCAGGTTAAGCAGCAAGGTGCAAAGCAGACACAGTGAACTGGAAGTCAAAGAGGAGGATCTTCTTTCAGTTACACTTCTTTTTTTTAAGTATCTCAAATTCTTCCAATATCCACAAAAAGAGGATTTTTTCAAAGCAATTCTCCATTGACTTCAGTGCAGTGACCAGGTGTGGCTGAAGGCAGATCTCAGCTCACACGGGATCCCTTAGTCCAGTGGTTTCCATCCTTTTTGGATTTGGTCCATCCAAGGGATCTGCAAACTCCCAAAGTGTGAATTTAAACCCAATGACAAGAATTTTGGTTTTGATGTCCATGGTCTTGGACTGTGGACCATCACCAGCTGCAGGTCAGGGCTCATAAACCACTGGACTAATAGTATCCCAAACCATGGGTTTGGTTCAGCAGAATAAACAGTACAGAAAGGCAGGAGGATAAAAACTAAAATAGTTGCCTCTAGGGTGCCTCATGAGACTCAGACAGTGGTCATTTCACAGAAACAGAGATAAATCAGGTAAAACTCAGACCCGGGGCGCAGGTGAGCCAGGAAGCAGACACGGTATCTGTCCTGCTGTGAGAGCAGTAATGTTGTCCTCTTGGTGAAGTTACAAGTAATCCCATTTTCACAAATAGGAAGGATTGTGAGGATGGAAAGAGAGAGCCTTCATGAGATCCACCCGTCCTCCACTTCTTTGCCAGATGAACCTGATTTTTCCCCAGGCAGAGCAAGGCTGGTTATTGATTCTCAAGAAAGCAACGAATTCCCTCCTCGGTCAAGTGCATTATGCCAAATTCATCCCTGGTGCGATTCTGCTCACAACAATCCTCTTGTTCCATGGATGAACCTATTTTCTCCACTGGCCTGAAGCAGCTCTCCCTCTGCTGCTCCCTGGAGATGACTCAGGGATCTATTTTCTTCCCTATTACCGAGTTCAAGCAGTTGCACATCACGGAACAAGCCTATTTCATGACATTTCTGAAGCTTCCAGGCAAACTCCAATTATATTTCTTTAACGAAGCTCTCAATTTTTTTTTTTTGTTTGTTTCTGATTACAGGAATAACAGCAGATGAGAAATTTGGGGCTGAACATACACATTTGCAACCCTCAGAGCTGAAAATGCTCCTAACACTTTTAACAATCTTTGTTTGCTATTATAACATCTGCCTGGAGGGAACTTCATCAAGATTCACCACCCTGACAGGGATTTATTTGTGTTCCTCTACACCCTGCACACAACTTGTTTTTCTCACTCTAGGGCATAGAAAAGACAAAGAATTCAAGTACTTGGAGGTTTGTTTGGCTGAAAAAATTATAGTGTTTCTACACGTATACCATCCTCCCTGTAATGCTTTTTGATGGGACTCTGGGAAAGGAAAACATGTTTAGTAAAATTAAGTCAAGAAAGTCCATAGGTCAGGATGCTAATCTTAATAGCTTATTGTGGCTGAATCCTCTTCGTGTAAGATCACAATATTTGTGTCTACAAAGGGCTGGCCCAAAGGTCCAGCCAGACCAGAGCCCTGTCTCAGACAGGGCCAACAGCAGAGGACTGTAGAAAATGATGAAAAATTATGAGTGGAGGATCATTTTTCCCTGAATATTTTTCCAGACTCCAGCCGTTTTCTGCCTGCTTCAAGAGTCAGAACATTGCCTCTTAGTGGATGCTGATAGTGTCAATTATGCCCTTTCAAACATGCACTTGAACTCCTGTTGCTATCACAAGACAGCATGGAAACTCATCCAAAGATGAGGAAAGAAGGTCCTACAGCTGTTGGCAAAATTCTGGCTTTTATTGACCATCTCTCCACCAACAACATCTGGGAGAGGTCTCTGAAACCAAGGTTTGCTGGCATGGAAAGGCCTGTGCCTATCCCAGTCCTCTCTCCTGCCCTCTAAATCTGCCCACTACCTATTAAAGGTGGTCTCTTGGCTGTATCATCTCCTGAGCCACCACTGGGAACTCTTCAAGAGAGACAGGACTGACTGGCCCATGCTCAGCCAGACAAGGACACTTATAAGAGGTACAAAGAACCAACTCCCTAAGCCAGGAAATGTTCCCTAGGGAGATGCAGCCATGGATTTAAACTGGGCTGTGATGGGTTTACAGCAAGCACCAACACACTCCATGTGGAAATCTCTTGGATAAGCAGGGAACTTGAGGCAGTAATGCCTAAAGTTGTGAAGAAAGAGATGCGTTTTTGGATGGGCGTAAAATCAGTTCTTATTGCCCTACCAATCCAGGTGAAACTGGCAGGAAAAAAAGGAACAGACTCTGATTATCCCTGGACAGTCCTAAATAATGGATGAACTAAACATTGCTCAGGATACACTGCTGTCACTTCTGCTTTCCCCGTCATTCCCAATGTCCTCCAGTGGTGTTTCAGGAACAATCACAGTATGTATCCAGCTTTACTTAGTGGCCCCTGTAACACTTCTGCCGGGCTGACACACGTTTTCAAGTACTCCAACAATATGTAACACTTTTTTTCGCACTAGTGGTGGTGTGACAAACCCTTCATTTGCTCCTCCTTTTTCATATAATGCCTTCACGAGCATTATATGAAGTTGATTTGCCAGGCTTGGAAATCAACGAGATGGTGATGGGCACCATCAGAGCTGCGCTCTGCCCATGCACATCTCCAGAGACGTACAGGTACATGGACACCAACAACCAACATGGATAAGATGGCAAAGGTACTGGATCCTCAGAGAGGCGTTTTTAGGGCGATTCGCTGGCGTACGTACGGAGCTGGGCAAGGGTCGTACCTTCAATGGTGATGGCTTGGTCTCCTCTCCTCTCCTGGGTCAGGGCTGCGGCGCTGTGGTGGTAAAGCTCTGCTCCGCTTTTGGCAGACCCTAATCTGTTCATCAGCTGGAGAGAACCGGGCAGGGCCAAGTGAAACACGGGACGTTTTTGTCACGATAAAACCCTGCCTGTGCTACCTTGAAAATTCAGTGCCGACAGAAATGGGTGAAGGTGTGGCCCCAGCACTAAGCTGGAGTCTGAAGGGACACCGCTGCTCAATGGAGTTCATGATATTTTACCAAAAATTACTCACACAGACAAGTTACAGCACATCAGCAAACTTATTTACTCAGTTATTTGGTGTTTGCTCTGCAGCACGTGGCTTGGGCCTGAGGTAGCTCTGTCTCTGCCAACAGGCACAGATTCCTGCTATACACCCTTAATGGTCATTAAAGAGGGGGTTTTTTGTTTATCATCCAATAATTACTGAGTTTTACTCAGCCAAGGGAATACTTGGGATCTTAGTCAATGGCAAATGCAAGGTAGTCTGATTTTGCTAAAAATTCCAGTAGAATTCTTTAAAGTAGATCAAACTTCCTAAATATTTCTGTGAGCTGGACCGTTTACCATGGAGCAGCTGACCCACGCCAATTTCCTAAACCAAGACCAATTGCTTTTACTGCCAAGCCCTCAGAACTTATTACTGTTTTATTACAACAAATGCATAGACTACGACTAAATTTCCTAAAATATTTTACATTTTTAAAAATTCATCAGATACTTCCACAAATGCTTGCTAAACAAAACAGGAATTTCAGTGCTTTATCCTCCTATCAAGACTTAATTTCTTTCTTTTGGCTTTGGATGGTTTCTTAGTAGCAGCATGAGTCTGTCATAATTTAAACACAGTTCAGAAAAAAAAGGTCCCATCAGAGTGGTCCCAAACTTGTAAGAGCTTCCTCTGGATCTGAGTTTAAGCTCAGAACAAGTTTAATTGATTCTTACTTGTACCAGCAAACTCTCAGATTAGAATATTCTGAAGCTGTTGGACATTCACAATCCAGATCTAGTTCAACCTGATTTTCTATAATTTCTTTATATAGCAGGTGGCAGCAATTACTGTCTCCCAGTGAAATGAATTCTCCTGCCTATATCATTTCAGATGACAGACATTTAAATCTCTCTGAACTTACCTCACATTCGTAGTGCCCCATATCTTCATTGGAAGGGTTCTTGACCACCAGGACTACGATGCCACTCCGTGGTTCACTGAAAGTCTGGTATTTACTGGTGTCCTTCAGCAGCACCCCATCTTTGTACCATCTGTGTGTGGAAAACGTGGAGTTTAAGCCAGGAAAAGTTATGCAGCATCAAGAGATGCCCATCTCACTGATCCATCCATCAAACAACTCAAGAATTAATCCCCAGACAAACATTGGGAGCCTGGAAGGGAGGTCTGCAGGTGGGTAGATCACACCTGGATATTAAACTGCACACGTTTATGAGATTCTTCCCAAGAAACCTCCTCAGTCGGTGCAGGAAAAGGGCTTTAAATGATGACAAGATTTCCTGAGTTTTTTGTCTGAATACCCCAAACTGGTTGCTGATAAAATCAAGTCAGGTGTAAGGCAGTGAGGATAAAAAAAATGATAAAATGTTGTCAGGGCTTTAAATCTGACTCAGTCATACTCAAAGTCTATCTGTAGGTATTTCTTTTCAAATTCCAGCTGGAATTAATTGCTGAGAATCTCAGGAATGTCTGGATCATGAAAAGCCAGCATTGGGGTGGGGTTAAGGTAGAAGAGACAGTAAAGAAAGGGTCGTACACTCAAAGTGACTTTTCTGATCGTGCAAAATGGGAAGCTAGGGTTTGTTCCCATGTGAGTTGTGGGACTGACCTGATCTGAGGCCTGGGTGCTCCTTCCACAGTGCAGGTGAACTGGACATCTTCACCCTCGACAAGGTAAGCGTTTCTGACCTTGTTCACAAACCGTGGGGGCACTGCAGAAAGCAAAGGGAAATGCAGCTGGTAGCTGGAAATATGGACAGATAAGAAGGACATGTCCCTGGCCAGATAATTCTCACTGGGTCTAAAGGATACTAAAGACCAAATTTTTTGACCTCAGAACAGCTGACTGCACCTGTACATAGTCTTTTTTTTAATAAATATTATCCAGTATATGTTATATAGAACTTCTGGAATGTTTTAATATTTGTAACATCACAGAAACATTTAGGTTGGAAAAGACCTCTAAGTTCATCGAGTCCAACCATTAACCCAGCACTGCCGAGGCCAGCAATAAACCACATCTACGTGTTTTTTGAGCACTTCTGGGGACTCCACCAGCCCCCTGAAAAGTTTGTTTTGGTGGTTGACAACACTTTGGGTGAAGAAATTTTCCCTAATCTCCAATTTAAACCTTCCCTGGCCCAGTCTGAGGCCATTCCCTCTCCTCCTGTCCCTGTTCCCTGGGAGCAGAGCCCGACCCCCCCCAGCTGCCCCCTCCTGTCAGGGAGCTGTGCAGAGCCACAGGGTCCCCCCTGAGCCTCCTTTTCTCCAGGCTGAGCCCCTGTCCCAGCTCCCTCAGCCTCTCCTGGTGCTCCAGCCCCTTCCCCAGCTCTGTTCCCTTCTCTGGACACGCTCCAGCCCCTCAATGTTTGTCTTGTCATGGTAGTCTCAAGACTGACTCCAAGACTGGAGGTGCCTCAGCAGTGCCAGCACAGGGGACAGTCACTGCCCTGGTCCTGCTGGTCACACTATGACTGGTATAAGTTTTAGGTATTACATAGCAGACCTCTTTAAAATACTGCATCTGTGCAGGACTTTACCTTGAACAAGGATCTTTCCCAGGGTACTGGCATTCCCAGCAGGACTGGAAGCAAAGCACATGTACTGCCCTGTGTCAGCCCCTGTCAGGTTGTCCAAGATCAGTGTGCAGGAACCGTCAGGATCTTCTATTATAATGTGATGGGGATCCACCTCCACGGGCTTTCCATCTGAAAGAGAAATTATTCCTTCTTAAATAGCTTACTAAGAGTTTCCTCCTTAGGAACTTCACCCAGCTTTTCGTCTTGAGAGGGCTGAGAGCTGTATTATTGCAGCTGGTGTTGGTAGCTGAGGAATCAGCTCTTCATCTTCATCCAGCTCTCTGTAAATCATCATTCAGGGCAAAGTACTGTTGAAGGACCTCATACATCACCAATCCTCATTTCAAAGTGAAATTACCCCAGAGTACTTTCTGTGCAGTCATAATTCTGATTTTCCAGCCAAAGGAGCACATCCAAAGTGCCCAAAAACACGGTCTCTAGACTTGGGTGTCTCTGGGTGATCAGCTCTTGGATTACCCACTGACCAATTATCACAGCAATATGGACAGAGGAAAAATTTGGAAGGTGCATTTCACGCCCTGCTGCTCGTACCTTTGTACCAGCTGATGGATGGCTTGGGAGCTCCTGTCACCTTGCAGGCCAGCTTGACCGTCTCTCCCAGCTCAGCTGTGCAGTCTGCCAGCTCTTCCTCAAAGTCTGGAGGGACTGAAACGTCAGAGGAAGTTTGTTAGTCTGGAGGAGGAGGCTCTGTCCATGGGATGGCTGCTGCTAAGTGAGATAAGAATAATTTTNTTTCATCCAGCTTTTCATTTTGAGGGGGCTGAGAGCTGTATTATTGCAGCTGGTGTTGGTAGCTGAGGAATCAGCTCTTCATCTTCATCCAGCTCTCTGTAAATCATCATCCAGGGCAAAGTACTGTTGAAGGACCTCACACATCACCAATCCTCATTTCAAAGTGAAATTACCCCAGAGTACTTTCTGTGCAGTCATAATTCTGATTTTCCAGCCAAAGGAGCACATCCAAAGTGCCCAAAAACACGGTCTCTAGACTTGGGTGTCTCTGGGTGATCAGCTCTTGGATTACCCACTGACCAATTATCACAGCAATATGGACAGAGGAAAAATTTGGAAGGTGCATTTCACGCCCTGCTGCTCGTACCTTTGTACCAGCTGATGGATGGCTTGGGAGCTCCGGTCACCTTGCAGGCCAGCTTGACCGTCTCTCCCAGCTCAGCTGTGCAGTCTGCCAGCTCTTCCTCAAAGTCTGGAGGGACTGAAACGTCAGAGGAAGCGTGTTAGTCTGGAGGAGGGGGCTCTGTCCATGGGATGGCTGCTGCTAAGTGAGATAAGAATAATTTTCGCAAATCTGTGAGGTTCAGAATGGAAAACTGAACAGGAAATTTTAGAAGCTCAAGACTTCACAGGTGACACACTGTCCTTGCTTGCCTGAGGCTAAATTCAGCCTATCAAATATCTGTAGTTGGCTATAAATTTAGGCCATATTAAAAAAAAAGGAATCTTTTGCCAATCTGGAATCATTTCAGACCATGATTTTAATAAGCACATCCATTATTCAGATACCACACAGTTGTCACCATTAAGGCAATTCCTCAAATAAAATGCAGCCTGGATATCCAAACCAGCATTCTGCTGGTGTCCCCACAATAAAATCTATGCTTTCATTGAATCACAGAATCATAGAGTGGTTTGGGTTGGAAAGGACCTTAAAGGTCATCTCGTTCTACCCTCTGCCATGGGCAGGGACACCTTCCACTATCCCAGGTGGCTCCAAGCCCCGTCCAACCTGGTCTTGGACACTTCCAGGGATCCAGGGGCAGCCACAACTTTGAGCAACCTGTTCCTTTGTTAAGTGACTTTTATTTTGACCCATTGCAACCATATGAAACCATGAAAAATTATTCTGATAGTCTTCCTCATTAAAACACCTCACTAATAGCACAAAAATGAAATGCCCAGACTTGTTTTCAGTGTATATGAACTAAATTCAATCCTGTTCTGGCATTTTAAGGCACCAAATATCCTTACTCTGTAATGGGCACCATTTGTAGTTTATGCCTGGAAAATAAAGGTCTGATATCCCTCCTGATAGATTTTGTGGATTGAAAATTGGTGGAATCTCAAATGACACTGAGGATGATGAAGCCTGAATAACCAGACAAAATCCCAAAGCAAACCCAGGGGCAAACACAGAGCAATGTAAGCCAGGAGTCGAATAAAGGGTCTGGAACCCAACAAAGTCACAGGGGGATTTATACTGGGGCGTGTAGGACTCTGGATCAGGGTACAACCCCATTTCCTCCAGGAGAGGTGTTTCAACCATCAGATCATCTTTGTGGCCTCTTCTGGACTCACTGCAGCAGCTCCACGTCCATTTTTTATTGGAGACCCCACAGCTGGACAGAGCACTGCAGGTGGGATCCCACAAGAGGAGAGCAGAGGGGCAGAATCCCCTCCCTGGACCTGCTCCCACATTTAATGACCACAAACAGCTTCTTTTTTTTCTAATTTCCTGAATCAAGGAGACCATCCAAGAACAAAACGGGAGATTTTGGGCTGCCTTGGGCCACACTTACTCCAGATGGGCTCGCTGATCCGCTGCTGGATGCCCAAGATCTCCTTCACCCAGGAGTTCTTGATGTTCACGGTTCGCGCCTGCAGGAGGTACTTGCGGACCAAGTCCTCCCGCTCGTGCCAGATCTCGAAGGCCCGGTCATCCCCTTCCACCAGGTCGTTCACGTCTATGTTGTTCAGCTGAGGGAGAGAAGGGCAAGAAAGTCACCACAAATCCTGCGTTTTTAGGAATTCCCAACAGCAAAAAGGGGTAATTTGCACTTCCTTCAAAGATTTTTCTTTGATGAGCAGCTCATCGTGGCTTTGGCTGAAGAGCAATCAGGGCTACTTTAAAAGTTATTTTCCCTGCTATATTTGACTTTCTGGTTACAAAACTGACATTTTCCTGGGATCAGTTTTTCAGGAAAATAATGTCCAGCATTAAAAGTTATCCCAAGGGTGGAACACGTGGCCCCCTTAGCGCTGGGCCCAGGAACAGCACAATTAGGGGCAACGCGGAAAAAAACAGAGAACAGGAACTCTCTGGACAAAACATGGAAATATTTCCATTTTATTTTTCTTGGAAAATAAAATCTGCCTGTGAATATGAATAAGGACAGAGATAAGGATTTTTAGAAGATCCTGGCTGGGCTTGGTCAAGAACTCCATGGGGTTTTTGGTTGGTTGGCTGGTTTTTATTGGAGTTGAACGACTCCTTCCTTAGGAAAATTTTTTTCTCAATTTCTGGCAGTTTTAACCTTGAATGTCTGAAGATGAGTTAGCCAAATCCTCTGAATTTTTCCATTTCTAAGCAGGAATTGGTGTCTGGAGAGGACATAACCAGTGGAGAAAACCCGATGGAATTTAGCAAATAAGATTCCGTCAGATTTACTCCCAATATTACAGATTGCCAAACCCAGAGATTTACAGATGCAAGAAAATATTGTAGTCAGTGAAATCCACATCAATATAATACATTTATGCTGTCAATTAAATGAGGTAACAGAAATAAACAAATGCTTGCACTTGCAATCTCCTTGCTGCATGGTAAAAGTCCACCCTGATGGTTTCTGATAGGTTTAAAAAAGATATTTTGGGATAAATGTGGATTCTACTTGTACTTCAAAGAGTTTTGAAACAAAGGAATAGTTCAGAAGGATTAGAGGAATGTCCAAGCTGGATATACAAGTGAAGTTCTAATTGACAGAGAAACAGTTTATGTGAGGATAAAGTGATCAGACCTTCATGATGTTCTTGAAGATGTAGCTGTAGGTGTCTGTCTTTGTGTCTCGCTTTGGTTTGCAGATCACAATATAATTTTTGAAGAGGAAAACGTGTCTTTTGTGTCCTTTCCACGCCATTCGAGCTCCTGGAGCTCCTTCCCACACAATGAAATGGCCCTGATAGGAAAAAGAAGGAAGAGCACGTAGTGATACATCTGGAATAATTACCGCAGTTGTGTCTCACCATCTTTTTTCAGTGCCCAGATAACAGATGTTTCCTGTTGCATCATCCCCTGATGTATCTCTGGTTTATTAAAGCACAGCAGATGGTTTCTAATGCTAAAGGTGGCTCATCAGACACGGGCACAGCCAGTGGTTGTCATGACATCATCATTTAAATGGTCTTATTTTGTGCCAGAAAAATAGAGACCCCTTGTCAGGTAGAAACAGTCTTGGAAATATTAAAGGAAAATTGTATTTTGTGTGTTATACAGACACTTTATATGATGATTTGGTCACCTTCATCAGAGCAGGACATTCATTTCACATAGCTTCTGACATAGAAAGCTCCATTAGTGCCATGGGTTTCCCCTGGCATCTCTAGGGAGAAGTAAACATTCTAGGGGTGTGACTGAACACTTTTTGGATGCCTAAATGTGGAGAGATGAATGCCCACCACAATATCACTGTAATTTAGCCTTACAACTCCACTCAGCAATGCACTGTGATTCCCATGGAAAGCACTGGATACAGACACAATTAATGACTTGCCTGGTATAACACAGTAAATCTACAAAGGAACAGGAATTTGGGTGAGGGTGTTGGAAGTCCTAGACTAAAGGGTCCTAATAGCTGGGTCATCTAAAAAACCACACACCTGGTTCATGGGATAAACCTGGGGGAGTACATGGGTCTGTTGATTCCAATAATTTCAGGAGCTGCCCCGTGTTGCTACCCAATAATAAAAAGAGGAGGAGTTAAAACCCTTTTAAATCATGTGAGGGCCCAGAACAATTTCATTCCTGTTTGATGAGCAGGTCACAAAGGCAAATAACTGCATTATGTGTGAATTACTCTGTAAGCATCCATGCTCTGGTGTTTCAAACCAGAAGCACCAGAGCATGGATGTTGTGTTGAGCCACAACACCCATTTCTGGACAGCAGTAAGTGAAATAAGCAAATCATCTCTTTCAGATACAATTTCTAAAGGATTTTCTTCTAGGAATTAAGGCTCCTTAGAAACCAGTGAAGGCACACATGGCACTGACTGGGAAATTCCCGTTACCTGCCGGATGGGTTCCCCAAGGCTTTCCAAGGTCCCTGGATAATTCTCAATGAGTGAGACGTGGAGGTTGTTCTCTGCTCTGCGGGTGAGGGCAGACACAACGGCATAGGCCTGCTCCAGCAAAGTGCAGTTTTGGCTGTTTCTGGCTTTGTTTCGGATTAATTCCTGTAGGTGAATGAAGAAAATATTACAGGACAATCAGAGAGAAAAAAAAACAGTTCCTTCAGTGCCGAAGAGTTTCTCAATATCTGCTCTGGCTCTTCCATCTGAGCAACTTTTATCCCATTTTTTCACCACGAACTGCTTAGATAACAAAGTCTTTTCTTTGTTACCTATTCTGCAGTCTTAAAGACTGACCAGTCTGGCTTTTCCTTACATCAGCTGATATTAAGCAGAGATAAAGTTGAAACGAACACCAGATATGCTTTGGTGGTTGAAAACCAAAAATTCCAAAGTGATCCTAAATGTGTTCATTGCGTTTCTCTTCTGCTAACCCTCACAACACCAGAGGACAAGGAATTCATGTGGCCTTGCTGAACTGAGTCAACATTAGATTAATTAAAAGAGGAGCTGGAAAAAATGTGAAATGGCAGTTTTCCTGTTCTTCTCACAATGAGAAGAACAGGAAAATTTCCTTCTTCGCATTTGTTCCTGTTCCTCTCAGCAATGAAGACATGGAAAATGCCTTTGCTCCTCCAAGAGACCCTTAAAAATGTTGGTGTTTGTGTGCAAGATTGTGGTAAAAAGTAGAAAGTTCTGCAGACTATTCAAACTGCTCATTTATACAACACTAGAACACAGAAGTATTTTGCCATGATTGTTTTCTTCCTGGATATCCCAGTGCTATTTCCCATGAAAATACTGTTTAAAATGCTGCTCATAAATGTTTGCTAATGGTCTAAGACAGCAGGACAGATGAAAGCCTGAAAGATGAAATATTTCAGGGTGGTAGAATGGGGCAAAGCTTTTCAGAAAACAAGAATTTCATCTTATAATAATGTCATTATAAAACATATGGAAAGGAAGTGGTAAGTCATTATCTTAGACATCAGAAACTGTTTATTTTTGTAACATAAATGTTGCTGAGTCTGAGGCAAATTCATACCTGTCATCCATGTATTCATATATTATATTATACATATAATATAATTTTTACATATATTTTTATACATATACTTAAAGCTCGCTGAACTTTATGGGGGTGGAGATAGTGAAATTCTACCTGGATTTACATTTACAAAACCATTTAGAGCACATCACCACTGGTGATGATCAGTCCCTTATTTACTCAAGCAGCTTTCAACTGTAGTTGCATCAGAAGGAAGACTATAGGAAATAAAAATAAAATCTTTTTCCACACAAGCTGCACAGAGCAGAACATAAACCTGTAACAGCATCTCTTTACCTTGATTATTGTCTGATACTGCTGGATCCTGTTTATGGGTTTTTCCAGGTAGTGCTGCAGTGGTGGGATGAGTGGCTGTGAGGGATCTTCATTAGTTACAAATTCATCTGTGTATCTCTGAAAAAATACATGGGATAACAAGGAAAGGTTGTTATAAAGAGCAATAGAAAAAATCCTCAGTAGCTGGAGCAGAGAAACAAGATTTGCTTATCCATATTTCTGATTTGTGTGAGTTCTCTTGGTCTTATAATGTGGTGACCCTTAAAACATCCCTTAATTACAAATAAGCACAGCCACATTCATATCTGTATAATCTTTATAATATTAATAAATGCATAAGCATATGTAAATATGTTCCCATATTGGTGGTACCTACCAGAAAAAGCTAGAAAGTGAACTAAAAATCATTATATTTAGCGAAAGATATTAAAAATCCTTTTGAGGATCCCATTTATGATTAATAACTACATTTCTCGATGCAGTGGGTTACAGGATGGATTTTCCACAGGTACTTTGGCTCCTGCCTTACCTTGTAGAAATCCTGGACAGCTTTGCTGACCACAATCGACTCAGCCTGGACCCTCCCCACCAGGTACTGGATGTACTTGTTAAACTCTGCTTCGTGCTTGATGAAGCACATGGCCACGTCATCATCAGTGTCACAGCTCTGCAAGCTCCGGAGGAAGACACTGCAGGGGGACAGGAGAAAAGGGACATCTGAGGAGAAGGTGCTGGAATGAGGCTGAAACACAGCCCAAGCAGACTCTGAATCAGGAGATGTCAGGTTAACACAGGTTAAGTGAAATGATGGGGGCAAAAATGAGGGATGCTGCTCCATGAGCATTGAACTTCTCAGTGCCTCTTCACCCAGCACAATGCCCTCCCTCTTAGCTGGGATGGGTGTGTAGGGACTTTGGACAAGGGCCTGGAGTGACAGGACACAGGGAATGGCTTTAAAGTTACAGAGGGCAGGGTTAGATGGGATATTAGGAAGAAATTCTTCCCTGTGAGGGTGGTGAGGCACCGGGACAGATTTTCCAGAGAAGCTTCCCCATCCCTGGAAGTGTCCAAGGCCACCTTGGATGGAAATTCCTGGATGCTGACATCAGTTTTACATGAATGTATATCTCTATGAAGACACCACTGAGGTGCCTGTAAGATCTTGCTGCCTTTTTAACGTAATTCACTGTTTCTCAGTTAAATTCACTTAAAAGAGTAAGAAATAAGCTGGACACAGGAAGCCTTGAAGCTCTGAAGGGGATTATGGAAGTCCTAACCCAGTGCTATGATTTAAGCCATGCCATCATTTATCCTCCTGAAAGGAACATCAATTCCCTTGCACCTCAGCACTGCCATTGCTTTCCATCAATAATAATAGTAAAAATAATAGTAACAGTAGTAACAGTATTATTATTATTATTATTAATAATAATAATAATAATAATAATGATGTTGTGGCTCTTGTATGTGAGCCACTCTTTGGTCTCCAGTGATGGCACTTGGGAATGCCCACCTGGAATGGAAGCGACCAATTTCATCAACATTCCTGAAGATGGTGGATTTCTGAGTGGCAACAGCTCCTGGGACACTGGGACAGGTCTCAGTGTACCGAAGGTGATGAGTCTGGAGGAACTGTAAATCTTGAATGTAGTCTTCCTCTGAGATCAACAGCTCCTGAATGAGAACACTGAAGGAGAGACAGAGAGGCAGAAAGAAATCACAGAAAAATCATCACAATTGTCCTTGAGAGGCTTTTAGGCTGTAAAGTAGAGATTTATGATCAGACTTCTGGGGTGTGTTGAAAAATCCCCTCTGGGGATGGATGGATGGATGGATGGATGGATGGGGCATGGAAGTGTCCAGTGGAAGGTGTCCCTGCCCATGGGACTCGTTGACACTAGATGGTATTTAAGGTCCCTTCCAACCCAAACCATTTTAGGATTCTATGGTCTCAATTGCCTGGAATTTTCCTAGGCTGAAATCAATGACAAAATACAAGCGGTTCGAAAGGCAGGAAAACTCAAAGGTGCAAATACCAAATGACACAAGCTCACCTCAGCTTCCTCTTGTATTCATCTTCAGAAACAAACTCTCCAGGAAACTCTGGAATTTCTGTTGCTCCCCATTCTGGTGACAACTACAATATCAGGGGGAAAAAAAATTAAAATAATTCTTGGAAGTGGACAGTGCTTTTATCAATACATACCGAGGAATATCCCTCATGTGCTCACAGTCTTGTTCAACAATTCCTAAACCAGTGTGAAATTTCTTTTGTGCTGGAGAGTTTTTAGGTCTGTCCAGCCCAGAAACCCCTGCACAGACCAGAAATATTGTCTAATCAGAACATGAAAAAGTCTGGCCATGTTACAGACCCCTTCAACAGCCTCCTCATCTGTCACTCCTTGCAGAAGGGATGCCTCTAAACTGCAACAGGAACATGTAATTTTAAGTGAGAAATAACCAAACATGGTCAGTCACCTTTAATTTCTTGTCTAGATAAGCTGGAGACACCCAACCCTGTCGAGAGGGACTCGATTTCGTGGGTTTAGTCCTGACCAGCCATTTCAGAGGATGAGCTGAATCCAGGACTTCCACATATTGTCCTTCCTTCAGGGTGATGGTCTCCCTGTCCGGTGCCGCGGGCACGTAGTCAGCAGTGACCATGTAGACGTCAAAGATCTGCAGGTACAAAACCACAGTCACTTTGTGCTCTTCATTTCCCTCGTGAAGAACAGGATTCCTAACAAGATTCCTCTGGCCAGCTCTATCTAGGGCCACAGAAAACCAAGCTCTGACTTTCTGAAGTTCAGCCGTGAAAGCAAGAGGTGCCAAGTCATGGGTGTGTTTTGAACATCTTGTTCAAGATCACAGGGTGAGCATCAGAATTTGATTCTCTGTGCTCTGTATCACAGACACAAAATTTAACTACTAAATACACCTACAAAATTGAATTAAATCCCTTAAGAGGATGGAGATCCCCAAACCATAGTAGGTTGGTCATTCTAAGTGTAGTTTTCTCCTTGTGTCCAACTTGACCATAAAGATATCATACCTCCCCTCTGGAATCCCCATCTTCAGATTCAGAGGAGGATTCCTGAGCAATGGATGAAGGTCTGGATCGTCCGTGGCGAGGAGATGCAGAGGGGGTTTTTGATTCATCATCACTTTCTGCACCTGGCACTCGAAGTTTAGCTGAAAAGCAGAGCAGCAGCAAAGTGGGAAATAAGGATCTCCAGTTTAAACATGAACCAAATCTATAATAATTTTGCTTCTTCCTAGGAAAAGCATTTGTAGTGGTATTTAGCGTGATTTCCCATTGATATTTAGGATTAAATGACTAATTTGGATGTTTTAATACATGATGCCACCTCCCTACTGCATGTATTGCCACTGCACTGCAAGAATATTTGTTGGAGAGATAATGCCTCTATTTTTGCTTCAAGTTAAAATTTTTCTACAAAACACTCAGGGCAGACACAAACCAGAATTTTTCATTCAACTCAACAAATCATTGGATGACTGCACAGCTCTGCACAGAGTTTTCAGGCTTAATTTGATTTTAAAATTCCACTGTGAGCTAAAACTCGAAGATGTGGGACATCTTGAAAACAGGATTGCTTTCTGATTTAGGAGTGATGAATATCTGAGGAATCAAAATACCTGAGATATGCAAAACACACTTCTATTTTTACAATTTACTGTATTAGCTTTTTTTCTAGTTCAAAATTCTAGACTGAGATGTGTAGATTGGATGGATTCTAACTAAAATTTCTCACCCCTCAGCACTGACAAATGTTCATTTGCTTCTATAGAATGACTGTCTCAAAACCCACTGCATAAATCTCACTTCTGATTAAATAACACCTAAAAAAAGAGATTGCTTTTTTTCCCCTACACTAAACTGTGTTTTCCAGGTTCCTTACCCTGAGTTATTTTTGCAGATACCATTTCTGAGATACGTGAGGTGAGTTTCTGGAAGAACTCTTCTGAGCCAACATCAGCTAAAGAAATAGGGCTTTTGGGCACACCTTCTCTTCCAGCTTCAAGGTCTCCTGGAAAAGAGAGAATTCGTTATTAAGCTGGCAGTGTCATTGGAAATTCATCTCTTTTAGAGTAATAAAAGCTTCTGCAGAAGGAAGGTTTCATTTTCTTCCCTTCTCCTGTTTTTAAAACTGTTCTTGCTCTCGGTTCATCCAAATAATTCACCCTTGAACAGAGAGCAGTCCTGAAAGGTTCCAACATTTCAGTTTCAAGAAAACTGGACAAAAATAAGTGGATACATGAAATGCATTGACAATCTCAGCTGTAGATATGAAGGATGGGAAGAGGAGAGAGAAAATAGCTTCTCTTACCTTCAGAAGACTGAATAGTTCTGAAAAAGAAAATAAAGAAAAGTTAAAAGTCACAATAAAATGGGTGTAAGGAGAGCTAAATGAGGAACACATTCCCCAGGCTCCCATACATCCAATCACTTACCCCAGTGTGGTCATGATGGCTTCTGACACCATCACCCGCTCCTGGGTCAGGACTTCAGCCTCTTTCACTGCAAGATTGGGGTTTATCATTAGAGGACAGAGAAAGCACAGAATGTCCTTTTTTAGGTATTTAATGCAGGCACATTTTTCTAGATGTGGATTACTGGGAGCACTGCAGCAGCTCCTGACCTGGGATGTGTATTCCCAAACCTGTGATGCCAATAGTTTCATCCTCTCCCTGTTCGTGGAGATATATAATTGCCCCATTTGTCCACACTGCTCTAGTTACACTCCTGCAGCTCTTGGCACAATAAAAACATGGGATGCAAGGCAGGGTAACAGAAAAATGGAATCCTTCACAGCTCTGCCCCTCCTCTCAGTATATATTTGTTTTTCCCCCATCTTATTGTGTCAAAGGAGGCCCTGGAAAGCTCTACAAAAATCAAATAACTCTCGTACAATCCAAAATACCTCATCAGAGTGAAGCACTCAAAATAATTTTCCAAAAGGTGAATTTTTACTTCACATTGCCTTTCTTTCATTTTTAAAAATTTGTGCTAAATTTGGTTGTTCCTTAGATTTATCTTCTGTTTATACAAAAAAGATGCTGCTGTTAATACAAGACAGAGTCAGAAATCTAAAATATTATACAAGTAAGGAGTTTAACCATTTGCAAGACGAGCAAAATCAAGGCTCCTCTTGAGAAAATGCATTTTTTTGGGGGTGTGATTGGATAATTTCCTTAACAGTCATACTTGTTTTTTTCTCTTAGGCAGTGCATAAGAGGGAAATACAGAAAAAGTGTTCGTGTTGTAGCAAAGATTTACCATCAGCAACCTCCAGGTTGGCGGTGCAGATGGACTGGCCAGCCTTGTTGGTGGCAATGCACGTGTAAGCTCCACTGTACTTCTTCTTGACATCCAACAGGATCAGGCTGTGGTGCATGTTGGAACTGGCAAGTTTATACCCAGGAGTGTCTGGTTTGATCCACAGGATGTCTTCCCGAGACTCTTCTTTCATCCAAGTGATAGTTGGTGGTGGATGTCCTAAAGGAAAACCGATGCAACGAGGTTTAACCTTCCTATCTGTGTCCCTTCCTTAAAAATATGAGCCTTGCTGTGAATAAATGCTGTTTTGATCCATTTTCTGATACTTTCCCAATAATAACAGGCATAACATGCATAAAGAAGCCTACAGCCTTTTATAGCACACTCATAAGGACATTAAATCTTTTTGTAAAACCAAAATTGGCAATCATCATGATGATTGATCACAACTAATGGTCAACATACGTTGACCATTAGTCATACAATAGTCATTATCCCCATTTTTACAAACAGAAAAATGGAGGTGAAGTCGAAGAAGATGCTTTACTGTGAAGTGTCTTTGTAAGAAATGTAAGTTGGGAGTAGAATCCCAGACTTCAGATACAGGAAACGAGGTTGCAATGACTTGGGGCAGAGAGAGAAGAATGTGTTGTGAAGTTACACACTTCAAGTGTTATTCAGAGAGATGAGGTATCTGCTCACTTACCTTCCACTTTCACAGATAATATGATGCTTGCACCCTTTTTCACCTTCTTATTCGTAAATCTTTCAAGGAATCTTGGTGGTATCAGCTGCTCATGGGAATCTGGAAATAATGTTATTGATGAACAGCAGTGAGTTTAGACTGAAAAATTCCTGGGGCTTCTGTTCTCACCTGCTGTGGCTTGTCTCACCTGTTTTGGATGGTTCTTCTTTCTCATAAGGATCTGGAACACAAGGAGAAAAAACAACATGACAAATACAAATAATCTCCAATCCGTGAGTCGCAGAAAAAAAACCCTGAAGTGACTCCAGTGGAGATATCACACAGAAATATTGGTATGATTAGTGAGAGTCCCTAAATTTTAATAAAATGGACTTTTAAAGTTAATGAGGATGGGCAGGAATAAAATGCATGTTTATGAGACAACAGTCAGACCACAGAGAAGTGACAACATCATCTTAAACATTTATATACCTATATAAACCTATACAAATTTATAGGTGAACCAAGAGTAAAGCACATCATCTTTTACCTTCAGACTTCCCCCCTTCATGTGAGTTACCTTGGGAGGTTTCCTCAGTAAAAAATAACTATACAAAATGGTAAGAGCTGCTGGAGTAGCCCAAAATAGAGCAATACCCACCTTTGACTACCAGCCTGGCTGAGGAATACGCAGAGCCAGCAGAGTTGATGACAAATATCAAGTACTGGCCGGCGTCTGCTTTGGTGACGTCGCGGATTTCCAGGGAGTGGAATTCCTGCCTGTCAGTTTTCAGGATACGATCCGAGGCCTTTAGGGGCTGCCCATTTTTGAACCAATAGAGACGAGGCTGAGGGTACCCTGTGAGGAGCAGTTACAGACACAGAGAACAAAATTCATTGGCAACACTGATTTGGGAGCATCTCCAAACTGCCAGATCCTCCTGAGCAGGAGAGAAGGAATCTCCAGCTCTGCCTAGGGATGCTGTTTCAAGGGTTTAACCAAATAGGAATGGCTAAAAATGCATAAAATTTGATTTATCTGTTAAAATTCTTTCCTGTCTCCTCAGTTTCTGGCACTCCCATATTGTCTGCAGGTGCAAACGCCTTGAAGGTTGAAAAAAAACAACACTTAGGTCTGATTTGAAAGGTTAACAAGGAGAAAAGCTGAAGCCAAAACAGTTCTCACAATTTTTATAGACAGCAACAGGAGAAAAGAGGAAAGTCCCTACCTCTCCCTAGAAGTGTCAACACCGGGGGGATGTTTTTGCAGTTTTAAGGTTGTAGGAGCAACTCTCTAATGGAGGAAGGCAAGTCCCTGACTGTTTCATTTATTGAAGAGAATGAAGGAGACTCTCACATTATT
>VZTH01013960.1:0-23780 GCA_013397815.1 Aleadryas rufinucha
AAAAAAAAACCCAGTAAAAAATAAATCTCCTTATTTTTATGATAGCAAAGAGAACAGATCAGAAAAAACCCTCATCTATTTCATGTTGTCTTCTTCTGGATTTCTGTTTTATTGTAAATCACTATTTTTATATAGGCAATATATATGACAGTTTTCCATAGAGATGTCAGTGGCTGCATGTGTGAGTGATCTGTAAGACAAATACATGTTTAGTGTTTGGTTGAACTCTTAGGTCTTGGTAAGTTGTCTTCAATTTGTGAACTTGTCTTCCATCTGTGTAGTGCATGGAGACAGACAGCAGCCTACAGAGCCAAATGGGAATTTCACTGCTGTGAGGAGTCCCTGACATGCTGATTCTTGCACTGCCTCGTTGGCAAGACTGTGAAGAAGATACATGACCAATGTAAAAAAAACCAGATTATGACATACATTGGGCTGTAAGTGACATAGTTTGCATAAGTTCTGAGTGAGTTTAAAAAAAAAAATCCCAAAATAGGAAGACATAACTGGCTCTTACATAGCTTCTTACTTTATGATGCACATTTAGCTCAGCTGAGGAACAGGCACGTAGCAGTGAAACTTCTCACTGTAGACCTGATTTATCATCTCAGACTCTCCACAAAGGACAACTTGGAAGTAAAAACACGTTTGTGCATACGTTTACAGGTCACAGACTGCTTTCTCCTCAGGTATGTTTTACAGGAATGATGGCACAATTAACAGAATTGGTATGTTTTCCTTTTGGACATTTCATGTTCTTCATTAAATGTGGTACTTTTAGAGTAACTAAATTGCTTCTTCAGTGTATTTGTGATGTTTAGGGATAGCCAAGACTTATAAAGGTTTTGAATGCAGAAATACCCCTTTTGTTGATTGTTTTTCTTTTACTAGTGTTGTAGGTTGGTTTTAACATTATGGCACAGAAGATATTACTCAATTTGGTCCAAAAGCTGATGTAAAATATGGGGTTTATGAAAGTTCTTTTCTGTGTGTGCTTAGGAAAGCAGTGGGGAAACATGGAGTGATGGGGGGATCACAAACCGGTGTGCACCATTTTTATACCATTTTTACCCAGAAAAAGGCTTCTACTGCCTTGGAAAATCAAATTATTCCTCTGGGTTTGAACATATGAAGTGTTCATTGCAGCTCATATAGAGATTACTTGTGAGCAGTGCACACCAGGTGGCTAAGAAAAGCAAACCCGTGTAAGCTGACGTAAATTCAGTTAACAATGGTTCATATTTTGAATGAAAAAATTTCAGAGGTCTGCAGACTCCCTGGACTAGTCTGTTGCCTGGGAAACTATACTTCGTAAATTAGGGTAAGGGGAAAACATGGTTATTAGATATGTATTTTTTATAATTTTTGCCATAACTTTCACAATAAACATCCAAGGACTATGCAATGGTCTGGATCAGCCTTTTCATGTTTGTACAGAACTGATAATAAGGTTGGGACTTTTTTGTAAGCAATGCATGGTTGCATAAGAGGTTAAATATTAAGCAAAAAATAGGTTTTTTCCAAGTCTATCAGTGTATGTGTTGTAGGTATAAAACCTCTTCCTCTTGTTATTGATGACTTGCTGTGTCTGCCTTATATACAGAATGGACTGCTGGAGGAATGGTTGAATCCCTTCCTCCCAAACCTGGCATAATTGAAAAAGCCAAGAGAGAATAAGGATTGCCTGAACTCTTATAGCTCTAATAATTTCTTATCCTGTAGGTGTCCCCTCTTTTCTTAGTACTTGTACTTTTCAAGAGCATGAGCTTAAATTTTTATAAGGGATATATAGAAAGATTTACTTAATATGTGGTAAAGCACAGAGCATCGACTTTTGAAATTGATAAAATAGATCACTTGGACTGGCCACTCCAGACACTGAAGCTTGATTTGCATACCTTTTCAAATAGGAGTTTGAAATACTACAAGAGCATAAAAGAGTAAGTGCATCATTTTTAACCTCCTCTGAAAAGAAGAGGAAAGAAAGATCATGTTAAAATACTACACAGTGCCTCCTGCTTTGGCCACCCAATACAACAAAACCAAATTGTTTTTGCAACCCCCATCTCCTTAGGAGACACTAAGTGGAACCTGGTTTTCATTGAGAAAATGGAGAAAATTGAGGGGAATATCCATCTTTCATGAAACTAGATACTCATAGAGAGATGTTGAAAGCTCAAGTCAAAATGAGTTTTAGAGAGCTTCTTCCTTCTGTAAGTGCCTCATGAGGTACTTCTTCCAAAATATAACTGTAAGAATGTCTTTCACGAGAGCAGCTGTGCTGCTGTCTGGACAGCAGTTGCAGCACATGCTCCCAGTCACCATTGGCAGGTCTGGTCCTCCAAGGAGTGCTGTGCACGGTCACACCAGCTTTTCGTGTCTGCTGTCCCTTTCTTGGCCTTGGCACATTGCTGCTGGCACTCTGGGTTTCCTTGCAGCTGGGATAGATCCCTCAGAAGCCACACCTGCCTGCTTGATTGTGATATCCTGCCTTGTGCTGAGCACTGGCTTTGCTCTCTGCCCTCTCAAGAGAGCTGCAGGTTGCCCATAAGCTATGTTTTGGGCCTGGTCACTCCGCATCTCTTCTTGCTGGGCTTTTGCTTTTAGAGGCAAAACAAATTCTTTGGCTCAGAAGGAATTATCTTTAAAACTGAGTCTTGACATTTGGTTTGGAATGGCAAGAAGAGAAACTGTAGTTTTTATATTACTGCATGTGCAGCAGGAGTCCCAGACTCCTACTCCAACAAGTTTCTATGAAGAAACTCACTGAAAAATGAATGGCTTTTCTGGTAGTAAATCCATTCTTTTCCTGGGGTTAAGACATTCAGTAGCTGTGGGCACTGATCTCTCTGTCAGGGTTTTCCAGACGTGGTCTCTCCCTAAGTGTCAAGCTGCTATTGGAGAATGAATGCTTCAGCCCATAGTAAAGATTATTTTCCAAGTCAAATGAAATTGTGGAATTGAGGAGTTGACATTGGCATAGTCTCCAAACTGTCACACTTGTGTACAAAAACTAATAACACAGGACACACTGCAGTCTTCTGGACTGGCAGAGTTTATTTTTAGCTCTGTAACTGAGGTAAGTTAGGGAAATTTGGTATTCATTGCCACTCAGCTTCCTCCTAAACTCCCTGGTGGTAAATGTCTACTTCTCTTGGTTGTTATTGTGCTATATTTACTTACATTCTCTATAGATACTCTTTACTAATTTTTTTTTTCTAAGACCATTCTTTTTTTCTGCATTCAGAAAAGTTATGTTATAAAAATCATGAGACTCTATTTTTCTAGATAAGTGTTGAACCTGGACTGTTCCTTCCAGTTCTACCAGTGGCTCAGATAGTTCTCCCCAAGAACATTTAGTAATGTGACTAATCTGTTACATAAAGTTTGTTCTGGCATGTTTTCTCCGTGGCAAAATTCTATCAACATTGCAATGCTTTTCTGTGACAAGATGCTGCTTATGTTTGTGAAGGTTTGTTATTTATGGATGTGTTAGGAAAGGTGGCTTGGAGAAGAGAGCTGGCTTGCTTCCTCTGTTGTTCTGGAATTTCATTTCACTCCAGGACTATTATTATCCTCTGAGGAACCTCACTGCTACCCCAGTAATCTTTGTTAGTGAACATATTTACTGACATGACCGAATACAGTTTGTTCTTTTAGAGGTACTTTCAAAATGTGTTTGAAGATGATGGTTCAATGGATGTTTTCAAGATAAAATCTGACAACTTTTGGTTAGTTTGGTGTTTCTGTAGATCTTTGGTGTAACACCATCCACAATAGCTTGGGGACAATAGTAAGTTAAGTTACTTAGTAGAAGTGGCTTCAGCAAACTCCAGATTTTCAAAGGATTACACTGTTCTATGTCAAAACCATTAATGGGTCGTTCCACATTAAATTTGACTTCAGGTGCCATGTTTGGTTTTGAAATCTGTGTTCTAGCTTTTGAGACAGTTATGTTACAAATTTTCCTCATCTTTAATAACACATAAAACAAAACTCTTTCTTGCTTTTACAAAAAAAAAAAAGGTCCTTTAGAGATAAGTGTGACTCAAATATTGACAGTTTCATAAACTACAAGTTGTAGGCAGCTTTCTTGTTCACAGTATCATTCCTTTTAAACATAATCTCAAATTATGATGAATTTCAGAACTGCTTTAAAGCTTCATTTTCTAGTACCGTGTTGTTTTCTCTTAAGCCTTTGTTACTGTGCATCTCTGGACTGGAACAGACATTATTCCACCTTCTTTAATCTCTTTATATTGAACTACTAATTCTATCATGTGTTTATAATAGGGCAGATGTCTCTAGGAAATTTTTTTCTCCGAACAAATGCAATATATTGTGTTTCTAAGGAATAAGATTTGAAGGCCTGAGAAAAAAACACTTCATAAATGATTACTAGGAGCACACATAGAGTAGCCATAGTGCTGCGAGTTCGCCATGCTTTTGGGGAAATGAAAAATTTAACAAGAAAATGTGCTGAAGGAGAATACAGGAATATCTTGTGTCTCCTAAATTCTGAATGAAAAAGATAACCACCTTATTAAAAAACCCAGTATATTTATCAGCCACCTGAATTGCTTTCTGGAAACACATTAATTCTGGGCTATGTAAGCAGTGGTTATTAGTGCCCATAGTCAGTTTTATCCAAGAGATGTGTTCTCCAGCAAGTCTACATGAATAAAACTCTGCCTTTACTAGGTTTTGCATTTTGCTTATACATGTCCCATCTGCTTGGAGTGTCTTAGCTCTTGTTCCTAAAACGATTATCAGAATACTCTGTTTTTCACCTCTGTTTTTTTGCAGTACCATAATTTATTCCTTAAAGAAGCAAGGGTTGAATCTACCTCAATCTCAATCAGGGTCAAACATTAGCATGTACTTAACTGAAAGCTCATTTATTATCTTGATTTAATTGTAGAAATGGAACAATGGAATAATGCATTCTATTCACTATTCTAAATAATTCAAGTGACTTTATTCAGATTCCTAAGAAGTGACTGTCAGCAGTGTGGGATTTGAAATAGCAAGTATTGCTTTATGCTTAACAAAACATGGATAACTGACAGCCCCTTCAAATGGGGAATGGTTCATTTTGTGATGCAAAACAGATAGCTTGGTTGGGAATAATATTGTGTATCTATATGCAGGATTAAATCCCAGGCAGAAAGCACAGGCAGATGAAAAAATCGTATTGCTAGTCTCCTTTTTTTCTGCAGTAAAACTGAATATCTCACAGCCCTCAGGAGAGTAAGGCAAGTGGCTGGTTAATGCATTGGCTGTGTTTGACGTACCTTATAACTATTTTTGAACTTTCAGCTCCCTTTTTTAAACATGAGCAGATTGTTGCTGTGATTGAATAACTTTCCCCAGTAACAATCTTGTGATAGATTTACATGTTAGAGAACAACGTACCTTCAGCATAGGTAAACAATATTTCTGACATCACTGATAACCAAAGTGCTCAAGAGCTGGGCAGTCTTCTTCAGCAAAGACTGCCTTCATCCCTTTCATCGTTATAGGAAAGGCTTGGTTTCAAGGGGTTTTATTTTTAATTTATTTGTTTAAAGTTTGACACGCACGTTTTGAGAAGCTGTAATTTGCACTCTTAGAACTTGTGGTCCATGGAGCTAACTCTGTTAGCCAAAGCAATCAGATGGTGCTTAGGAGCTTATTAGTCCTGCTCTTTGCTATTGCGCTGTGTCACAATGGTGAGTCCTTCAGTAGCTGCCATTTGTAAACCTGCCAGCATCTTAGTGCATGAAACGTCAGGAAAACATTTCTGGGGATGCTGCCAAAGGGAACGGCTCCGTGAGCTTGGCCCTTTTCTTCCTCTCTGGATGGCGCTTTCTGGGATCGGTGCTGGAGATCAGCCCGAGTGATACACGCGGATCTCTGCCAGGCGTGGATGGAGGCACACATGGAGGGCAGATGGGTGTGTAGCAGCATTTTGCACATCATCCTTCTGGACTGCCATGCTCATTAGCCAACTGATCCAGCAACCACTTAACATATGAACCCTCCTAAAAGGAACTGTTAAACTGATAGGTTGAGTGAACTCCCACTGACATTACACAGAAAATGCTTTGAAAAACATTTTAGAGCCCCAATGAGTTAAAAAGCAATTTATGCATTTTGAAAGCTGCATTGAAAGGAAATATGATATTTTTATATTCTTTGGGTGAAAACTTATGCTTAAAGAGATGTTTCAGCTTGAAACAGGCAGGAGGAGAGTAGGTGGCAGCTTTGGGTTCCTGGGCACAGCTCCCCTTGGTGGTGGGAGATCTGCTAATAGGTGAAGGGGCTTCTGCCTTGAGCTGTCCCAGAGGTGCTCCCGGTTCGCTGCAGTTGGTCACATTCAGGTTTGCTTGGTTTAAAGTGTAGTTGTTCAAAGCCACGGTCAAATACGAACCCTTCAATCAACTGTTTTATTAGACTGCAAAAACCCAAAGTTCATAGAACCACAGAATAATTTACGGTGGAAGGGTCTCTGGAGGTCACCTGATTCATTTTCTAGTCAGATTCTGAATATCTCCAAAGATGGGTATTTCACAATGCCTCAAGTCTTTTCCATTGCTTACCTTATTGTGAAAATGTTATTTAAACCACAGGTGCATTACCACAAAGGTGCAGCATTCCCCTATTTATTGATTCTAGTGCTCTTCTCTGTCAGGCAAAGCAGGAAAGCTAATAGGGAGTAAAGGAGCCTTGAAATGTGACTGTAACTTGGACTCAAGAGGATATTAGGTCTTATATCAGTACAGATTATTTCTTATTTCATACAGTTCCCCAATAGGCTTTCAAATTTTCCTGTTTAAGCCTCTGAAAGTGAATCTCTAATAGCTGCATCAGGATTCCTAACTACTCTGTGAAAAAAACCAAAATCTACTCTTCACTGGAGGGGAAAGAAGAAAGGGTTTTTTCAGGGGGTCACACCCCTTAAAAAAACCACACAAAATCCTTCAAGGCTCTTGCTTGTGGGTGACTTTTGTCTGTTTTGACTGGTGGTAACTTAGTTTCCTATTTTTCTATCTAGTCCCTAAGGAAACTTCACAGTAACCGTGATCTTGGGCACTGTGCTTAATAGCTAGTGTAAAACCCTGATGAGAATGTGGAGTAAAATCTGTGTAATCACTCACACAAAGGACACTTTTGTGAACTACGTTTCTGTGAGGACACAAAATTCAAGGGGAAGCTTGAATGTGTTTTTTGTGTTCAGAGGAGGAAAGACTTGCTTTTTGCAAGTATTCAATCCTGTCCTCTCATTGTTGCTGCTCTCCAACTCTTTTATGTTTGAGGGTTTTTTTTCTTCTTCCACCTGTCCATATTTTCTGGTCTCCCTCCTGTCTCTACCTGCCTATGTTATTTGGGCAGCAGCAAGGAGAAGTCCTAACTAGTGTGTGTGTGCTCCTGATGAAACACCATGTTCAAATGCTGGCATCTGCGCCACAGGTCTATGGTCACTGCATTGATTGGTGTCTCAATGTAAATGATTTATCTTTGTTCTTGGCTTGCTGCAAGCTTTTTCACGAGCTGCAAGGAAAACTGATTTTATATGTGTGTTTTTAAACAAGTCACTCAGCTTGTTACTCATGTTATCTGGAGGAAATGGGACAAGAACTGAGAAGTAGCGTGGTGGGTACCAGGGTATGTGCAGGACCTGGAGATGTCCCAAAGGATTGTCATGGTGGGGGTGGCTGGAGACCTCAATCCCTCTCCCCTGTGGCACCGGAGCCACACCTGGCTGAGATCTATGAACAGACTGCTGAGGACTACTCTGTTGGGAAGGATCAGTTGCTGCAGATTTTAGAAAAGATACAGTTTGAGGTACTTAAAAGTCTATCATTGAATCAAATCCCCAGGGAACAATCCATTTTTAGTATATCAAAATAAGTATATTTTGCTTATATAATCAATCCTAGGATGATAAATACTTTGTCATCCATTCCAGGCAATTTACTTCAGTGATTGGCATCAAATAGATATTGCATGGTCAATATAATTTTCATGTCACACCTTTAGCTGCAGTTGCACCTACTTTTTAAAATTTATTAAAAGTTATGGTTCAGTTTTCCTTTTTATTTGAACTCTGAAAACTCTTTTTCTGTTTTTTCTGATTGAAAAGTGTATTGTTGAGACTAACCTGGAGTTACATAAATCAATAATGCTACACAGAAAATGAGAACAAATTGTACCTCTTATTTGCATAATGGACAAGATCTAAAATGAATTCCTCAGGTTAATGAGTGTCCTCCGGATTGTTTGTGAGAATATACAGCCTTGTTTGACACCAGTGTGTTACTGATTGAAAAGTACTGCTCAGAGTCTAAGAAAAGAAGTGAAAAAAATCAGGAGCAAGCAGGTTAGGGGACTTCAGCATACTAAGCTTTTAGCTTTAGTGCATTGATTTTTGGATGCCCACATCGAGCTCCACCATAAGCTGAGGATACAAATTCAGATTTACCCTTGCTTTGAGGTTCAAACTCAGCCTGATCTCACCTGGGGTTTTGGCTAAAATGCAGCTGAGTCCCCAAGTTTCTGTCACACTGACATAAGGTTATCTTTGTCTTTCTCAGAAAGAGAACAGTGCTCCCCAGAGGGAAGGGAACACAATCACCCTGTGCAGGGTTATGCAGCTCAGTTAACTTAGAAGAGTCTGACTCTTAGATGAGACAATCATGGGGCCAAAAATTGCTAGAAGCAGCCAGTTACAACAGCATTAAAATGTCTCATATTTCCTATTCTGTTTCTGCTCCATTACCTTTAGCCTCTTATTCCAGGCAGTTAGCTTCCTCTTGCTCCTATTAGCTTGCTGTGAAATGGTAACATGGCTGGAGGAGCACAGGATACTGCCACAGGTGACCATTCCTGCATGGAGAGGAGAAAGGATAGGAGGAACCTTGCTTTGGCTGGAGTGCTCTGCAAATGGAATTGCTTTTGGAAGCTTGTAGTGTGACTGCAGTTGGATATGCATTATGTAGATGGCAAGAGGGATTCAAACCAGAAGGGAGGTCCTATTACCTTCCTACCCAGTGTAAAATTTCTATTCCAAACAGGTGGAAGCTGGTGCTACTCAGAGTTCAGTTGAGGATAAACAAAACGAATATTTTGTTCTTAAGCCTTACCGATAATGAACTATAGTAAGTGAATTTTACCTTAACACTATGCACCATGGAAAGGTCATAAACTACTGAAGAAGGGCTTCTGCAAAAATTAAATTACACATTAGTACATTTCATGTAACATGACAGAACTGACTCTGCAGATCAACCACTGCATGACGATTCTTGCTTTTTTCCCTGTTTGATATATACCTTGAATATTACAGCATAAGAGATGGTCTCCTTTAAAGGGTTGTTCTGAAGAAGGGAAAGTTCAATGGTCAAATGATGAAGGTGTTTTCCAATTTACAGTACAGCCACTTGTGGAGATTGGGGCCACTCTTGCTTCTTTGTGCCTCAAGACTCGAGTTGGAAAGGCACCTGTTTACAGAATATTGCTGCAGCCTGGTTCCTGTCACTGGTGCCTTGATAGCGGCTCTCGCCAGTGCAGAAAGTTTCTGGGAGTTCAGAAGCCGACAGGCTTTTTCATCTGCTGAAACATTTCCTTGTTGGGAAATAGGACTTGCTATGCTGGGAGTCAGCAGGTGTATCATGCCAGTTTATGAGGTCTATGCTGTTTTTCTGTATAGGCAGAATATTAAATAAGCATTTTCTTGTATGTAGAGAATATTTGTTTATTTAATTTACCGCACACACACAGAGAGTTACATCTCTGTGTTTCTTCTGTAATTTTTTATATGGCCTTTTTTGCTGTGTAACAGCCTTCTTCAAACTCTATTGCATCTTACCTATGATTTATAAAGCTAAGAATTATGGAAAAATTCCCAAGGATTTGTAGACTTCTGAAAACTGAATCCAACTGTAGCAACTTAGTGAATTAAATTGCCTCAATGCCTGTGGTTTTGAGAGTTTGTGAGCCTTCGTTTTACACAGGGGAAAAAAAAGAAGACACATTAAGTAAAGAGAAATTGTGCAAGCTGAACCCAGCAGAGCTGCTGTGCTTTACCTACCATTCTTCAAAAGATGTTTGATCCTTAGATGAAACATTTGTTAATACTTTCAAGATTTCAACATAACATTTTCAAAGATTTTATCTTTTTCTACAGTAAATACCTAATAATATGTCATAATTTTACTTAAGTGTTAAACTTTTTTCAATATCTGGAGCTAACTATTCACCCTAGGCATTCAATAACAACAGTGTAACAGAAATCCTGAATCAGGGAGCAAGAGGAAGAAATAAGGCTGGGGTAAATGACTTGAAGGTTTAGAATAATTTCAGATTGAATTTAACTCTCTGACTCTCTGCTAGCAACATGAAAAAGATAATCTTTTTATGTCATTGATAGGCAAATTGTGGGAAATGCTGAATGCAGGGCACAGAAACTAATTAGAAAAAGAATTAAAAGATGAAAATGTTCTTTCAGTTATGAAATCATGTTATTGGATAAACTAAGGTTCTGGAAGCTTTATTCTCTCTCTCTTTTTTTTTTTTTTTTTTTTTTTTTAATCAGCTTGCAGGAAATGGAGCAAAGCCGAGCAAACAGAAAAGAGTGGCAGGGTGTTAATTGCGACCTGATAATTAAAGTGAAGCATAGTCAAGGAACAGATATCCTCCCAGCTTTCAGTGCGAAAATGATGATGGGCAGCATCTCTGGATGCTCAGCGCTGTTTTGATAACCCTGGGAAGCTGCTGCAGGGAGAGCCTCAGTGACACACAAGTCTGTGTCTCAGAACACACATTACCAGGTGGGGAGTTTCATAAAACTGATTTTTTAATTAATCTTATTTTTTCCATCTCTGCCTTGGTGTCTGGCTGTTGATGGGTAGGAAATGGAAAGGATGAGCTCCCTTGGTGATAAAAAACGTGGGAGAGCAGGCGACGGTTGCAGGGCAATGGCAACAGTGCCTTGTGCCAGTCACAGATGAGTACTGAGAGATTAAACAGATTAAATGAAAATAAATGTAAGCTAATTGAATTCAGTGATATAGGAGAAGAAATCAGAGGAGTAAAAAATTAGGCTTAAGATGGGCATTATGATTTTACTTTTTGTCAGCTCTCTCTTTTGGCTTGACAGAATTAGGAGCTTTTTGAGTCAGAAATGAAAACAAAACAAGAGCACAGTCTGAAAGAAAACAAACTGTTTACCTGTTTTGTTCTTACAACAAAACAGTTCTGCAGAAGATTTACATTGTTTTAGAAACATTATACTTTGATATCATCTTAGACTGAAGTTGCTTGGATTTTCTGAATTTTGTTGTTTTAAGTAAGATGACCTAAAATTTGAGTGTCTAAGTGGCTGTTAAAAGTCCTCTTTTCAAGTTAAAATGCTCAGAAGTGTGGTGAACTCTGCGACAACACAATTGTGATTGATTTTCTCGATTTTGTTGTAAGCTTACAGAAGTGTTGGTTAAACTCCCCTTCTCCCCACTCTGCCCTCCCCACTTCAAGCACATGTGTTTTATGGAAGAACATAAATTTGTGAACTGATGAGTTTGTATCCAGTCAGCGAGATGGACTGCTAAACTTAAGGGACAAAATAGAAAATAAAACAGACATGAAAGTCTGAAGAGCATAATGGGGAAAAGGGAAGTTTTAAAATAATCACAGCAAGTTGAAATCCATGCTGTAAGTACGTGTTGTGTTTTTCTGGGCCTTGTTTTTAAGAGAACTGTGAACTTGAAGCAGAGGATGAAGGGTTTGATTTGAATGTCTGGCAGGGTCTTAGCAGCATGAAAGGGATAATTTTAGCAGCAGCTTTTGAATAGGGTGGTTGGATACAAGCTGAGATATAAGCAGGCTACACAGGCTACAGCTAAGATCAGGAATGAGGTAAGAAAAAACCACGAAAGGCAGATGAAATTCACCTGTGTGCAAAAAAAAGTCTTGTAGAAGCATGTATGAGTTTCAGTTATACCTGCATCCTGTTTTGTAAATTTTATTGGAATACTAAGGGTTTGGGTGGCAAACAGAAATTTCCCTCAGGCAGTCAGGCTATATTTTATGGTATCCATTTACATGCACAGTACCCTGAGGAGTTTGGTGAGGATCTGAAACGTAGGGAAGGTTATCAGGGTAGGGATTCTGTTGAGGCCTCCCACCAGGTGAAAGAAGGTAATTTGTAATAAAGATGAACTTTAGTGTGTGGAGTCAGAGGTTGTGGCAGGGTACCCAAGAGAAGAGGAAGATATATCCAACATTGTTTAGATCCAATGACAGACTTAAAATAAAGATTTTGAAATTCTTTTTTCACACCCGAAAGCTTGTGCTGTAGAAGTAAAATATCGAAATAAAGGCAATGATCAGTAAACAAACCAAAACAATATGAAGTGTCTAGCACTTTTTCCTCTTTTCTAAAAAATGCTTTTTAAATTCCTCAGTGATTAATTTTTTCAGAGGAAAATACCATACAATTAAGGTTTAGTAGGCATAGATGAACACTGAAAAAGTTGTGCACTGTAAAAGACTTCAATAATGTTTCCAGCCAACCCATTTGGCAAATGAAATACTTTTCTCTACTGCTTCGAAATTTTCTGTCAGAGGCACTTCACTTTTCTTGCTACACAGAAATGTTTATTATCTTTGATTTGAAACAAACAAACAAAAGCCTTTTATTTACTTTCAGATCTCATTTTCATTGCAGAATATTTAAAAATCTAGCATTGGCTTTAGCAGAAGGAGGAATGAACTGTTTTCAACTTCAGTTGGAACACTTACAAGTTTTATAGTTGATACAGCTATTTCTGGGATCAAAGGGCTTACTTTACAGGTAATGGAATCCATAAAATCCCACCATATGTCATGGAAAGATTTTTATATTTATTAATCAAGCAACCATGGACAATTGGGGTTTTTTGGACTGATGAGATTCGTGTATTGAACTGATCAAAAATGAGAGAGGCTAAGTTAATTTATATAGTAATGCAATGAAATTAACATTTTTGGTTTAGGACTGTATTCTGTGCATTTAAGAACATTCCCTGTAAATATCAGTGATCATAAAGGGTTCTTTTTCTCACCTCTTCAGTATTCCAGACAATGTTATTGAATTATTTTTCATGAAGCTCTTTGAAATTGAATATATTGAGTGTTCCTCTACCTTGTAATATTACTTTATTGTCTATTATGCTATACATTTATCACATGTTTATGGTCTCATAAAATGGTTTGTGTTGTAAGGACCATAAAGATCATCTGGTTCCAGTCCCCCTGCCACAGGCAGGGACACCTTCCACTATCCCATGTTGTTCAGATCTACATCCAACCTGGCTTTGAACACTTCCAGGGATGGGGTATCCACAGCTTCTCTGAGCAGCCTGTGCCAGTGCCTCACCACCCTCTCAGTAAGGAATTTCCTCCTAATATTTACTATAAATCTGCCCTCTTTCAATTTAAAGCCATTCCCCCTTGTTCTATCAACACACATCCTTGTAAAAAATCCCTGTTGTTGGCACCCTTCAGGTACTCAAAGGGTTTCTAAGGTCTCTTCAGAGCCTTCTCTTCTCCAGGCTGAACAGCCCCAGCTCTCTCAGCACCCGGAGAGGTGCTCCAGCCCTCTGAGAATCTTTGTGGCCTTCTCTGGGCTTGGTCCAACAGGTCCATGTTCTTTACACTGGGGACCCCAGGGCTGGGCACAGCACTGCAGGTGGGGTCTCACCAGTGAAGAGGAGAGGGGCAGAATCCCCTCCCTGCCCTGCTGCCCACACTGCTTTGGATGCAGCCCAGGATGCTTTGGCTTTCTGAGCTGCAAGCTCACAGTGCTGGGTCGTGTTCAGCATCTCAACTCCCAAGTTGTCCTCCCCAGGGAGAAATGTAAAATGTCCACAAACTTCCTATACATTGTGGCAACATGTTTCATTCTTAAAGTTATATATGCTTTCAGTGTAAAGTAGAATGAATGGGAAGATAATTTAGAATCACCAATCCTATCAGAATGTATCTCCAACAAATACACTTGAAACTCAGTAGAACACTGTTACATTTTTCCTCACTAAAAATAATGAGTTCTGGTTTGAAATTTCTGGCTAAAATTAAACTTCAGTAAATAACCAGGGAACAAAAAATGTGTCTAACTTGCAAATTTCCTCCCCCATTGTTTTTCAAACAGCACAAATAAATTTTTCATTCAGAATTTAGGTAATTTTTAGGATCAGAAATTTGGAGAGCTTTCACTGATGAACAAATATGTGAGCTATTTCAAAACCTGAAAATGTGTTTGTAAGTTCTGTAAATAGGAACAATTGAATGCTGAGCTGTAACAAAAATCTGGCCAGGATTTTATGCGCCAAGTGTTTAAGAATCTGTCTCTTAAAGTTTAGAAATATAGCCTTAACAAAGCCAAAAAAATTTGAAAGTTATTGAGAATATTCTCCCCTCCCCCTTCATGTTTTTGTTGTCTTCCTGTCTGATACATCCAAAACCCCAAGCAAGGCAAATCACCATTTCTTGAAATGTTTTTACACATGTTGTGATGGCAGTACTGTCATGTCCCACAATCAACTAATAGTGAAACTTCCAAAATCTCACCTAATCTCAAATGACTATTAAAATATATTAAAAATCATAAGCTTAATATCATAGCCTTGGAGAAGCAAAGCTGTCACATACAGATGCAGGTTAAAGTTTTCTTTATCCTTGAGGTGGCTACTAATTCCTGGTTTGCACTAGGAAGCAAATAATTTTCTTATGCTCTATTATTCTCATTAGAAATCATTTAGCTAGAAAAAATATATGTCCTTGTTCTTTTATGTAGTCCTAAAAAAAGAAAATATGACTGTTTTTTCATGATATTTTCAATAAGAAGCATATTATGTCTTTTGTGCTGTGCATCAGGTATTAGTGGAGGAGAGATGGAGCTGAGGTGATGTTTGCCAAATGTCTGTATAGCAGAAGTTTTGATTTCACTGATAAGGTAACTGCAGTGTCAGCTAAATGGGCTTAGAGCAAGTTGGTTCGGGTCAAAGGCACTGTAACCATCAGCAGTCTGAACCCCAAAGAAAGAGGAAAATAAAGCCTTAACGCATCAGTAGCCTGTGGCTGAAGCACCTTTTCTCTAGTTTTAGTCTTTAAGAACACATATAGGAAACTGATGGATACAGAGTCTTCCCTGAACTTTCTTATGGAATAGAGCAGGCTGAAGAGAAGACTTTTCTAATGGATTGATAGAACATGGCTCAATTTTCCTAGATGTTTTGCTCTAATAATAACAGTGTTATTAGTTATACATGAATGAAACCTGAGAGTTAGTTAAATTTGGGGGTTTTCTTGATTTACATCACCATAGATAAAGAACAAACTGAATCCATTGTCCACCTTGTCCTTTAAACCTTTTATTGCTAAGTTCAATAGAGCACTTTCTGTATACATGAATTTTTGACTCTTGGAGAAAATCTTGAAAACTTGATATTTCCTCAGAAATGTGTAGTCTCTGATTTCTGATGATAGAGTCAAACTCCTCCTATCTCTAAGGTTAAACAAAATACCTGCAAGGATGTTAATTTTTCTTTGAGAATCTAAAGGGCAGAGAGACTGAAAAACATTGAAAAATGGGAAGAATTAAGTTCAATAAATAAGTTTAATTCATAGTGTTTCTGGAGTTGTATATGTATTAAATTTACTTTTGTTTTATTTCCTAAAACTTTTGGATGATCTGTTTAATCTGTTGGAACTAACCAGTATTACCACTTTTAGCCTTTTTGGCGCAAAAGTGATAAGGAGGAAATAATAAAGACAAGGAATAAGGGGGTCTTGTAGGCAGAGTAAAGAGAGATAGAATTAAAGCCACTTGCTTTCCTGATGTTCATTTGTTCCCATCTTTCTTCCTTTCAGAAAGTGCTTGTATGCAGATATCAGGACAGTAAGTCTCATACGAGTCAGATCTGGCTACAGTTCCCCATACCTGGCTTTAGAGTCTGTCAAGTATCCTTGACAGCTTTTAGAAACTTTAATTTTGAAGGAAAATTGAACCATCAGTCATCTGTGCAAAATAAGAATGCTTCATTTTCGCTGCACATTGGCCTATAGGTTTTGGAGCCATATGTTTTTTATGTGTGCTTTGTTTGACTTAAGGAAATATTCAACTGACTAAGGAAAATCCATACGACAACCTAGAAAAAAGTTTTCCTATTGCACTCTTTGTTTTGTAATTAGCTTTCATAGATTTTTGTTGCAGGAAACTCATTCATGAAGCCTCGTTTAGATTTCACATGCCTGTCATGTTTAGACAACAAGGTTTAAGTTATTACAGAGATGGGCAGTAGCAAAAATCTTCTGGCAGTGACCTGCTCTGGTATATTCTCTATATACTATACATATTTGCATTGTAATACCTTCTTTATTAATATTTGGGGAAATGAAAATGAAATCAGCATGAGATCTGTTTAAAAAAAAAAGAGTAAGATTGCTTCTTTCAAGGGTCTTTAATCACTATTTTAACAGCTAGAGATACTATGCAAGATGTGGATAGTGTGTGCGGGAACAAAGAATGTTTCATCTCTTACTTAAATCTTCTCAGCTTTGGTAACTGCAAAACTGAGCAGGAGCTTTGTAGTGGTATTGTTTGATGATATTTCCATAACATTTGTGGCTGTCCAACTTTGTTGTGAAATGAAAGTCAGGAAATCTGACTGAATGCATTGTTAGCTTTCAAGAGCCTACATTTTACTTCTGCAAAAGCCCTGCAACATTTCGATCTTTAAGCATCCTTGTCATTAAACTGGGCCAGAAAGAGAGGAATAGGAAAGGAACCTAAAGGGTGACTGTTTTAAAGATTTCCCTGGAGAAGATGAGCAAGGTACTGTTTGGGTTGCCAGAAGCTGAAGTCAAAAGAATGACTGTTTTAACATGTTGGGCATGATTTAATTCCATCATCATCAGCCAGATGGAAAACATAGTGACAGGCTTTGAGTGACCACTGACAGGATCAAAGGGCACTGTGGTCGTGGTGTGATTAGCTGGCACAGCAAAGGCACCTTAGGTAACTAGTCATGCTACTAGTTTAGTGCATTAATTTGTGTGAAGAATTAACATTGGTATTAATTATGATCTTTTTAATTATTTTTCCTTTATGTCTGACTTTGCTAGAACGCTGTTTTTAGTATTATATATTAGGTTTGCTCTTTTTATTACTGTATTTTAGAGTCACATTCTGTTGTGTAACTATCCAGATGGGTGGAACTACAGGCAGAGTTATTTGGCTTTTATGCATAAAGAAAAGTCTACCAGAAAAATTACTGAATTTATGATGTGTTTCTTGATGATTAAAAAGGGAAAGAGGCAAATTGTATGTAAAAATCATTGTAGTCTTTGTACTTTTATATTTTTGTGAAGAAGATGATTTGTTTTCTGATGATATTTCCAAGATTCTTGTAATTATTTTGTGGTCTTCTGTTTCAGTTGCCCTAATACCAAGATCCTTTGCATTTCCCTCATTCCATAGATGCTTGGGGGAATACTCTGTTTCACAGCAATGCATGTGCCTCCCTGGCTGTACTGTGGAGAGAAGCATGCATTATGATTTCTGGACTTTTGAAAAGTCCATGCATTTGATCGTGTGATGAGGTCGAGGTGTTCTTCACGATACTTTTATAGCGTGGTGCCCATGACCTCATATGCCCTAGAAGAGAAAGGGGTACTTAACTATTTATTAGCTCTGTATATGTATGCAGCAAGAGATTACAAGCAGTCACCACATTATTAAAGCAATCTCAACTGATCATTCAAGCCTTTTATTTGTACATAAAAGTAAGACTGGAACATTTGTAGTTATCCTTTCCTAGACATCCTGCTCAGGTCTCTCTTCTGGGAGCCAGAAGCAGTGTGGGTTTTGGCCCTTGGCTTAGACCTGTGATATTTCTGGCCAGATTATATCACCTTTTCTCATGGTGCTGATTAAAAGCTGGTTCAACCATTTTTGCTACCACTGTTTGTTTGCTTAACTAATCCTTTAATCCTATTCATAGCTTCTGTTAGAGGGTGAGGTCCTCATAATCCTTTTGGGCAAACTTGCTTTCCTTTTATTATCTTGGCTGGTGTTCATTCATGAGTGGTTACTAGCCATAAATATATGGCAAGTTTTTGGCTAAATACAGAGGCAGTAATTGGAAAACTTTTGACTTTGAATTTTACTTTTCTGGTAGTAAATATGAGCTCAACAAATCGTGCTGCATGGCTTTGTTGTGCCTGGTCCCATAACTGCACACTTACATCTCCAGTTAAAGGAGGGTAGCATATACCTTCTCATGAGGACTTGGAAATCTCTTTGCAGACAGAAAGCAAAATATTAGAGGATTTTTGGAGAGGCCATGTTTACATATCATATTGTTACTTTGCTGGCAGTAGATGCAAATTAAGTAAAAGTTCCCAGCTTCTTAGAAAATATAATATTTTCTCTAAGAGTGTCTGAATTGAGAATCTGAAGCTTTGCCTCCCTGCCAGACAAGCAGGAGGCCCTGAGCAGTGTCATTTTCTGCCAAGAGGGAGGAAGTGGAGCTGACAGGAGCTCTCCTGACAGAGAGCTGCTGGCCACCAGGACATGGGCTGTTGGTCTCTCTAAATCTAGTATTTCTTTTCCAGGGAATGCATTGTGAATTTCAAGCTTTGCTCTTTTCCCTGTTTCTAGCGTGCAGGCTGTTGGCAGTGTTATATTTATTGCAATTTTGTTGTCTTGGCAAAGAATTCAAAAGTGTTTGCATGCCTCAGTGGACCAGTGATAGACTAATGATATGTAGCAACAGTAAATGTTTTTTTTTTCCTGCACTGCAGTCATGTTTCATAGGTGCCATGCTGGAAAATGAGATCGATGTTTGAATCCACTCTGGTAGTTCAGTTGTGGATATGCTGCTCTCAAGGGAGGCAGCTCGTGAGTACAGTGGAGAGAGCCCAGGGACAGCCTGGCAGTTTTAGCATCACCATTTTCCCAATGGAGTTTTTCTTTTGCCTGGAGAAATATCTTAAGTGTGATTGTGGTTTGCATATGCTTTGAGTGCTTGTGTGTGCCCCAAATTATGGACAGCTCATCTTCAGATGATCTGATAAAGTGGTGTTGCAATAGTGCCGCGCACTTTTGAACAACTGATGGTCCGCAGATGCTCAATCAGCACAGACAACTGAGGTCCTTCAGCTGAATACACCCTGCAATCAGTATAAGTTTTCTGGATAGCATTATAGGAGGAAAAGCCCCAGAAAAGCTGGGAAAATCTGTCTTGCCAAAAGCTATACATGTGCAGAAACACTTTGTACACGTCTGGCGCAGTGCATTTCCTGCCTGTAAAACTTCTCATACTGGAACGAGCAGCTGGTTAATGGAGACATGCATTTTTCCAACTGAAGTTTAATGCCAATTAAAACCAGCACTGGTTTACTCAGAACAAAACTGCTACTTTTTCTAGACAACTTTTTGTCATTCTATGGCATCAGAAGAATCGATGAGAGAATATAGTAAATACGTAAAACTGGCAAGTTATGAAAATTAAATAATGAAACATCCTTTTCAAAAGCTATGAAGGATTATAGTTTCAAAAGTATCTAAAGTGTTTGATTTTTAACCTACCTTTTTCTACTATATCTCAATTTTTTTAGGATGCTCTCCCTTTTAAAAAGATCTGAAAACCTGGTAAATGTTACCATAGCTATGTAAAAATATTCCTCCTCAGAATATGAAAGTCTTGAATGATACATTATGTTCAACTAATAATTTTTGAACATTTATTTCATATGATGCTTTGAGATTTTCAGTTTAAATACTTAGGACAGTTTGACCAAAAAGCTCCCCCAAAATCTGAAACCAGCTAGGTGCATTACTCGTTGCATAGAATAGAGTCTAAAACACTGATACATTAGAAATGATTTCACACCAAAGTCTGCACTGACTGTCCAAAAGCAGGAATTATTTCAATTCCCTTATCCAGGTTGAGATCCCTGGGCACCAAAAAAAGCATCTGACCAAGGAACTGAACCTGAATTTTTCACAAATGAGTAAAAGCTCCTTTTTTTCATTCTTGTCTCATATATCAAAGGGGCCAATTGGGTGCATATCTGTGCAAATTTTTTGAGTAGCTGAGTTGTAGTATTGTGAAACTATCCAAAAATGTACAGTGAAATTTCCCATTTTTGGGGAAGGAATAATTAATGTCCTTGGATGAGTTTACTCAGTCTGAGTGCTCTGTGAGAAGGCATGTACATATGGCACAGAGGACACCTGAAAGTTTGTGGGGTTTGATCTCTGTCAACCTCGGGTAATGCTGGGGGGAGATCAGCTACAGTGGTATGAATTTTGTTGCTAACCCTCTAAGCTTGTGTAACTATTAATTTAACCAGATTAAACATATGATTTACTTTATCAGCTGGCAAAGCCATATCATGTTCCAGGCTAGCCCTATTTTATAACTGTTGTAGGTCTGGCATTGCAGGTGATGCATGGATTGAGGATGGGACTGTGTTGTGTTCATCTGTCAGGCTTAGTCTCCAACCTTAAATGTGTACAGCATGATAATATTGCATGACACCTCTGTTGGAATGCTGCTGAGGATGTGGCAAAGTGAGTATCCCACAGTTTTCCCAGGAATAACACACCGTCCTGGTCACTTTGGGTTATATTCTTCCAGGTTTGTGTTTCAAGTCATGGAGATAATTGGAAAACTGCAGCTGCACAGTATGGAGCATGCTGTGTAAGCAGAGATCTAAACACTGTCTGTAGAGACACCTAGATACCAGGGTGTGTGTAAGAAAAACTGCTTAATTATGGACACAATAACAAACACATCTGCAGGGAAACACAGAATTCACTGCGAGGAAGTGTCACTGCGATATAATCTACATACATTAATTGCTAGGTAATATTTTTACATTATGCAAATAACTAAACAAAATACAAACATGCTGTAGCCTTTTAACGAGGAGCTAAAGGCCTGGGACACCTCAAAAAAAATTCTGACAAACACCATTTAAAAGCGATTATGCCTCCATGCTATAATTTTTAAGATCCTTTTTATTATTAGGAAAATTTCAAAGGAACTGCAGTCTTTGTTCTCTGATGGCTACTTTTCAGGAGCCTGCATATAGCTTTCTGCATGGCCAATCCAAAATTCATGAGAGCTGTGATTATTCAGATAAGCTGTTACATATGCTGAGTTTCAAAACTTTGAGTGATAAACTATTTGATTTTTCTGTATTTTCCTTTTTCTTTTCAGTTTTCTCCTGTGGTACACTAATCTTCGCTACACTTATGTTATATCCCAACCACAGACATTTTATGTTCTAGCAGACACAGCTCCCCTGGCACTAGGCAGCATTTCCACCAGTTTAAGCTTCTGGATGCCTTTCAAATCTTGCTTGAGCAGCATATGGAAATCATACTACAACTAGTTACATTTTTTGGATATGAATTTGTAAAGAAAATGTGTTCTGTTTGAAACTTGGGTTGAGGGGAGATAAGAAAAACAGAATATAATGAAAAAGACAATATAATGGAAAAAAACGTATGATCTGGCTTCTAATCTCCCCTGTTCTAATTCAGCAACTACTTTTTTTACATGCAGCAAATCCTTTTATTGGTTATTTCTTGTTCTTTAATGACTTCACTACAGAGTTGCATGGATCGATAGGAATGCCTTCTCCAAAATCCATTAACGTGGTTCTTGACTGAATGCAGTCCAGGCATGTTAATCACCATTATTCTTCAAGAATGTCAGACCTCTCAAGTTTTCTATATGTGAATTTCATGTCTAAGAATCGATGTGCTCCCTATTTATACCCAGGACCAAGTACCTTGCTGGAAATTATGGTACAATGTTAGTTTAAAAATCTGCTTTAGAAAATATGATCAAGATAAAGAAATTTCTTTAATGTTGGCAAAGACATGAACTGAAATTAAAATTATAGTATCATCTGTGTATTTCTTATCTAGATGATAGTACAATTTGAAGAAATTTGAATTATATGTCTCTTCTTTTACTCCAACACATGCATAATAAAAAGAAACTTTTTTTGATGTGATTGCATCAGGGGAAAAGATATAGCATGATTGATGCCAGTGGGGTTTGACAAATAGCAACTCTACAGAAATTATACAAAAATTTCCTTCCATATTTCCTTTCAACTGTTCTGCCACTTTGATGAAATGGTAATCTCTCTAATCCATTTCTCCAGCTAGAAAAGCTGTTTCAGAAACATACCCTTCCCTGCAGTTATTACCATGATGGAACATTTATTATCCAGCAAATGAAGCATCACACTCTCTGGTAATTCTCCCAAAAAAAATCCTAGGGATAACTGCCTTCCATTGTGCATATCAATGATCAATTAAAATGTGAAAAAAAAGTGTTGTGTATTCTGCACAAGGCAGAATACAGACTCTTTCTCTGATCAATATCCAGTGCAGAAATATGTTAAATCTTGTTAAATTGTGCCTTGTGCTGAGGGCTGGTTTGACACCCCACTCACACCCTAAACCAGCAAGGCTGTGTATTGTGAAGTCGTGAATTACTGTTTTCATGTACAAGAGCCCTGGTCAATTTTGCCTTGAAAAATATGTCTGCAATGCACTAAATGATTGTGGCTTTTGGCCCTGTGTGTTCCTGGGCTGTTAGGGAAGAAACACAGCTATAAAAAATGTATTACCAAAAACCAATCAACCAACCAAAGAAACCCTTCCCAAAAATATGCTTACAAAAATCACCATTAGACTTTCTACAAAACCAGTCCCTGGTTAACTATTTGCTTTATTTTAAAAAAAGGTAAATCACAAGGGCTAAATCCACATGGAAGCTCTAAACCCACCATACTGCTTTAATAATAATATTTTTTGTTCATTTCCTTATATTTTTGTTCACTCAGCTTAAAAGCATGCAGATGGAACTAAAGATATTCACGAGAGAGTTAATTTTAATGTTAGGGGGTTTTATGTATGAAAATAGTGATTTTTATAAAGTGGCCTAAGAATAATGTGAGAAAATATTTGCCGAGTGATATGGGTTGTTTGCCTGTCTTCAATCCCATTTTGTTTTATGTGTACACACATACGTATATATGTGTGTACGTGCAGGTACTGTTTGTTAACTTTAACCAATTTCTTTACTGCTTTCCTTAGAATATTCTGTTATTTCTGCCTTCTGCAAGTAGCTTCAGAAATGTTTTTGTGGCACTGTGTAACTAAAACCTCACTGAATTACTGTTCTGTTCAAGAGAAGTTTTCAAACACAGTTGAATATTACCTTGAAAATGCAATTTTTGAATACTAGTGATTCATAAAAGTCTTTGTTGTGGAGTCTCTTCCTCCCTATGTCTGATCTTTAAAAATAAATTTCAATTATATGGACCATTACAAAGCCATAATTGCATAATGAGAAAATTTAAGTTATTCGTTTTTTTTAACATTTACTGCTGCATTTTCTTTAGCTAAAACAAAATAGCAATTTCTTTGCTTTCTTTTTCTTTAGCTAAAGCAATAGGTGACGTGACGTTGTGTGTATTACGCACACTTGCAGATTGCTGCTTGAACACTGGTGTGCCACTTCTTCAACCACTACTTTAAGAACCACCTTGCATTTCATTCTTGCAGATATGTAATGTTTTTGCGGAACTTGGAAGAATGTACCTTGGATGGAAACAAGACACATTCCTGAAGAAATGTTTTATTCAACAAAACTTGGGCAACTTGAGCATTTTCCAGGTAAAGGATCTGCCTTTTTTTTTTTTTTTTTTTTTTTTTTTTATTTTTT
>VZTH01013960.1:23827-121126 GCA_013397815.1 Aleadryas rufinucha
TTTTTTTTTTTTTTTTTTTTTTGCTAAATGTTACTTGTTTTTTTAAACTCTGAGGAGTAAGTGACCTAAGAAAAGCTTGCTGAGTCAAAAATGTTTTGTCTCAGTGTCATTTGTGAGAAGGGAACAAGACCTAAAATAGTAAGCTGCTTACAGTCAAACTTACCTGATAATGCCATGAATACGTGAATATTTTTTTCTTACGTAGTAGAAAAAATACCCCAACTCAATGATCTCAAATCCAAATAGTTACCATAGTAACTCATGCTATGGTATTTTATTTATGGACATATTGCAACATAGTATTCATACGCGTTGCTTTTTTCAGACCGTATGCTTCTGGTTGTTCACGTAACATTTGCACAGCTGAGTGAAAATGCCAGATCTTTTCACTTGTAGCAAGCTAACATTTCTCTATACTATCAGAAAGTGCCAAATTATGTATTTTTGAGATCTAGAAAAAAAGTCATAGGTTTTTTTTGTTGTATTTAGATAATCAGTGTAATACAGCATAGTGCTACTATTTTTTTTTTTTAGTTCTCTGCCATCTTCTGGGGTTGAAGGGCAAGGAGGGGGTTACACTGCAGCCACAACAAGTAGTACATTCCACATCTGCTCATAGAAGGGAATGACACTCCATAAAAAAATCAATTGGAATTGCTGAAAAGAAGCAAACAAAAGTATCACACAACTGGCTCTACCACAGTTTTTAATAAATGCTCTTTAATAGTCGTACTTATGATGTGAACACGTAAATTAGTCTGTAAAAGGCACACTAATTTGTTAAGCTTGTGCTTATGGAATTTCAAACTAATTTTGTTGTTCAAGGATTGTCTTCAGACATGTATTTACTAAAATAAGTAGCTATGCTCTTGGTAAAAGTAACTTTCTGTCCTTTCTGCTCACATTTTGAGGCACAAAGATCAGCTGGATACTGTACTGCTTAGGAATGGTAATGAAACTTGGTCACCTGGCTTTGCCATTCCCAGCCAGGGGCCAGAGTAGGTGCTCTCTCTCTGCTCTCTTCCTTTTTATACAAATACTGTCTTAAAAAAGTTAAGCTAGATGTTGCTATGACTGACTGCAAAAGCATGCCATTGAATCGAAGGGAACAGTGTGGGAATCTGCACATCCAGGTCACTCTGAAACGCTTTGTCTTTGAAGCTGATCTCATATGTGCACCAAATTGAATATTTGGATATAAATATTTAGACACCTGAGCTGATTAAGTTTACTTAACACCAAGTATTTTTACATGTTATCTAATTTCCATGTTATATGGAACAAATTTTTCAAATGAAGTATTCCTGCCAGCAAGTGCCACTCCTTCCCAGACAGGAGCTTAGCTATCTCTTGATATTCCCTTTTCTGCTTGTCATTTTCATCATTTGGCACCTGTAACTATTTTGAATGCAATTTATGTCACTTACACATGAAGTGTGTGACACCTAAATGCCATAAATCATGCATATGTATCATTGCTGGTGCAAATTTACATCCATAATTATCTATACTCACAAACTGTCAGTGTTATGAGGTCTTGTTGGAGACAGGCTGAAGAACATGATGTACTTCACCCATCCTCTACACACAAATTATGTCCCGTTCCATAATTTTATTTCTGTTTGAAAGGTTATTAAAATATTTTAAAATAAAAATTAGGTAACAATTGACATGGATGAAAGAGAAATATTGTGTGTATGAAGAACATTTTTCAGCTCCTCTCTGCACTTCATTTTATTTCAGCTGTGAATGGACTTTCCTGAAAATATTAGTATTTTATTGAGAACAGGCCTGACCGTTTACTACCCGACCATGCAATTATCCCACTAATGGGCAAAAAAGGGACATTTCCCCATATAGATTTTTTTTCCACCAACGTTTACATGGATTCTGGTACATCCTGTTGATAAATATTCTTGTAATTCCTGGTTTTCATTGGAAAAGAAAGCAATAATCACTAGCAATAATTACTCTGGTTATAAAGCCTCCAAATCTGGTGGTTGTGGTTGTAGACAGTTGAGATTTTCCTACTATGGTTATTTTTTGTAGGAAGATAGTAAGTTCACTCAAAGGTAGGGAGGTATTTTTCCCCATCCACTGTCTGATTATTCTCTGCTACAAACTTGACACTGCCCTGGAAGGGGTCNCTCTCATAATTTCTGAGAGGGAGGGGAAAATCTTCATGTGTAATCCATGATTCTTTTGTTAAATTGTCACTATGAAATAATTTAGTTATAAAAAATTATAGTAAGTAGAGTCTTGTCACAATGGCATTTTTTTTTTTTCCAGCAAAAATGCTGATGTTTAAATAAATCTAGCTAGGGTGCTGTTTAAGCTACTGAAACTGTGATCTGGGAGCTCATGCACATGTCACAGCCTTTTAGTCCAAGTATTTTGAGACATACTCAGCTAGGATCATTGAATTGAAAATTTTGTATTGCCTCTCTGCTGTTTGTATCACTATTTTTTTAATGCTTGCTCTTTCTCCTCCAGCTCCAGTCTTTGAAGTACTGTGTCTCTGTAGCCAGCTGATAGAGTTCACAGTGATTTTGAGGTTGGGAGAATCTGCATTTATTTGGAATATGTATTTTGAAATGAAGACTCTTAACAGACGTTTTAGAGCTGTTTTCTGAGAGCTGGCTGTTGCCAGCTGATGTGGTTTTCTCATGTGTTGATGGGTATACTTATTTTTAACACTACTATTTTCTAAATGGTAAAAGCAATAAGAAAGAATTGGTGAGGGTAAACATCACTGGCTTCTTTGAAACTTTGTATTAATAGAATATTAAAGCTTAAAGAAGGAAAGGTGAAGGGAAGGACTATAAGGAAAAAAAAAACAAGTAAAATAATTGAGTTGAAAGGAAATTTAATCACTCATTGCCTTATAATATCAGTGCTTCACACACTTCAAAAATACAAAACAGAAAATTAAATACTGGGTTTACAGTTGCACAAGTGGAAATAAAGTCTATAAAGAAGTCAGAAATAAAACCAATATTTTGGCTGCACATATGTATCCTTTTCCAGCTGACTTCTGACACCTGAGGTTTGCCTGTGCATTCCCAAATAAGCCATCTGCCAAGACCTGTTTTTAAAGCCAGTTAACTTGTGTGTGAGACGTGCTTTTAAGCCATCCATAGGGACACATTTTGAGAGGTAGGGTTTGATTGGAGGTTTTTTGGTATAATAATTCTGCTTCTTGTAGTGACTGATGTTTCAGTCTGCTTGCAAAATTGCTGAGCTTCACTGACAGGAATGTTTTTTCTCCTCACCACAAGAGGAGTTGTAGTCCGATGTGAAATTGGAGAAGCCTTAGCAGAGTTTGTAGAGATCTTTCAGGTGACTCTTGTTTTGTCGTGTTTAAAGGACTCATGCAAAAAAAAGCTACAGAAAATGTTTAAGAAAGCACATTAATTCTCAAATGAAACTTTGTAGAAATGCTTAGCAGCTGGTGTACAATCTGAAAAAGGTTTTTCTTTTATTAGAAACACATAATGTTGGCATTCCCACTACTGCCAGAAAAGGTTATGCCAATATGAAGCAAAGAGAAGGAAGGAAAGAAGATTAACAAGTTTCCCAGCTTTCCATTTCTATGTAATAATGTGACTTGAAGAAAAACAAAACTAATGTTTATTATACAAAGGCAAATACCTTTTGCATTTTGGTTCATCTAGTTCCAGAACAGGTTGGAAGTTTTTTTGCACATGTGAAGGAGTTTATTGCTGTATTTTGGAAAATTGATCTGTTCATTGAACTCAAGTAGCTGAATGCTGGCCTTTTGTAGGTGTGGGAGAGCAGGACACAACAAACCAATCAAAACCCCAGGCCTTGAAGGTTCAAGGTTTAAGTTCCATTTTAACAATTTGTGTAGTTCTGCATTTGTGGTCACCCTGACCAGTTTGGTAGATAAACACCAGTAGAGCTTCAATGACCTTGGCTTTGCCACCTATGAATCTGTTACAAAATGTAAAATTTGGAAGTGTAAAAGGAAAGCTTGCCAGTAAAAAATATGCCTTTTAAATTCCAAATATGAGGATATACATTTAATTTTATTTTCTAATTTCTTCTTTTCTTTCCACTTTTCTTTCTTTGTGGCACAACTGATGAAAGCCAAAGTGTACGTCTTTACCTCAAATTAATTCCCTGATCTTAACAGGTTATCTATACTGAACTGATTTTTATGATATATGTCTAGTTATGTCATTATAAAAATCATAGAGAGCATTTCTACAGTGCTGCTTCCTAGGAGGTAGAAAGCAGCTCCTTTTTTCATCTTGTGACTAAATGAACAAAATGTAATATAGATAAAACCATGTGTATCTCATATAGCCTCGTTTTTGTCTGAGTTGATCAGTCTCATTGCCCTTGTCACACAGTTACTTACGTCAGTTGATTACAAACCACCACAAATATAAAGATTAGAAATAGTACCATTGCTCTTGGGACTAAATTATATTTACATAGGTAACTCCTTTGTTTTCCCTTTGTTTCCCCATGCACAGTCACATCCAGCCTTGCAGCTTGGGGACCCGAAACATGCTGCATTGCAAGGGTTTGGGGAGACAGACAAGGGTGAGGAGGAGCCATGAGCCTGACTGGCTTTGTTCCAGGGAGACTGTGATCCATAGAGAAAATTAAAGGATGGGCACCCTTTCTTTAAGGTTGTCAGGGCTCTTTGTGCTTTTGATCAGGTAGGATTACTCACACTCCTGCCTAGTGTCATGCAGTCTCAGGACCCATAACTGAACCCTTAAGGTTCAATTTTATCTGCATGTATTGTGAAGACAACTTATTTGAATTGCTACCACTATTTTAATTTTGCTGCAGACCATTTTTTTTATTTGCAGCCACCTTCCATTCTATTGTCAATTACTTTGTAGTTATGTTTGAGTCCAATCAGTTCAAATAGCAATGCCTTCACCTAGTCACTTAGATCCAATTTAGCTACCTAGAGAAGTGACTATTAACATTCATCACTCAACTGATCAGCACCTTTTCAGAATGGCTGAGTACGGATGGGAGATAGAATCTTCCTTCCTGAAGGCAGATGAGTTAGAATTTTTTGGCCAAGCAGATAAAATCCTAAAGTTACATTGTCCTCATTGGTTGCTACGTTAAGAGAGACAGGAGATGAAATTCTGTGACCTTTTTAAAATGGGCAATTACAGTTGCTGAGAAATTAGCATACATGAAATCTGTGTAGAAGTGCATAACTGAAGTTGTATGAATGATTTAACATCGATACTACCATTGCCCTGCACGTACATTTAGCACAGATTAAATTTATTATAGATCTTCTGAAATGTTTTTACAAATCTGTGTGTTAATCTGAATATTTTTTATATTCTACCTTTGGTAGGTAAAATGAACTGTCAGGTTAAATAAAGTAATAAAATATTTATTCTAAGCTGTTGATGACAGCATCAACAATGTATTAGGAGCCAACCCCAGGAAGCACTGATTTCTGTTTCATCTACTTTAATGTGAAACCGAAATAAGCCATTTAAAGGTAAGGGATATGTTAATAGAGTTAAGTCAGTGTAAAATTGGCATGAAAAGAGGATGAAGATGTAATATTGAGTCACTGGTTCAGAACAAAATACAGACCCTGTTAAATGCAAAATTTCTCATGACTGATGCATGGCATCTGCCTCCAGATGTAAGTTGTTGCTCTAGTCCTGTTCAACCATTGGGACATCCTTGTATTTTGTGTATCTTGAATATCTGTGCCAGGGGATTCAAAATATTTGGGTGCTAGAAATTCAAAAGAGTTGTTCTTGGGAGTTATCCCAGGAGTTCTGAAAGGTTGTTTAAACTTATGTTGGCGTTCCTAGGATGTATAAGGATATTTTCTTAGCCAACTATGCATGGTAACTTAATATGACTGTGCTCTATTGTCTTCTGCATGACATGGAATGGAAAAGTGTTAAAACTTTCAGGTTGTGCTGGATGGATATAGGAAGTCACAAAATTGACAAATGCATCTCAATATAGTACAACATGAATTAATGGAATTTTATGCAAGAAAGCACAAACTCCTGTATATCCAACTGCATCATCAGTTCTGTTTTATCCTGAGTATCTCAAAATGAATATAGATGTATATCTGGTGAAGTCACAGAGGTAAACAGTCCCATGTTCCTCCTCTGCACATGTGCCTGGCTATAGGTTGTCCTTACCTCTGGCCCTGGCCTGAGGGTTACCAGGAGGCCATGACTGTGTATGTGTCTCCTGTAGCCCTGCAAGAGGCTACAGGTGGAATCCACTTCCTACACTTCACCTTCAAATGGCTCTTGTAGCTTTCCTGGAAGTACAGCCCAAATTGAGATCTTAATATAGCACCTATGTGCAGTTGTTAAGAGGGGAGGACTATATATCCATGCTTCTGTTTGACATTTCTACAGCCTGATGCAAAATGTACTGGTTCCTGTAATTGCCTGATAGGTGGAGAAGACAAAAAGTGGTCTAGCTTGACTGCTAAAAAACTCTTCATGATTATGTTGCATAGCTCACATCTTTGTTTCTTGTTATCACTGGGTCATGATTATGATTCTAATTAGTTTATTTTAATCACGATCGATACACCAAGGGGAAGCATCAGACAGCTAATATGATTTATTACATATTCCAAGAGCATTTGTCTCAGATTTGGCATTTCTGCTATCTGTCTCCAGAATGCCCCTGCCTGCTTGACAGCAGCCTGTCAGTGCTGCTATGATTGCTCTATGCAGTGACTTTAACTGCCAGATTTTCCTGCAGCCTTGGAGAGTGATCGATCAGCACTACAATCACAGCAACACAGAATGTTTTAACACTTGCCTATGGCCCTGTCAATTATGAAAGGATGGAGTATCAATGCACATCGCAATCTGGTGCTGTACCACTTAATTATCAAACAGAAGACAAAAAGTAAACAGTGGTGACCGTCTTTATGTACATCATTCTCTTCTGAAGCTTTTTTTCTTATAACTGCTGTTTTACACATAGCTCTGGAGGAAGATCAAGAGCTGTCTGTAACATTAAGGATTCTTGAAGGTGCTGTAAGTACTGAAGTAGTGGTAAAGAAATGAAGTAATGCTAAAGATTTTCATAAACTGTCTTTCAAACCTGGGAAGGCAAAGGTCAGGTGAGGTGGTGATTTATTATTATTAATGAATATAGGAGCAAGGGGAGATATTAAGGTTTCGTTCAAAACATACAATATTTTACAGCTGAGTTTCAAGGCATCTACTTTTCCTGAACCTGTAGTATGGGTGACTTGACCCTGGTTTTATTGATTAAACTTTTATTCTTTCCCAATGAATAATTTAAATTATGAGCTGTAGTCTGGCATGATTAGCACAAGCGTAGGAGAGATTTTAAAGTAATACACTGTATCACTGCATGCTTCTCCATGCATTGGATTCCGTCTGCACCACGGCACTCTGGGTTGAAAACTTTATATGCAACTTTGTAACTTGATTAGCAATTCTCTTATGTGAGAGACCTAATAACAAAACAGATTTTCACTCTTCATTGATGCGGGAGGAGAGTTATGGAGCTGATTTTGGTTCCCTGCTTCTCCAGTCAGTCTCCAACCTTGCTGGAGTTTCTAATTTGCACCCATAGTTCAGCTGACCTAACATAGGTATATCAGCTATGCTTCAGTAAATCATCCCTGTGACCTCCACATTTCCCTGAATGCAATGTGTGTCAGTCCTGTTGGATGGGGAGAAGGACATGGCCCCTGCCTTGCCCCAAACACAAACAAGTTGTGTTATACTGCAAGGATTTTTTATACAGAGGGTGTAGGAAAACTCAATAACATGTAAATCTGTATGCTGTAACTTCATAAAATTGTGCAGCACAAAAGGCCAAGATCTGGACTTAAATGTGACCTTCAACATATTCCTGAGATTCTGTATTTGTGAAGAGTTAATTTAATGTTGCACCTAATGGTCATTATACTCTCACTAATATTTTTTATCTTCAGGTGGACTTGCAGGTCCCAATGATATACCACAGCATTAGTTTGTGAGTCCTTAAAGCAACTGTAGCTCAATGAAGTGGCTATATGACTGTATTATATATGAGAGGGAAAGATAGGTGCAGGGGGCACTGAAAAACTATCTCAGATTGGAAATGATATTCAGAGATATGACTTGTAAAATGTTAAAAAAATAATAATAATAAAGAATGACAACAACAGAAAAATTACAAGGAGATTCCTTTCTACTAAGCCATAAACGGCAGCAAAACTGGGGAAAAGGGCCAAAAATAGTTATAGCAGTTCCCCAGAAAACAGGTATTTTTAATTACAAAGCTGTATTAGCTGGCTAATAATCCCCATGGTGAAGTTGTACACAGGAAATTGCCTGTTGGAGTTGCCAGGCCACTGCTGCAGCTTCTGTTGTACCACTGCACCAAAGTGCCCAGAGCCTCAATCTAATGCTGTTGCCAAAACACTCCTTGGAGTCCTGAAAGCAGCCAGGGCTGTGCTCACAGCCTCGTTCAATGTCCCCATTTACAATGTGCCTTGATGCGGCAGGGATGATCCTCTCTGCTCTCCTCAAGACAGGGAGATCCCTGCATGAGCGCTCCCAGTCCCTGTGATGATGTGGAGCAGGAAGTGGTACTGCTGTGAGTTGTATCAAGACGGAGCACGTTTCTGGGGTTCATGGGATGTGTGCACAGGCACTGGGGTCATGGAGCAAGGGAAGGAGAGAGCACGGCCTGCTGCCTCAGGCACGCTTGGTTTCTCAGCCGCAAGCAGGAGAAACAACTTCTTGGGACCTAAGTGCTGTTAGTAGAGGGAACACTGCCATACACTGCCATATATTTTTCCTTTTCTTTATTTCAAATGATGACTGCATTGGGGTTGGTTATTTACATATATATTGCAGTCTCTGCCCTATTACAAATTCTGTATTTCTTAAGTACTTTACAGAATACTTACTTTAGAAATACTTTTGAATTTTTTTTATTAGGCTGTTTTTCTAACAAGATACAAGTACATATTTAATAAAAGTAGATATTTAACGAAAATATAGTACATTTTTCCTGCAAGATGTTTAATGTGCAGGCATATTTCAACCATTAGAACTTGGCAGTTTCCATATGGATTCAGTTTTAACTCAGTCTTAAACAGCATCTTGTTAAATATTTTTAGGCATTCTTAGAACTTGTTGTTTTGAAATAAAATCTGCCGTAGCAGGAAACCCATTTCAAAGGACAGTTATGAGGGTAATCCAAATCTTAAAATTTTAGAATTGATATGAAGATGGCATCAGACAATATGCTTCAATAAAGTCTTTCCTGGGAAGATGAAATGTTTTAAAGAGAAATTGTGCCACACAAAAGTTAAGATAGGACAATCCTACCCCTGTACATCTAAAATTTTGGAGCCTAGAAAAACCAAAGGAATGGCGTGTTCATGTCTTCTCACCTTCACATCACCTGCAATATCACAGTATTCCATTTACAGGATTGTTACTTTAGAACAGATTTCAGGGAGTGACATGCATCCATAATTTCATCAAGTTGTTGGTCTAATATAAAATCAATTGTGATCTCAGAGGCTTTTATTTTTATTCATTGGAGGAGTAGATACACTTGCCAGGTATTCTAGTGTGTGTATATGGGGAAGAGGATTATGCCTTAAGTGGGTCGCAATCCCAGTTGATGCTGGGCATTAGAAGTGCAGGACAGGAAACACAAAGTTGTGGTTTTCCAGAAGTGTTCTTCTGGCCACTGTTGCTGCTGATCCTTCAAAGAATGTTTATCAGTGCCTATCAGCTCAGTCTTTTTACAAGTTCCTGTTTGCAGTACTAAGGTCTTAAATCTTTTCTGATGTCTCAGGTTTAGTGGATTAAAACTTTCTGACAACCATTATCCTTCAGCAATTTTCATAGAGGAAGAGTCTCCATCCTATATTTCAGAGCAGGCTAATCCTACATCTCAGTTGTGTTGGATAACTTTTACACATCTATGAACTTGTAACAATACACATTTCAATGTATCTTCCTACACATTGGCGGACTTGTAGGACAATTTATTAACCACCTAGGACACCTAGACACCTTCTTTCATTTGGAGCCTGGAGGCTGTGAATTGATGTTCATTTTTTTCAATGATCTGCAGTCACTGAGAAAAGAATTAAAGACTAGAAAATAAAATACCATACAAAGATAAAAATGTGATTCATGGATTGAATTTGAACTTGAGATATTGGTTATTCTGTATATATAGTTTTTTTTAAAATCTTTTGTGCTGTAATGGGCTATAAGTGCGTTTGTACATTGAAGCTGTAAAAAGGAAATTGATCTCTTCTCATAATGATTTGGTAGTATTTTAATATATCTACATCCATTTAGGCTATAGAAAAGACAAAGAAACCAATTCTATGCTGCTCTTAATGTATTTTAGTATATGAAGCTGAAGACCCAAATGCAGCTCAAATGCAAGACATTGGAAGACTTTTACAAGGAGCAACATGGAATTGGACTTAAAATTATAACTTCATCTGTAATTAACTTTATCTTTTTTCTATATAGTTGATAATTTGGATGCAAAACAAAAAATGCTTGGAATATAGAAATGAAATTCAAATTAAGACAGTTAAAGGATGAGTGTTAATAACTAAAATGTGCTTATTTTCAAGGAGGAAATTGTTTCTGGTGCAGTGCTTACATATATTTATGGTAAAGACACCACTTTCTAATTAGAATGCTTGATGTTAAAAACTTAGCAATTCCTGTAGGTTCCCTACTGTGCCTGGAGACTTGTACCCCTTTCACTGAATATGTGAATTTCCCCTTGTGTCGTCTGAGATTAATAATCCTTCTCCACTTTAGACAGTGTTAATTGGCATTAATTTCTCTGCCTTGTTTCTTCATGTTAGTCACTTCGTGCAAGGAACAAGCAGAGTTTTCATGGATTTCAGGGTAAAAATGACACGTTTGCATTGTTCTGCATCTGAAGTGTAATTTCACATTGCTGTTATGCATTTTATCAAGTCTTTTTTCTGGTATGAATTCCATTCAGAAGAGTGGTGGATCAAATGCAAAGTTTGTTTCACCTGAAATCTATCACCTAAGACTTACTGTTTTCAGTTGTCCTCAAGTAGTGGATTAAAGGTCTGGAATTAGTTTGGGGGCTCTTGCTGGTTTTGTTTCATGGAATACAAGCCTGTTGTCTTGCCATAGCTGGTTGTTTTTTTTTCTTTCTCCTGTAAAATAATAGAAAAGAATAACAGAATCTAATTCCTATGTGAATAATTATTGTATTTAGATGGAAACATTCTCTGCCAGAAAGTGTTATTTAGACAAAATTGAAATATTCAAGGAAAGCAATTACTTTGTAATGTGTGCTACAGGTAGTGATAGAATTTCACCAGTTTTAATTAAAAAAAAAATCAGAGTATCAAATTAGTTCTGATCATTGCATATGATTATTAATACTAAAACTATGTCTCTTGGTAGCCGCAGACAAAGGTAAAGCTCACAACTCTTTCTTGGTAACTACAGATATCTTATAGGTATAAAGCTGTGAGGCTCTTTAGTCCAAAAATTCTCTTTGCCCATGAGTATCTTTGCTTTTATTGCTGATGATTCTTTTCATATAGTGAATGGAGGAAAAAACCCCTCAAATCCAAGGGGTGGAGTTTTTTCCCCATTCACTAATGAATGAACTCTCTTCATTCCAAGAGATTGGAATGAAGAGAGCCCAATTTGGATTTAGGTGCTTTATATCCCTGAAAATCCTTGAGAATTAGCATACTGTATTCTTTCTGCTCCTATCTCTGAACTTTGTGTTCGTGTCTGACAGAGAGAATCCACCTTGCCCAAACTCAGAACTGAAAATGAAGTACTACAATGGAGTATTTCTTACAGCTATGTCTACCTTTAGGAGCAAGGAACAATTATGTTATCTGTTGATTCTCACAGAGAAGAAACAGGAATGCATCACCGTTTGTAGTCTATAAATGCTACTGGTTGAAATGACAGTGGGCTCCATGTAGCAATAAATTATGAAGAACTAGAAATCATAAAGTTTTTAGAATCATGGATTTTAAACATTTTTTAAAGTCTAGGTTTTTAATTAAATGTCATGATGTACTAATAATTCAACTTTTTTTAATATAATAGGTAGGTATAAAAGATATATCAATATTGTACCACTTTTTTGAGCCATAGGTGTATGGAAAGGGATTGTATCAGAAATTAACCCGATTAAGTGATGTAATAACCATGAAAATAAAGGAGGGGGAGGGATCTTGATTTATTGTTTCACTATAACAATTTAATTTCCCAAGCTACTCAAAGGTGTGGGGGGCTGGGTTCTAATGTAACTTTCTAATGTCTGTCTATGACAACTTTGCACTGCAGTCTGAACATGGGATACACGTTAAGACATCGCTGGGCTGAGTTGCTGAAACCCTGCTCCAAATTCCTGCCTGTTTGCCATGGCTCCTGCAGGCCTCCAGAAGACTGGCACTAGTTAGTGAGTCTCAGTTGAGTACATAGGAAACTTTACTTTTTAACTTTCTTATTGAGCATAATTCCTTTGGGAAAAGACTTTTAGGGAATACTCTTGTGGGAGTTTTCTGCCCAAATCGTTTCAGCAGGCTACAGGCTTTTACAAAACTGATGATGCCCTTTGGGAGTGTAGTTTTCAGCATTGTTTGTATCTTGCCTTGAGAAATAAAGAGGACAAGCATAAGGGGAGACAGTGACTTCAGAGCTTTTTTTCTGTGACCATTAAACCTTTTGTAACCATTAAACCTTCTGTGAACATTTTAAGAAGATTTGGACCCCAATCACAGAGTATCAGCTTCAAGGGCAATTGTGCAAATTTGCTTTATCATCTGAGACATGAGTTGCAAGGTCTGGTTCCCATGAGCTGTGCAGTCCTACTGCATAAGCATCCTTTCCCTTCCTCTCTGCCCTGCTTCCCTTCCTGTAAAATCCAACCAGGAACATCCGAACATAAGATCAGTAAGGAAAGCTAGCTCTCACTCCTTAAATTAAGATGTGTAGTGCTCTAATAAAGGACAAGCAGTTGTTACGTGCTGATATTTAAGGAAATTAAATGCAAAGAAAATCATTAGAGGAAAGCAGTGAATACAACTTTTGAATACAACTTTTGAATACAACAATTGCAGAGACAAAGATCAGCACCATCAAAATAGGAAACTGGTGGCATTTGAGATTAGTGCACTTGGAATTCATGATCAATTTTTGTGGTCCTCTCTGTTGCTCTGTCTGAATATTTCTAAAGGGAAGACATGATGAACTTTATTATTTTTGAGTGTGTACCACAAAAACATGAGGAGGCCCATGGCAGGGATGATTTTCTTAGCCAATTATGTGAGAAAGTATTTATAATATGTTCAAGAAATCTCAGTAATATAATTCCTTGTTTTATATGGTGCTTAGATATTGGTGGAACTTTCTAGATATTAGCATATTTCCTGTCATACGAGGCCGAATTGGGAGAAAGAAAAGCTCTTGTCCTTTTAACAGGATGAGCAGATTCATGTTTATCCAAATTCAGGATGTAAATGTTTTCTGCAATTAGATTTATAATGGTCTCTTAGTGAATTATTTTGTTGGCTACAAATGCCTACAGGGCATTGTGACTGAGTGGTATCATCTCTCATATCACTTTTGTGGAGCAAGGAAGGTAGACCCACAAACATCACTTGAGCCAGCCATGACTGTGGCCCTATGGTTTTTGAACCATCTTTAGCTGGTAGATAATTTTGAGAGCTGCTGCTAATAATAGCTTTGGTAGTGTTGATAGTCCTAAAATCTAATCTGAACAGAGTTTTTCCTTTCCACAGTTACACATAAGAAAAATACTGAATACATTAGTAAATTCAAATGTTTTATTACCTTAAATTGTACCCTCACAGTGGGGTAAATCAAATATCATTACTATTCAGAAATCTATGTGTAAACCGTATGGTGTTATATGAAGAAAGTGGTTAGAAATTATTCTTTGTATGGTAAGAGGGGGACACAGATAATTTGTATTCACGTTGTCACGACCATTTTCAGGGTTTTCCTCAAAGCAGTAGCAATGAGTGTGCCTGCTGCCTGTTGTGTAAAGCTCTAATATGCTTTCTTATGGTCACTTGTTTTGATTGAAGAGGAATTGCTAGAGCTGAGAGGACAAAATGAGTGCTATCACAGGGAGCATTATAAACACAGAGAAAAGAACAGAACTTAAAGTGCTTCCGTGAGCCCTCAGTACGTGAGGGCTGCCTATTACCTCTGCACCAGTGCAGCGAGCATCCATGAGAGCCATTTATAAAGTGTGTGGCTGCGTGGCGGCTCTGATGGCACCCTCTGATGATGGGTTAATTGAATGGTGTCAGCGAGGGCAGTCCTGGCCCTGGAAAGAAACTGACAGGATGATGGCAGCAGTCACTACTTCATTACTTAGAAACAAAATCAGAGATTCTTCATTTTAAAGACAGGAGCTGCCAAGCAGTTCAAGAGAAAATGGTTTAATGTGTGTGGGTGGATGAGGTAAGGAGCTTTTATGTGTAAAGAGCTTCACTTAACCCTGTGGCGGCATTCCACTCTTGATCTGTCTGTGGCATCAGAGCAGATAGGCCAGTTACTGTTTTTACTCTGGTCTTTGATTCTGACCAGCCAAATCTATTTTAATTGTTTAATTAAATTAATTTTCCTCAAGTAAGTCTGTTTTTCCCATGACAGTAATTGGCAAGAAATCTCCCTGTCTTTATCTTGACCCACAAGATTTTCATCTCATTTTCTCCCTGTCCTACTGAGAAGGGGGAGTGATAGAGAGACTGGGTGGGCATGTGGCAGCCAGAGGTCAGCAGACCATACTGTATGTTGTAGCTGCCTCAGGTAATACCAGTGCTGCTAGTCAATGTTCCATTTTCTCAAATCCTTTACCAGGATCTGTGTGTAAGCATAAAGAGGTAACAAACAGAACTGGCAGCTGCTTTATTACTTGAAAATTCTGCCTTCTTCAGTGGTCATCTTATAAATGGGATTTATTTCCAGTGTTGGCTATGGGGTTTTTTCCTACTCTTTGCCACCCTGTCCCCCACACCATCCAGCAGAAAAAAGAAAGAAAAAATGTTGAGAAGTGTCACTGCTTTGTTCTATAGGACAGTTTGGGTTTTGTGTCTCTGTTTTCAGTTGTAGACTGAGGACACTATCTGAGGAGTATTTTCCATAGTTAGTACTTTTCAGAGGAAAATTGTTGTCTAAGAAAAGTGAGAATCACACAGACTACAAGGTTCAAAGGTAAATTGAACCCTCTCACACACCCCCAAATCAGTGCATTTTAGATACAACTCAATATTTCTCACTTTACAGATATTTCGTTATTTTGGTGAAAACAATTGGTCCTGTACAGGAAATTTCAGCCAGCTGTACATGCTGGGAAGTGCCTGGGAAGGTGAAGAAGATCCTGGCAGGTCTGAAATTGATACTGCCACACTTGATACCCAGGCACCCATACCCTCCATCTCAGATGTACCCATACCCACAAGGGAAAAATACCTCCCCTCCTGGTCCTCTTGGTCACAGAAGCAGGTTTGGCTGTGAGGTAAGGTCACAACAACAGGCTGGGATACAGGGAACAGGGCATGGGCAGCAGCCCACAACCCGCCCTGAATGCCAGCCAGGTGCAGACTATCCCTACCCAGCCTGTCAGGGATCACAGTTCTGTCTCTACGCCTCCTTGAACTACTGTCAGCTTTCCAAGTCATGTGTGCAAGCACAATAAAAGGAAGAGAGGTCATAGGATATTTTAGTATTTTTTATGAAAGAGAGCATTGGGTGTACGGACTACAGTCATGTTGGAAGATTTGGCACTGACGTCAATGTAAGTAAAAACTGAGAAAGGACAAACTGTCTCAAATTCAAAGTTTCAAATGTTCAACCCAATAAACTGGAAGAAATTTTCAGAAGCAATAACCCATAATTCCAGTAAATAAATGGAAGGTCAGATCTCAAGACATGCTTTGTCCCCTGCTACAGAGGTATTTTATGTATTTTACTTCTTATTTCACTGCTTTCACACGTGCTAAATTCTTCTGAAAATATGGTTTAAATGATCTTTGGAGCATACTCTATAATCCATTGACTGTGAAATAGGAAACTTCTAGACTGAAAGTTTGAAAAGACTGGTTGCACTATCATTTTCATCAGTAGTGACTGTCAGTATTCAATCTTGGCTTCCTCTAGATGGCCAATAATAGTTTAGTTTCTTATCAGCTTTTCTATTTTTATAACTTATTGGATTTGGATGTATATTTAAGATTACATGTGAATTTTTCCATTTTACCTTGCATTCAAGAAGCCATGCAATTTTTGTTACTTGTCCAGTTTTTAGGGATTGTTCATTGAGTTAGGCTTTAGGAAATTACAGCTCATGTAATGACAAAAGGATGGCATAATTCAAATAAGAAGCAGCATGAGAGATTTTGAAAAACAGTTTTAACTCCCAAATCTGGTGTTTGTTGGTGGTGATTTTTGCTTTCTGATTCATTTGTTTATTTAAGATTAGATTTAATTTTAGATTTGAGGCCCAGATCCAAATGATTCCTCCCACAGCAGCCCCAAAATGTTCAGTCTGAAGAGGGTGAAGTATAAGAAGAACAAACTTCTAGTGGTATTTGCTTAGGCTGCTTTTCTCTCATCTGCCACTTACCAGCTTTTGCCAGAATTTACACTGTTTAATTTCATTTAATGGGTGGTTTTGGTGAGGCCTGGAAGACAGAAGTTATCTAAGTTTCTCTAAGAAACTTGTGCACTATTGCTCCCTCTGCTTCCTTTGCCTTTTATAGGAAAACATTTCAAATACTCAATGTCTTGCTATAGGAATGTCTTTTCAAACCTTTTGATTATTTTTTGAGCTCTTTCAGTTTTTTAAAAACCTTTCTTAGATAGAATGAACAGAACAGTGTTTGAAGAAACTAACACAGTGATGTATGAAAAGATATGCATGTTTTGATATTACGTTCTGTCCTACTCTTGGGGCAGCCTAACATTTCTGCTGTGATTTCTTTACCTGTTGAGAGAAACTCTCACTGAGCTGTCCACAGTGATACTTCCATCCCTTTCTCGTGGTGATTTTTGTGATAAGAGAATTCTAATTGCTATAACATAGATTTAAATTTTTCTCTCTTAGTCTGCGTTTCTGGACTTGCAGCTTTCACGTCCATTGTGTGGTCTTTTCGTGGAAAATGAAAGTTCTATGATATCAAAACATTTCTCAGTATTACAGAGATTACATCAAAACATTTCGTAGCAGCCAGGTCTGGCAGGAGAGCTGGCCAGATTGCAGAGTTTCTAGCCAGCCTTTTCAACAGCAACAGTGCCAGGCTAGCGAGTTGCTGTGCAGCTCTTCCCAGAATTTTCAGGCTGTTTTGAACCTATGAACCTTTCCTTTGTGAGGCTGGATGTTGCAGGTTCTACACCCACAGGGCTGCCCAGTTTGTCTGTCCCAGCTGCAGGCTGAGCTGGCAGCTCCCTCATGGACCTGCACCTTGTGTTGCCATGCAGGAGAGTGACTGACAGTGTGCCCACCAACACTTCACATTACAGCATGGCCGGCAAGCAACACTCCAACACCAGAAACTCATCCATCCTTTCTCTGCCATCCGTGCAGGAAATTGCTGACAGGTTTCCAAAAGATACTTTGAAGCAAAAGAAATCAGCCACTTCAAAATGCTAAACAATTGGCCCTTTGAAAAAAGCAGGTCTTCAGCATCACTGCTGTGCACATCTTCAGTTGGTGGGAGGATGAGCCATGTGGAGGTGTTTTCATTGGCTGGTTTGGGTCCGGAGTAGAAAACAATTTTCAGGAAGTTTAAATCACTGCTTGTGGTGCTCTGGTAGTTTTGTAAAGAAATTTCCTTTTTCTTGGTTAATGAAAACTAGCTTTCTCATGAAAACAATGATCCTTTCACAGGTTTCTTGGAAGCTTCAGTCTGGAAGATCACATGGTTCTGTTTCATGTTGTGTTTCATGCCCTGAGAAATATAAAGAAACTATTTTACTGGTTGTACTTTACTTGATCATGATATGCCAGATACTTCATTTCTCTTAATTGGCCTTGTAAGTGTTCACTAGGCTCGCACGTAAAACTGTCTCTCATGTGTCATATTGACATGTGTTATATGTCACATTTAATTCCAGAATTCTATGGATTATTTGCACAATTTTTAAAAACTAGAACACAGTATTCATTGCCTCCCAGTCCTCTGAAACAGTAGCAGTTCAGTATAGATGTTGATGAATTCTGAAGTTACTCTGCCTATGTGGGGATATGATGAAGGAACACCTTGCAGTTTTAGGAATGAAAAAGAAATTGTGCAAAAAAATTTTGGATGGCAGAGGACTGATGAGACTTTTGAGACATAATTCACAGGATAGGGCTTTCAACAGAATGATAGCAAGGAAAAGGTTTGCTTAGGGAGAATGCTATGAGTAATATTTGTGAGCCTTACGGGAAGAAGTGAACAGGACCTTGAATACTTGTGAATAAATATTCTCAAGGGTTTCTTGCCCATTGCAAAAGTATTTTATATATTTTGTTGTATAAAAGCCTATGATATTTCTGGAAAACAGCCATTAAGGGGGGAGGTGTCATCTACAAAAAATATGAGCAAATGAGCCAGTGTCCGATTTCTCTCTTGCTTAGGCAGGAAGGTATCACAGAAATGCATCAGTCCCAGCAGACTTGGGAAAATATCTCCAAAATAGTCAAATATTCCTTAGAGTCATTTGATGTGTATCTTACTTAAATTCTATAACTGCAGACTCTATGTAGAATTTGTAGTTTTCAAATGACTTGGATAATGTAGAAAGTTATGCACATTTTCAAGCAAAATGCTGGCATTTTTGGTGGCATTTTAATCCCAGGAATGGAGTTATTTACTTAAGTGAATTCTTTTTGACCTCCCATCTCTCTGCTTTGACTTCATGCTGTCAAGTCACAAAATTCAGCATGGTACATCAGGCTAGCAGCAATGTTTAATATAAGAAAGAAAAAAACCTATTGAATATATTTAATTGGGGACCACTCCAAGGAAACCACAGAAAATTGCTGTATAACTGGTGTGTGAGCTAGCCAATTCTAGCTTTAGGTGAATGTAATTAACATCACTGCCATATTTTTGTGATTGATTTTTTAAGGTTTTGAACTAAAAAATAAAAGAAACATTCTATTACATTTCATATTACCTTGAAAATCAGGTCTAACAATTTACAAGTTAAACAGTGGTATGACTAGGCCTTATTATCCTCCAAGCATCTCATATTTAAATTGATTTGACTTTTTTGGAGATGAATGTCTTGTGTCACATATATAGCACAAAGCATAACACAATATAATGCAGTTTCATCAAGGATCTTTTGTAATTGCTTATCACACATGGCTGTACATGATAGATAGAAACAATAAAAGAATAAATGAAAAATATTCAAGCCAAACAATCTTAGCTTCTGAAATGTAGATTTTTTTTTTTTCCAATATGTCCAAGATCTGAACACTCAGAAAACATCAATCTCTTCAGGAATGCATTAGGAACTGTGGGATAGAATTGATAAAGAGCTTACTTTCCACAGATTTAAAATCAATAGTGGGGACTTTAAGGAAGACAACTGCTGGCTGCTGCATGGGGTGTAAGGTACACTTCTGAGTGCCTGGAGCAAGGTCATCATATTTATCAAGTCAATTCTTGCTTTTCATTTTGTTTGTTTTATTGAGACAGTGTTGAAGAGCAGTTACAAAGTGTCTCTTTAAATTAAGGAAAATACGTTATCTAAAAATGGTACAGTTTAAGAATCAGTAATTCATTAAAAACTAATTAAAAAAAATCATATACATATAAGAATTTAGGATTTTTGTTTCAGAACCAAACTCCAACTGTACTGCTGGATAGCTGCCTGATACGTGCTTGAATGTGGTTGGGCTGTAGTAAGCCTCCATTTGTTCATAAAACTCAAGTCACACAAATATAATTTTTAAAAATACCTGTTATCCCGTTGTAACCTGGGCTTTCTAGTAGCAGTAGTACACAAAATATTGTTGTGTACAGATGAATGACCAGTCCCTCACTTTCTGCAGTCTGTGGTAACAGAGACCCTAGAATAAATGGAATTGGTTTTGGTTACTGTGCTTTCATCTCATCTTGTCCCATCTGGTGCTGGGGAACCCTTTCTTTCCCTTTGAACAGAACCAGGAAATATTTGGGAAAATCTTAAAATGAGGAAACAGATGTTGAAAACTGAGGTGGCTTTTCACACTCCTGTAAAGCTCTGTCCCTTACCACCGAACCATGCAGGCTGTAAAGCCCCTTCAGCCATCTCTAGTCCACCACCCCACACAAAGCAGGTCTAAGCTGTGTCCAGCCAGGCTTTCAGTAACTGCTGGATGGCAGCTGTGCTGCCTTTTTAAGAAATGTGTTCCCAGAATATGACCATCCTCATTGTGAAAATTTCTCTTATAAATCAAAATTTCCTATGTTGTGCCTGATGTCTGTTGTCGGTCATCCTAGTGATGTGCACTCCTGTTCCTTCTGTGGCCCTTGACAGTGTTGAGGCAATTGATTCTCTTACAATCTCCTCTTTTGCTGTCATTTAGCTCGGTTTTGTTTTTTTTCCCATTAGCAATAAGAAATATGTATTTTGTCTTTAAAATCTCCTACTACCTGCAGTGCTTGAAATGTGTTCTTTGCGTTGACAGATATTTAATATCACAGGTCAAAATGGCAAAGCAGTTGCCAACTCTGACCAAGATGCAAGGTAACTTTTAACAAATTTTCAGTGTAAGTGACAAACTCCAGACAATATTCTATATGGCAGCCTAATATACTGACACAGACCCCTTGTGACTGTTTGTAGCAGCACATTTTTTGTAGTTTTGTTGGATTTTTAATTTATTTTTTTCTTTTTTCTGGCGTTATAAGATGTCTGGCTTACTATCATGTTGAGGTTTACTTAATGTTGTCTATTCATGGGACATGTTAATTTCTAACTTGGCTCTCTGCTTCACTGTGGCTTCCAGTTCCTGCAGACATCCTTAGCATTAGTATGTGGCGATCCTAAATCAGTGACTGGAGGGAAACCATGCTTACCTGACCCCATTTCTTGTGCCTTATCTCCTGGTGCATAAGAACCCAGGGATATCATTTGACATCTGCTTCTGATTTCAGTTATGAGTACTGGTTGTTACGTTCTCTCAGGCCTCCAAGTTTTCTGTAAGGGTGAGCGCAAAGCGATGGGTGCTCCACTAGGATTGCCAGCTGCTGGGTCTCAGCTGAGAACCACAGCGAAAGTCATAACTAATTCATATGAGCTGCAGCTTAATTCAGCTGAGGGCTTGTGCTCATAGACAATATTTTTAATTGGTTGCTGAATTACTTGTTGTTTGCTGTGGGAAAGTCCCATTTTCTTCCATTTCTGGAGCAATGCAGCTATTCTCTGACCACAAGGCAGTAGCTCTCCTTTATTCTTTTGGAGAATCTGCTTGTTCAAGGCTAGTGATAGCTTTTCATCTTTGGGGTTTTGCTGTTTGAGGTTTTTTTAAAATTTTTTTTGATTTTGTTTGTTTTGCTAATCATCTATTTAAAACATGGGATAATTTTGAATGTATAAAGTTAAATAAAATGAACTGTTTCGATCCCTAGCACCTAGTTTCTCATTTTGTTTTCGTTTCACTATTTGCATTCTATGAGCACATCTGGTATTTTTTTCTCTGTTATTTCCATTGCTCTTGTTAATTCTGCTGCTTTGGGCCATGTTAAATTTGCTTTTGCCAGGAATCATCTTTGGAATCTCTCATTATTAACAGAGCTTTCATTCTCTCAGTCTGTCCTCTAGGACATTTCTAAATGGGCAATATTCTGTTAGTCTGTTAGGCTATCGCATACACGGTTATAGTATCACGCAGCTGTTAATATCATATTGCCTTTTCCTATAACAAAATATTTTACAGTGGTGTTGGCTTTAATATTTGTTATTCTTTTACAATTACTTGCACATCTTCTGAGGTTTTATCTCCTGGTTTCTGAGACTGCTACAAAGTGCTTAAGACAGGATAAGTTTAACCCTTTATGCATTTAGGAGAATTAATTGTTCTCTGTAATCTTATATGTGAAAAAACATTGGCCCAGGGTTTCTATATATTGCTGTCATTTTCTGCATCGAACTGTTCATTATTCCTGCAGACTGCCACTCTTAATTTTTTTTTTTTTAGCATTTATGTTAGAAACCTTTCGTTTAAGAAAGTAAATTGTGCTTACATCAATGAAAAGAAATTCTTGCTCTATTTCAGCAACATGAAAATACAGTAGAGGAAAAACTCTCTGTAATTAAACAGTAAACAGATGAAAGTGGAGAATTACAACATTATGTCTTGCTTTTAGTTCATTTCCTGAGACACTATCTGTTAACTCTCTGGAATAGTTTGTTCTGTGTGATACAGGGTTGTTGTCCAGTGTGCCTTTGGAGGTGGTATGCTTAAAATAAGTTTTTAATGGTCGTTTTCCATCACTAATTGCAATTTGGAAGAGTAAACATATAATTGATTTGGTTTTGAAATTATTACTCTTGTAGATCGTTTGATAGTTTATATGTATTTTATATGTCTTTTTTCAGCATGAACTAGAAACTTGCTCTGTAGGGCTTGTATGTCTATTTATTTTCTCTTCTGAAAAAGCCATTTAGGTAGATTTCAGCTTTTTTGAAGCAGTTGATGTTTTCTTTCTATTCTGAATGCCACATATCAATTTGCTTGAAGCTATGAATGTCCATAGTTTTATTTTATAGGACAGTATCAGGCGTGAACTGTGGAATATGCTGCATTTATGTCTGCCAACACATAGGCTCTAGAGCAGATAAACCGTTAGCAAAGCCCCCAGCCTGGTGGCCAAATGCAGTCAGTCCCGTGAGTGACAGAGATGAGGTTCAAATACAACCCCTACAGCTTACAAATTCTTACACCTCTTACTCTAGACAGCAGCTAAAACCCAAGAGTGCCAAAAAGAACTTTGTGAAATAAGGTAAGAACTTTTTTGCATGCAAAACTTAGTATACAGTTTCCTTGTTCATCCAAAATTAGCAATAAAATATTCATTTGCTGTAAGGGTGTGACTCAGAAGTCTGTCCAGATGTCCTGGTTCTGGCCAGAACAGGGTAAATTTTTTGCAGTAACCAGGAGGGGGCACGGCTGGGACACAGAGATTATTCTATACCACCTCATGGGATTGCTGGGGGCAGAAGGAAAGGAATTCACTTCCAAGGGAAAAGGGGTTCATGTCAGTCAAGGAAAGGTGGCAGATGAAGCAGTCTGGTGTTTGTTTATTGTCAGGGGCTTCATGTGTACATCATTTTCCTTTCTTATACCTTGTGTTATTAATATTGTTGCTGTTACTGTTCATTTTCTTATCTCCTTGCCCTTTCCAGAAAATCACCCTTATCTTGACCCGTGATCTTTGCCTTTTGTGCCTCCATCTGGAGCAGGGCAGGATGGGAAATGGGGCCTGGTTTTAGTGGGAGTCCTGAACTGGAGAATACCATTCCTAAACCATGACACCACATTGAACTCTCTTCTCTGAATGTGGAAGGGGAGACTGAAATCCAGGCTTTGGCCAGGCAAATTTCTGATGTGCCACCTTTTCAACAAATCAAACCCTTTCATTATCAACATCTCTTCTGGCTCCCAGTCTCTCTTCTATCTCATTTCTCTCTCCGGCTTATTTTTGATATTTTAAAATTATTCCTAATTAATAAGTAGGACATTTTAACTATTGCAAGTTTACCTTATTTTAATGGATTATTTTGAGTTTACTCATGCTTTGATCATCAACTTCCAGACATGACTCTTCAAACGACAGACAGGAAAAAAGGTCCCCAGACTTTATAAAATTATATGTAAGTACCTTAAAGGTACTTAACCTCTTTTTACATAAATTGCTTTTTACATTAATTTCCAGTATTTATAGACATCAATAATTTTATTTGCATGAGGGTTAAGGGGAAAAGAGATTCTGAAAATCATGCAAATTGAGGGGTACTTCAGATTTGGCAAATATAACCTGGTTGGAGCTCCAGAGAAGCAAAACAGAGCCACTACATTTGGTTTCAGGTAAATACATACATGAAGAGGAAAATGATTTTGGTATTTATCTGAGACATTTTTAGAACCTAATGGAGTCAGGCACTGGACTACCATTGTATTTTCAAAGAAATTGAGTTTCTATATCTCTTAGTCTTCCTTCATAATTCTAATCTATTTTTGGTGTATCTTTTATCCAGTCATAGGTAATATATACTGTCCAAATATGGGAGGAAATGCTCAATTCATTTATTATTTATTAGAAAGAAATGTTTAACTATTTAAATGATAAAATTGAAAAAGATCCAATCTAAGCCAAAGCCATCCTGTGGCTTAGACCCTTGTATGGGGAAAACCATTTCAAGTTATTTATATTTTATATTTCTCCACTCAGCGGTTTTTGAGGGCTAAATGTTTTGGTGATTTACGTGCAATAAACCTGGGCTCTTTTCCAGGATCTCCCAAAGGCCATTTTCGTGACCCTCGGCAAGTTCATGGCAAATAAATAATGGGATTGAACCTAATTTCCTTTACAAAGGAAAGCAGTGTGGCTATAAGTATAAATGTTTATATACTCATCTGAGATACTGTAGTAAAAGAGTCCTGTCGACCACAAACCAGCATTATTTATTGGAGTGGCTAAGATTGAATGATGAAAATGCTAACACTGTCTACTCAATCTGCATACTTGTTAGTGTGACATAAACACAACATTTCCCATCAAATGCACTCTTCCTGATATGAATCAGGCATTTTTATTACAGTGTTCTGCACTATTCATCAGTCTGACTCCCTGGCCTTAACTGCCAGATACAAAATGCTTGCTGACTTTCAGGGATGTCGCCTCGTAGCCATCTGCTTTTGGTTAGAGTAATGGACTATCAGCAAAACACATACAAAAAGTAGTTACAAACATTTTGAACTGAATTCTGGGTATTTGTACCAGAAATACAATTCAGATACCTGCCTCTGCAATCAATGGGCATGCCCTAGGTCTGTATACAGAATTTGGACTTTCATCCATCATTAGAAATGACCCAAAATGTTTAGAGAGAATCACTAGGTAACACTATTAGTTTCACTATCGGACGTGGGATGGTCTGTTGCACTTGAAGATTTTATCCATCCCTGCACATTGCCTGATACCTGTATTTTCTCTTTTTCTCTGTTTAAAATATTGAACATTTTGGGTAGGCAATCCATGCCAATACAGGAAGTTGTTATTTCTAACAATGTATAGATCAACAAGAACTTGGATTCTAAAACTTGGATTCTTGGATCAGTAAACCCTATTGAAGAGAATAATCAGACCAGATGGCAAATATTTTTAGTATTAAAGCTCAGGATAGGCAGTTTGCAAGTTTGCAAGAGACCAAAACTCCTTGACAATCTGGGGGGGAAAAAAAAATCATTCTCTTGAAGAATTCTATCAGAAAAGAAAACTCCCCTGTTTCATTGGCTTGGTTACTGTCCTTTTAGGTTAATTAATCCCTGTGTCAGTCCAACAGTCTCTTAAGGGGTTATGTCCAGTGCTGCACACCAAGTGTTGAACAATCAGTGATCTTCACCTTGTGAAAAATCTCAAAAAGAGTGTTATGCGTGGGAGGTGCAAAAAGTCAAGGCTTGAAATATAGAAGCAGCTGCAAACATCACACCTTCCTAGGTGTTTTGTGATGATAGGAAACCTGATGTACTGTGAGGTTGTTGCCTAGAAGGTTACAGTATTGTGGAAGGTCTATTTATGTTTATTGCAGATACATTTAATTGGGTACACAGAAAAAATTGGAGATGTCGAACAAATGTGAGAATTGTTGTGCATTTTGTGCTCTAATTGAAGAAAAATGCTACCAATAAGATCATTGCAGTATTTTTAAAGGAATTTCTCTTCTCTTGAATGAAATTATGATTATTTTGAAGACAGAGGCATTAGATTCTCCTTTGGAACTAACCTTTATGTAAAATGAGAAGGGTAATCTTTTGCTCTTGGTGGAAAACAAGACCTTGAAAAGACATAAATAATTTGAGAATTTCCTGGTGACTGTGAACAAATTACTGATGCTCCCTGTGGCTGTTTAACTTGATTAGTAAGAAAACAGTAAGTTTCCTATCTCTAGTATTGCAAAGTTCATCCATTGAAAAAGCTCTTAGTTATTATTATTGCAGTAAAAAGGGATTGTACCCTCTGTTGGAGGGTGTGCAGCAGCAAAAAGGGAAGTAAGCAAATTAATATCTAGGAAAAAATGGATAAGGTTTCATTTACATGCTTTAAATCCCATGTTTTCACATTTCCTTATATTTCTTCTCCATCTTCAGCCCCAAGCATGTACAACAATTTCTTAGTGAAGCATTTTATTTGATACTTCAGGGACCACCGAGGAGAGACAGGGTACCCCACGAGCTGTTTAGCTTCAAAGCTGAAAGACGGAAGTGTTGGGGCGCATTGGGCCACTAGAGGCTTGCCNGCATCCAAATATTTAAGTTAATCATATACTAATTTTTCTGTTTAACAACTCCATCTTGAAACTTTCACAATACTAATGGTGAGCTTTTAAAATTTGGGACATAACTGTCCTCTAACTCATGTGTGCTGAAGTGTCCTTTATTTCCCACTGAGAAGTCTGGGTGATACTGACAGAGAACAGTAGGGGAATACAATCAAAAATCTGTATTTATATTTTTATTCCAGTTCCTTCCTTAAGTAATTTTTAGGTGGTCTCCCTATGATCCATTCTTATTTGAAAAACACCCAAAATTTCAAGCTGGATTTACTTGGTCTGTCTCTCTGGTTTTTGGGGTTTTTTGACAATATAGTTTAAAGGAATGAGCCTGGAAATACTTTTGCTTGAGTTTGGTATTCTGCAAGAAATAATTCTCTGTAAGTGGATTTCCAGTCTGTGAAATGGGCATCATAACATCTGTTTTGTACAGCAGGCTCTGTAGGTTAACTAATGAGCTCTGAAAACATTATTACTGAATTTTTGAATAAAAGTTCTATCTGTACAATAACTGCAGAAAGGTTGCAGTAACTGCAGTTTTACATCCCAGACTGAGGATTGAAAAAAAAAAAAAAAAGAAAAAAAGACCAACTTAGCATTTCAAACATCCTCTGAAATGTGAGGGCACAGAATGACCTGCAGGATGCCTGATTTTTGGAAAAAAAATGGTGATAGATTTGTATAGCGTCAAAGTTCCTCTTGGTATGTATGAAAACTGATCTTCTCATGTAAGTTTGGGAAAAGGTCGAAATAATTCAGTTCCTCTAAAGTGTATATTGGTGACAAAGGAATAAAATCAAGGACATCCATAGCAGCACTTTAGTTGCTTTTATTCTTACACTGGTGCAAACAAAAACTGTTAAGCCATTTGCAGTCTATACTCATGTGTGGCATTTCCCAAGAGAACAGACACCTGAAGGGTTTGATTTTAAAACACCATTTAGATGGGAATTATCCGTTGGTTTAAGGTTGTAGCTTTTGGTTTTAGTTTTCTCCTTAGGGGAAACAGAACATAAGTGACCAATGAAAAAGGTCTGTTCTTCATTGCAGAGAAGAGCTGCTCTGCCTATGCTGTGGGGTCAATAGCTTGACTGTGTTTGTTTTATTATATGTATTTTTATTTAATCAGTGGGTTCATTTTTAATCTTTTATTGGTTCTTTTCCAGACAGTGCTTTGGAGCTGCTTATTAGCTCTATGCTTGTGATCCTAGATTTTTGCTGTTAGACTATTAAAAGGAAATTTAGCTTTAAGACTTGTGGGAATGCATGTTGGCTACAACTGTGTTGTCTGTACAGCTGGCTTTATATGATCCTTGATCCTAGTGGAGAATTGAGAGTTGAAAAAGGTGGATTAGGAGAGCTGCTGGACAGCAAGTGTTGTTCACAGCTTGCAAAGTGAGCATTTTATTTTAAATGCAGTTCTGATGGCAACTGGGTGCATCTGATGTCAGGACAACACACAGGAATGGCAGCATACAGCAGACACTGTGTATCTGTCTGGTGGATGGGATGTGGTCATCTGGGGAATTTCTTAACTTACTGTTAATTTTTCTATCACTGAATTGAGATTCTGCCATAAGCATTCTTAATTCAGTTTGCATTTTAGTTCAGATTGGAAATGAAAACGACCCCACTACCTTTTAATTTAATGAGAAAGAAACTATTAGAAATTATAATGGCACATTGAATAGATGAATTCCACTGGGAAAAAAGGAAAAATTATTCCCTCGGGGTCTTTGTCATGGGAAGCCTTTAAAAGGAAAATGCATGTAAGAACACAGTAGATCTGAGTGACTTTGGAGGTGGCTTTGCCAAGTGCTAATGGGAGACTATGCCGGGAATCTTTTCAAAGCATGTGGAGAAGCAAAATCATGCTTCTTGTGGTGCTAGTCTTCTCACTGTGGTGCTGATTAACCAAGGTTACCTGACTAGGACAGCCAGGAGCAGGTCTCATCTCAGACACAGAGGGTCCATCCTCACCAGGACTTTGTAACTCTGCATAAATTTGAGTCCTGTTTGGCTCGGTGCTAAACATAAATGTGCTGGCACCAAACCCACCACCACAGCTCAGTGGGGCAGGAAGTGTTGCTGCTGTTGAGAACCGTGACGTGAACATGCGAAGAAGAGCCAGAGCCACCACTCAATGTACAGAATTCAGATAGCATTGTCACTGCTGACTGTGTTAAAACATTGAGCTAATCTTTGATGTATTTGAGCTTTTTCAGCTCACAGTTAGTTAACTAAGTTAGTTAAGCAATACATATTTTTTTACTGATGTTATTTTTTGTCTCTCCAAAGAAAAGGCAACGTGAAACTTAGACACCTAGAATGAGCTTGGAAGATTTCCTGCTAAGGAGGTTTAAGTTGTGCTGCAGTGCAGTCATGCACGCACGTGACTGTAGAAACTGCTAAGGAAGCTGGGTACTACCAGCATGATATGGGGTGGTACAGGACAAATCTATCTTTACTGAATTCTGTGTTGTCATGGATACATTGCCATTGGTACCTGAGTTAGCTGCTTTAAAACTGGCTCAGGTGTGTCAGTTGTATTGCAGTTTCTGCAAAGTTTTGGTCTAGCCTGAAAGTGAATAGAAAAGGGATCTTGTATGGTACAGAAGTGTTGGTTCCAAAGCAGCAAAAGTTCTTCTTTCCTCCTCATGTCACCCCTGATATTACTGGTTTAATACGGAGAAATTCTTTTATTGAAAAGTACCCTAGGGCACTCTTAGGCTAAGGTCTTTCCTGTGGGGTGTTTATTGGCATTAGATATTAGAGAATATTCTTCATGGAAGAGTACTTTTTTGATAGTTTATTCCCCATGATTCTCTTATTCCACCAAATCTGAGCCTAAACATTCTGGGAGAAATATACTGTAAATATTTGTATTTATTAATGCAAATCAAAATCATACCGCTAAATCCCTGTTTACTGAACTAAATATTTACCCTTCCATGTAGATTTTAAGTGTATTCAAGGACAGAACAACCATTCTCAATGCTCATAAACAGTAAAATGTGCCATTCAAGAACTGTAGACATTTTATTGGGTGGGAGAGTTTGAAACGAATATGAAATATAAGAGTGGGTTCTAAAATGTAAATATTGTATGTCTTGAAATATTTTAGTGACCATGATGTAATGCTGTTAATTGCTTGGCTATCTATTAATTTAGAAAACCTCTAGGAAGCACCTTATACACAGTACCACGTGTTAAAAACCATTCAGCTTTCTGGAACAGCCCCTGCTTAAAGAGTTAATAGTCTAATGAGTCCAAATGGACAAAAATGTAGGCTATCAAATGGATTTAAATGAAGTAAAGTTTCTGGCGAAGGTTGTAGAGCTGCTTAGGTGAACTGGAAGTGTGCTTATTCTTCCTTGGTCCCCATCCTAACACACGGCCCCAGACAGCCACACTTTGCCTGGGTGGCTGCTCAGCGCTTTCAGTTTAGACCATAGGAAATTGCTTGGGAGCAGAATCACAATGACAGGGTTACATGGCTCCTAGATTTATCTGATTCTAATTCTGGCTTCCCAAATGGTGCAGAAAGGTCCGCACCTTTCATCATGTCCGTGTGTCTGTCCTTTATGAAAAGGTGTTAGGAGAAGTCTCTGCACCAGCCTGGTGGCTGCAGTCTGAACCGTGAGCACATCAGCAGGGGCTGGCTGGGACTCACCATGCCCCATAGAGCACAGAGGGACCTGACCATCTGCCAGGAGCTGGGTCACCAGGTACCCCAACCCAGCAGGTCACCCCTGCACCCCAAAGGAGGGCCTCCAATATAGATATAGCTTGTACAGGATTTTTTTTCCCTTTGGTGGTATTTTGAAGGTGACAGTGGGAAAAACCTCATCAAACTTCCCCAGAGTGGGACTTTAATTCCCTCTGTCATAGTCTATCCTTCCTGCTCTTGACGGGCCAAATCAGCCTATTGTGTTTAAAGATAAATGGCAGAGCTTTGCATACACCTGTGCTAGCAAATGTGTCTGCTGCAACTTTAGAAAAAGTGACATAAGGACAAGTGCTCAGACTGGAGTAGATTAAATGTGGAATACCTTGCTGAGCTACAGCTCACTAAAACCAAAACCCTGCCTGCGATTTACTAAGCCAGGAAAATAACTTATAGTTTAGACTTGTTTTTCTCTTCTTTTTGAGACTCAGGAAGGCTAATACTTTTATAATAACTGTTTATAGAATGTCTGACTTCATGATCCTGACCTAAGCACTGAACAGGAGACCACTACAGGAAATTTATGCCTCAAACCAGCATAGTATCTCCAACTATTATTGAATTGTAGCAGTACAATATAGCTCATAATAAAGCTTGTAACAGTGGTGAGTTCTTTGCAGCTCTTTTTCTTTAAAATCTCCTGATACACTTTTAAATCAATTTCTAACAGGGAAACATTTTTTCCCAGGGCAATAAATAAAACGTTAATGGAGAGAAGACTCCTCTCCTGCCCCACTGTGCTTGAGCAATCCAAGAATTTCAATAGATCAGGACTCCCTCTCTTCGCCTTTGAGGGAAGGGATGACCGGGCATATACTCGATGGTGGCCTTGTCCACTGCACAAATCCTTCTCTAGGCTAGATGACCCAGACTTAGAGTGCACACAAATATTTATAACTCTCAGAAGTGCCCTTGCAATCCATCCTGCCATGGGCAGTACAGCTGTATTTTGTGCCACTGGGTGAAGTTTTTGTCAGTTTAAATATAAACAGCAAAGATTATATAATTAATAAATATTTAATTTTATGGTTATGGTGGGATTTTTTTTTATAGCAAACTAGTAGCTAGTGTAAATCAAACCAGTAGTGATAAAACCTGGGAATAGAAAGAAATTCAGATTCATCTTCAATTTCTTTATTTTGGTCCTGTCTTTTAAATAAGCAATAGTTTAATATCAGCTCTGTATCTGAAGCCAAACATAAAAAAAAAAATAATGAAAACCTCCTATGGCACCTGGAAATCTGCAGTAACATTGAGCTAGTTTGTTAATAATGAAAGTAGCTTGAACGGTTTGGAGAGGTAAATTGTATTGCTAGGTAAGTGAAAAGTGATGGTTTCTATTTTTATGACCTGACTTGCTCTGAATCAGAGAAAACCTCTGATCTGTTTCAACAAGACAGACTACAGATATAATTTAAGCAAGCTACATTTCTTATTCGTATAAGGTTCTCTCTCTGTAAGATATTTAGAGGCCGTATTTCTCCTGTATTGTTATGTAGTGACTGCTTACCAGAATCGTAATTTTTTCTAATGCTAAGGAAAAAAAATGGAGAAATTAAAGTTAGGCATGTTTATTAAAGGAAAGATGTTGCTCAGTGCAGATTAAATTTTTAGGGGATTTTGATGTTGCCTTTTTAAGACCATGCACAGATAATAATTCTGAACCTTGCAGTTCAGTTAGGACTGATTGGTAGAAAGCATATTCTACCTCCAATGCAGTATCCTAAAAATCAAGTTGCTGCCAAACTTTGAAGAATCCCATTGCAAATCATGAAGCTGTTAAGCTTTCTCATAAACAATTTATTTTTCATATTTGAAAAATGCCCCTGTCTCAAAAATGGATGAACTACTTTCCTAAAACTATTTTTAAATGACATTCGGAGGGAGAATTTAATCTTGAAGATTTAAAGTGTAGTGTAATGAGAGCAACTGCAAGATAGTTACATTGAGAAGTGCTTTCTTATATTAACTATGGGTATTTCTGTGAGCTCTATATATACTGAAAATGACATAAATAAAAAAATAAATGCCATTCTCTTTTTTCTTTTCTGTTACTCTTTAAATGCTCCTTCAAATGAGATTAATTTAAGTTGTTTCTATAAGAAAACTGGGCTATCAGTTGGGTGATTTAATGGATAAATGTCTGTTTAAAAAGATTAATTTTGCCCTGGGACTTGAGTGAAGACTCTGGCTCATTGTGCTCTGCAATAGTATAGTATATGTCATAGCTGTGGGCTTTGATGGAGAGCAGCCTGCCCTCTGCTCCAGAGAATGCCTCTCAGGGGAATGTTCCCCGTAGTACTTTAGATGATAACCACTTCCAGAAAGTGTAATGGATGACAAAAGAAACCACAAGATAGTTTGACCCGTGCCAGTTTGAAGGCTTTAAAATTACTGACCTTACTCTAAACTTACAGTTCATTTTTTATTTTTACTCCCTTATGTAGAAAATGGAATACAGGTGTGCTGTGATTTCTGCCAGAAAGGCTTGCAGCAGGATGCCCTGGAGATTCTGTGTAAGCAGAGGTTCTTGTATAAAGTGTCTTGGTGAAGACAGAAATGTGGATCACTGTTGTGGAGTTGTTGCCCTGTGAGGGATCATGTGGTAGAGAACTGGTTCAGGTTTTGGATGGTTGTGAAGTTTCCCTGTTACCATCTGGACAACCAAGAGTGACAAGTGTGAAGTGATCCCCGGCACTTTTGTACATGAAGCTGGCTTTAAACTTGCTTAGCTAGGCCAAGTTGTGCTGTCACAAGACCATTCAATGAAAGTCAGCCTCTGCTGAGCCCCTCTCGTGTGCTGCCATGGCTGAGTTGCCAATGCCATCCCAAAGAGCAGCTCTGACAAATCTCCTGTGCCAAGTCTGTTCTAGGCACGGAAATGACAGTGGTGTTCTCATGTCTTTTGGGTGTTCCTCGGAGCACAACATGTAGGCAGAATTATGTGAGCTACATCTGCTTTGCAGCAGTCCTGAGAAATTTTGCTGACCTAGAGATAAAATATATTTACCTGTTTTGGTATTAAGATGCCATTGGAAAACTAGCATTTCACTCATGCATAAAATTGTTATTAAAAAAGTAGAGAAGTCAGACTTTGTGATGTAGACAGATATCTGGCCATCTTGACTGGATGTATGAAATTTATTAGTTGCTAATTTTAAAGTGCCAACCTCAAGTGCAAATGGTTATCAAGAACACAGTATTAATCAAGTTTATCAGTTTCTGCAAAACTTTCCTATAATACCCTCTACTGGCATTGTATAGGTCTTCACAGTGTGACAGATATAATTAATTTTGGGGCTGCACCACTCAGAATTAATGAGGTTATTCTAAATTTGTGCTGATAAAATCTTTGTATCACCTTATGCTGGTACGTGCCTTTGTTGTACAGTGTGCAGAGAGGTAGATGTATATACACTTATTCAGCTTATTTATTTATCTTTAAACTTAGAGTGCATAAAGCTTAAGATCTAGTATTTTAATACTTCAACAGTCCTAAAATGTCCATAACTATAAAGGTAAATGGCCTATGAAATGATATACTTAGCATCTGTAAAGGAATAATGTGTTTAGAGACCCAATGAAATAAATCTGTCAACATAAGACTACTTTAGAGAATGGGATTTTCATAAAGTTATTTTTTTTCTACAGAATATCAGGAAAGCTGATTCAGTTAGACAAAAAGAGATTAGAGAGACAAGGGTGTGTGTATGGAGGGAGGCCAAAAATGCATTTCAATTACTTGAGTTAAACAAAGGCAGTGAAAAAAATTCCATTTGGCCAAGGCAGTCAGTATTTGGTGTAATCAAAATTACCAACAAAATTCACACAGCAGTGAAAATAATTCAAGATTTCTGAGTGTCTAAACATGGAAGAAGAATAAATGTTTCTTTGAAAGTGGAAAAAAATTCCAAGTAAGTTTCCACAATTGTTATATCATTTTTCTTTTGTGCTAGCTTTTATTGCTAAGCTAAAACTTGTTTCAAAGCATTTAAAAATGCAGGAATTGGAGAGGAAAGTGACATGTTTATACTTATGCCATCTGAGTATTTTGTCAGTAATTGCAAAAGTGGCAGTATCTAAGACATCAGCATGAAAGAAACCTGACAGTAATTTGAATAGTAATGTAGCAAACAGCAACAAGACTCAGGTATATATGCTGTAATATATAGAGCAAGTCAGCTAGCTCTTAAATGTACACGTATCACTTCTGCCTGAGCTAGTCTTTGAAAAGCAGAGTTTGAAACTGGGGAGACACTCTAGGAAAGTAATCAGTAGGTCTGCTCTGGTTTTAAAATTTTCCTCTGACAACATTGAGCACCTTCCAAGACAGGACAGACTATGCAGGCAACTGGCTTCATTCTGAGGGGTCACTCCTGTGTCAGCTTCTTGCATTGTTGGGAACACCAAGCTCTAAGTTTGCAAGAATTTCAGAAAAACAATTAAACACTAGGAAATTCCATCACATTAAATATTAGTCCTGTGCATAATGCTTAATGTCTTTGAAAAAAACTCCAAGTAGATGAACTACAGGATTACATTATTTGAATTAGAGTAATTGACCTCCTGGCTGTGTGTTTATTTTGATGTTTTCTATGTATAAGCTATGCTAGTGACACATGTCATCCATTCTGGGCCAGTCAGTTCACATTCTCTGCTCTTAAGATTAATATTTCAGAATTAAATATCAGATTCAGTTCAATAGTATGTTCAATTCCAAACATGAACATACCCTCAGAGAGTGAGAATAGAGGGAAAGGTCAGATGATATCATCAGTTGCTAAGAACAGCTACAGGGTTTGAGAATTAGGCTGAGGAGAAGGCAACATTTCTTGGACAGGAGCCAGAAATCTGCACTGTGGTGAAAAATTTTTCAAGGTCTAATATTTCCGTTTGGTAAAGATCTTTGAGGATTGTGCCATCCAGCTTTCAGGGATTAAAAGCAACAGCAGCCTCAAGAGTCTTGTTTGCCCACATTTTTAATTGTTAGAAATGCTGATGTTAGGCTTTGAAGAAATGAGACCTATAAAGACACAATCAAATGGTTAATTAAGATATGTGTTTGCTCCCATCCTTCATTTAGACAATGAAAACATTCTGATGGGATATATTATTGAATGGTGTAGCTATTATTATGTTATCCGCAATTATGTCATAAGATTTGATATTTCAAGTCTATTCAGATACCTTCCAGGGTTTTTCAATACAAAAGTAGTTTAGCCCTCAATGTATCTAATAAAGTGAATTCATTGAGATGATGTGTTGAAGATTAAAGAACTAAATCTTGCAATTATTGCAGTAATAAAACATGCTAGGTAATAAAACTGAGAAACATTTTATAGAATGGTTTAGCACCTTTGGTAGTCGATGGGAAGAAACAAATGAGATTGGTCCCAATGATTTTTCCTTGGAAATCAAGGAAGTCAGAGTGAGTTTTGAAATCAGTGTGAACAAGGCATGCAACACTTAAACCCCTTAATGTGTCTATAATGCAATGCAGATGCTTGCAAGCATTTCTGATGTAAAACTGCAAAGTGTGAGCTGTGTGTGAGCACATCCCTGTGTCTGAGTGGAGCAGCCCACGGAGCAACGTGCTGCCAGGTCCTGTGCCAGGTTCTGCTAAGGAAAGCAGGGCGCTGCAGGACAGGGGTCTGTAGGGGAGTTGGTACTTGAGCTCTGTGGGCAGAGCAGCCTGGACATCACCACACAGCTCTCCAGCTTGCAATGACAGGTATTCCCATGGTTTCCAAGCTTTATGCAAACTCCCAAAGAGTAAAAGATTCTATGTGTTCTCCACAGTGTTTATTCCTTTCACATTTCAGTACTCTCACTGCCATTCCTATTGGCAGCTCTTTTTAAAATTGTAACCTACTCAATTGCCAACTTTCACTATAATCCCAAATTTACAAATAAAAGAAAATGACTGCTTAAAAAAAAAATCAAAGCACTTGGCTGACTATAGAGATGTGTTATTACAGATCTCTTTGTTTGCTGTGAAAGTGCTTGTCTTTTCTTTCCAAATGCTAGTCTAATTTTCATAATAATGATTTTAGCTTTGCCTTCCTTTTTTGAAACAGAATTAAATTAAAAAATGAGTATGTTCCAGCGGTCAAATCTGTTGGTGGCAAAACATACTAAATTCTTAATGGGAGTATAACCTTATTAAAGGCTGAGTGAAAACTAAATGGTGTCCTTACAAAGAGAAAAATAATGCAGCTTGTTCCTGGCATAAATAGGGGGAGGGGTAAGGGGAGAAGTGTGAGCTATAAACAAATCTGTGCCATGGAGGCAGGCTTGGTATCTAACAGGAAAAGTGTCTTGTGTACAGAGATGACTGTGGGAATAGTGACAGAAGGGAGTGATTGGCACAGGAGAGGCTGCTGTGGTGACCCTTGAAAAAGCAGTTTTCTTCCATAGAGCCTGTGCTCCTCAGTATCCTTGGCTGAGGAAATAAATCAGTAAACACTTCCTAAAGTGTATAACCATGATTTTTCTAAATGGAAGAGCAGCCTTTGGATATCCCTGTGCACATGAGAAAGAAACTTTCTCTTTCTTAGTAAATCACATGCAGCTAAAAGATTTTGAATTTGGTATGCAGAAACCTGATTCTCAGGTGCTGGAAGAAGAACTTCCACTGGAACAGTGTAGATTTACATAAGCAGACAAACAAGTACTTTAACTTCAGCAGCAACAGAAAACAGTAACTGATATTTACAAAAAATACAATTATAAAGAATCATAGTTATTTCAGATTTCCTATCTGAAGTTAATGTGAGTACATAAAATAACAGTGAGCTAAAAATATTTATTTCCCAGAGATTTCAAAATGAGCTTAGGTGTGATGAGATTATTTCTCTTTTCCATTAAAAATAGTAACCAATGAGGGTGAAACTTTAAATTAATATTTTTAATTAACATTCCTGTCTTTATAGAAAAGAGGGAAGGTGTAAAGAAGTGTTAAAATTTAAGTATGTGGACACCCAAACAAGTAACCCCTATCTTTTAAATATGAAGTCAAAGTTTATTGATTTACAAATGAATTCTAGATATGGATTTTGTTTTCAGTGATTCATCTGATGTTTGGAGGTTTAGATGGTGATTAGCTGTAAAATTTTTTATTGCTTGTATACATCTGCCACTTATGGAAGATGCCAGCCAGTTTCCATGTGCAGCACCCTAACCATGCTCCCAGGGGAGTGTTTCTTGGGGAGGATAGAGGGTAATAACTGTAACTCATAAGTAAACTTCCAAAAGAAATGTTTGGGTTTTCTTTTTTTTGGCAGACTATTCGTAAACCTCCAGAAGCTCAGTGTTTAAAGGGACATTCACATCAGTGTCTAAGGAAATAGTGAGTGTAATCAGATGTAATCATTGCTGTAGCAACAATATCTTCCAGATCAGTGGATAAAATGCTTGTTTCAAACTTGTGTCTATATGTTGTGAGTAGACTTTTTTATCCTCTGTTTTATTTCCTCCTCAATATTCTCAGTCACCACAATGAAGCTTCTAAAGAGCACTTGTAAAGAGCACAGTACAACAATTGGGGAAGCAAGTGGGTTCAACAATTCATATATTGACACAATGAATTCCATAGAAAACTAATTAATAATAATAAAAATAATAATAAGATCGTGCTTTGCCCTCTATGGTTTCTTTCATCAAAGAAGCTAAAAGAGCTTTGCAAATATTAATTAAGCCTCAGAACACTCTGATAAGCATCTCTTTCTTCTCATTTTCTCCCTGTAACTAACATTAATTCTGGATTATAGTGAATTAGAACTACAAATCAAGAAAGACTAGAAGGTAAAAAAATCCCACCTAGAATTGTTTTAAGTTACCCACAGAATCACAGGTGAAACCAAGTGCGGCACCTGATGCTCTGCAGAATAATCTGTGCCCCTGTGCCCACACTCTCATTTGTATGAAGTGTTTCTTTGGTCCACAGTGTGTGCAGCCATCTAATCAGATTTTTTTTATCGACATGAAATCCTTTCCTAATCAGTAAGATATATTGATTGTTCTTACTACTATATTTACAGTCTAACACACAGATTTAGACAAAGTGATTCTTTTAAAAATTCTTATTTTAAGAATGTATTCCCCAAAGCTTAATAAAGCATTCATATATTCTAGAGTGGAGAAGGCTGGTCTGGGATCTTGAGATCTAATCCTATTTGCAAATGGCTTGAATTGTATCTTTGGAAAAATATTTTAATCTCATTACTTCAATTTCCTGCTTTGGAGAAGAGATAAATAGTATTTGTTTATATTCAGGGTTTCTAGAAGGATTATTTAAATGTTGTTTTAAAGGCAGTGTGGCTGAGTGCACTGTCTCTGAACAGGAACAAGGCAATTATCTGTTTATTGAGGCATTTATTTATTATCCCCTAATTTTATGAGCTTGGCCTGGCTATTCTGGGCCATTCTACAGAGGACAAGATTTTGGGTTTTTTTCTACAACCTTAGCAGCAGCTTCCACTTCCTGGTCTCACTTTATTCACCTATAAAAATGCAATAATCTTAATTATTTTCCAGTGCAAAGTCAAATCTTGTCAGGCTAATAGCAAGTGCACAGCGTCATTCCCAGGTGGTGTTTTCTTTGGTTCTTGGATTACCACTTCCTGTTTCCCATCGCTGCTCCTCACCTCACAATCCCTTTGTATTTTTGGGCCCCACACCGTTCTTCAGTTGAATAACTGCTGCATCTGATCGTCCATACTGGCTTTTCACATGCAAGAATGAGTTAGTATCATATCTGAGTCTGATCTGCTGAAAGGCAGAATGTCTAAATTCAAATTATTCACAGAAAGCTGTTTCTTCTGGTTTGTGCTGTTATTTTAGACAGCCAAATGATTTCTGCTCAAGCAAAGACAGCAGTATGGTGCCACTGCACAAGCTGCCTGAGCTTGCTCAGGGCTCTGTGAAAGTCACTGGTTTGGCAAACAGGCTCTGCAGTGTCACTCACATTCCTTCTCATCTTCTGACTTCTACACAGAATTTCATCTGCAGACTGACCTTGAAGATCTTAAACTAAAACACTCCTGGACAGGGATGCAAATGTGAGAGAGGTGAAGAGAGGTGAAGTGACCTTTAGGCAGCCTATTTCTCTGACAAATATTTCTCACCCATTGGAAAGCTGTGGTGCAGGTTCTGACGCAGTTGTTTGCAGCAGCTCTTGTCCAGAAGTCGGGGTGTGAAGAGGTTTGTCCCGGTTCTCCTGTGGGCAATTTTAGAGAAACACAATATTGCTTAATTCTAATGAACTGTATGCAAATATTTGACTAGTCATGGCAGAATACAATTGTAGATGGTCTTTTTAAATTCAGGAAAACATTTGAAGTTCTTTTCCTACCTGTTCACAAGCCCAGAAAGGAGAGACTGTTCAGATGCCCTTCAAGTGCCCGAGTGTGTAGTTTTAGCCCCCTAAAATGTTTAACTTCTAATGGAAGGAAGTTAGGAGTCTGACTGTGAGAAATGCAATTTATTAAGACCTGTACTAGTGAATGCCCAAGGTGCTTGGGTGTTTGCCACCTGGGAGTACTCTCACTGTCTCACCTAAGGCACTCTAAACTGTAGCTTGACAAAATCTCTTTTTCCTGTAATACTTTGAGACTTAGGCTCCCTGACAATGCTCTGAACTGTACAGAAACTAGTTGTTTAAAGGAGATGGTCTAAGTAGGACTTTTGGGTCTAATTCTCTGTGTTATGGTAACAATGGAGTAGTATAGGGAAAATATGAACTGAAATCTATTCTGGTTACTATCAAGGACAAAAATGGCAAATAAAAACAGTCAGAATTGGTTTTTTAAAGTATTAAGATTAATAAGGTAAATGTTTTGTGTTGCATTAGCATCCCAAATTAAGAATAATTATCTTTTCAGGTGGAAATTTGTATTTGCTGAGATTACTCATTTGTACAAAATTAGGTACCTTAGTAATTCTCTCCAAGTTTGTGGTCCAAATATGTGATACTAGGAATTTTAAGCATATATGTGTGTATTTTAAATTTTATTTCGCTAAAAGTGTATAACAAATAGTTTCAACAACTATTTGCTGCTACATGGGTTCAAAGAGCAAATTTACAACTAGGTTCACTCAGAACTTGCATAATTCTTTAGAACGTTGTAAATCAAAAATCTCATCTGAGGACTGCGTTCTCTTGAAACAGCTCTTGAAACTTGGAAATTATTTTTAAGAATCTTTTGAATTCCAAGGATAAGGTAAAGAAAAAATTTCTTCATCTTTTTTTTTTATCGTAAAGAGATCCTAGTTAGCTGTTGCAGACTGTTGCCTCTTACACAGAGGTCAGTGTTATAACACAAACACCATGCCAGAAGGGGCACATTTGGCAGCCAATTATGAATATAATATCCAGCTAATGATTTGGTTGTCTATTTCCCATAATTTTGTTGATCCTATGGGGTAACATAATAATTATTTATAGCACATATATAAAATTTGCTGTTTCGACTGAAGCACCTTAGCAGAGCCATTTTTCAGCAGTTCCTTCAGGTTTCAGGTTTCATCACCGTGCTATTACTGTGGATTAATTAGCCTTTCCCCACAGAATGGTGGTGTTAGAATATGAATGAAGTCCTGCAGCGATCCCTTTCAAGTGTGGGATCACTGGGTTAATCTCTACATGAAACAGTTTGGTTACTGAATGGAAGAGCTGCCATGTGGGCTAAAGCTGGCAAAGTCAATATATTTTAAGAGATGTAGTAAGACACACTCTTCAGAAGTAGCTTCACAAGAACTGTGTGGTCTGCAATAATTTAATAAATTGGAATTACTTTCATACCTAATTGGAGTGCAGCTTTAGTTTCCATCCTTTCCATTTGCTGTATAACAAAGACCTATAGTAATTCAATGTAATCCTGGGCTGTCACCCTGGGAGCAGGCAGAGCAGGGAGGGTGCTGCTTCAGGTTTTCCTGATATATTCCAGCTACTACAGAAACATTAAATGAACCCCAAGTTATTAGCCTGTGGTTTCAGTATCTTTTCTCTGACAGAGAACAACCACCTGACACAGGGGCTATACACAGTGCCCACACAGGGATCTGAATTTGGCATTAGTATGGCCCAGTTAACTGGAGGAACAGCCCTAAATCCCCTCCCTGCCACCGTGTGAGTTTTCAGTCAAGGCTGCACACTTGGCTTCCCCTGTCTGCTCACTGTCATGCTTGTCATGCTTGCTTACTGTTAATATTTTGGGCATCCTACAAAGTGCTAGTAACTGAATTCTTCCCGCAAATGCCATGTGCCACGTCCTCTAATGCTAATATTCTCACCTGAGTGATTTCACCCTGCTGATTGTCCCAGGCTGGCAAAGGGGCTTGCACCTCTGTGCAGGGCACCTGAGAAGTGGCAACAAGGGGAAAAGTACATCAATTGTCTGAGCATTTTCCTCAGGGAGGGCAGTCCTGAACTGGTTCTGGATGTGTGACTTGTGGCTGGAATGAAAGCAAAAGGAGTGTGATCCTTGCATCAGAGAGGACGTGCTTTTTTTTTTGGTGGACAAGTATTCTCAGTGGGAGCTTGCTAAATATTCTTTCTTAGGACAGTCATTTTTGTGTTTATTTTTTCATGAAGTGTTCATTGTCCTACCCAGGTATACACCCTCCTTATTGCCAGAAGGACAAATCTGTATAGGCATTACTTCATTTTAAGTAAATATTCTTTGCTCTTATGCTTGTACACTGTGAAATCATAGCTCAACAGCAGTGGCTGAAGTGGGTCATATTTGTTTTGCCTAATTTCCAAGTAAATTTAACAAAGTGGATTCAAACATCTAACTCAAACATCATGTGGTTTACCTTCCACTTAGAAAGGGCTGTGAAAGAAACACAAGAGAGAAAAGGAGAAACCTGTGAAAAATATGAAAAAGTAAAGAGGGTGGAGGAGCAGGAGGAGTTATTAGTACCTGCCTGCCTATCTTTCCGTAGGTACACAGGCTGAGGACAATCACTAGCTATCAGTTAAGTAGCCTAGTGAATAATTTATAGACAGAAAGTCTATTTCAGCCCTTTCAGCAGATGAGATTTACTATTCAAGATATCAAAAGTGCTTTTTTTTTAACCTTGATACATACTAAAAAGAAACACTAGCTGGAAGAGAAAAGTTGCCAATTAGTAATAAATCTTGCTGTGGTTCCTAGCACCAAATTCTCCTCTGCCCATGTCCTGCTTGCTGTCTCACATCTCCTTTCTTTACTCGTGCAGTTGTAGGGAGCTTCCGTGACAACACCCACTTTCATTTGCAGGAGGGGATGAATGAAAATTCTAATGGTGAATAAGATGTGTCCCCTCTCCTACAGTGGACAAAAGGGAGCAGAAATTCAACCCTTCTGTCCTGCAGCTGCAAGAGGGTGGGTAGGGGCACATCCTTGAGCTCAAAAACCCCAGGGAGTCTTTCAAATGACGCCTCTGCCCTGCTGCCTTCTGATAAAGCAGGGGAAAGCAAGAGGGCAGCCTGAGCTTTAGGAAGGCTATGAGGACAGGGCTACACTTGAAAGGCTGTGTTATGATCCAATTATTATTAAGGTTCCTTAGAAATTTCTCTGCCTGAATTAAGGTGCAAACGGGACCATATGCCAGTGACAGGATATGCATAGCCAAGACACACAATTTCTACAGTTTTAACCTTTTCTAAAAATTTTATTTATTTGTTACAGAGTAACAAAGGCACCAAAAATATCCTGAGATTTTTTTTTTGAGAACTGGCTCCTGTTAGAACTAATTTCACTACACCTGAAGCGTTGCTATCAATTTTTTTTGTATTTTTTTTTTTTGTCATTCAATGATTCAGTAGAATGTGGGTTGAAACATTTTTACTTTTATATTTTTCTCTAGCACAGAATGAAAACTGCTTACTGTACAGGAAGAACTACTCTCCCTACTTAGTATGCAACATAATTTAGTGCTTAGATTACCTATTCTGTAATGGTGTATGTATATACACAGCTAAATATGTACTTCTCAATAGGGCTTAACCTTCTACTAACTATGCTGCAAATCTACAGTGTTTGCATAATGTTTATCCAACTTGGTAAAATTTAATGATATAGAAAACTTAATGTGTTTTTTAACATGGTAGGTGGAGAGGGGATCCTGAGATCAGCTGGAGAGCTCTTTGGCTTGATTCCTGAGGGTGCTTTGAAGTGCAGCTAAGCAGGGGTGGCAGTTCTGCTTTGTGGTACTGCTGCCAGTTCTGCTGCTGTTCCTCCACCATCTCCAAACAAGTCACCCCAAGACAGCAATGTATTTTGAAAATTGACAGATCTCTTTTAAGTAGAGTTTTAGCCCCACTGGATATTGTAAAATAGTAGTGGCATTAGATGATGCTTTTTATATTTTGTCTTCAGTTTATTGATTATTGTACTGAAAGCAGTCTGCAGGTTTTAAATTTGAGCTGATGGATGAAACTGTACAGAAGAGACACAGCACACGTGACAGGTTTGCAATTGGTTTGTTCATCTGCCTATGCTAAATGACTGAACATCAGCCAGTAGTGAAATGGCATTAAAGGTCTAGGTCTAGTGAGCTGGCAAAGAGATATTCCCTGACATGCTAAGAGATGGGAGGCTTTTGGTAGGAATTATTGTGCTATTATTCTGCAGATGTTATGGCAATGGGACTAGTGTCTGTTCTTTGGGGACTTAAATAGAAGTACTTAATTGTTCTATTTTAATTCATTTCATGCCTCAGCCTAACTTATAGAATTTGGAGAGAATAAGAATGGATGAATCAAGCTTTATTATCATCTTCTACATTGGCAGGTATCCTATAATGTAATTTTTTTTCCTGTTGTCAGCAATCTCAAATCTAAACTTGATTTTTAACATTTTCATTGGTTTAAAATGCAATTGACAGAGAGAAAATACTGTCTGAAGGAAAGTTAAAAGGACTTCTGGAAAAAAAATAATGCTATGAGCAGAAGGAAAAAGCAGCAAAACTCTAGTAGGGCTACTTGTTAAAGATAATGCTATCAGATTAAAAGGAAATTATTAACAAATTAGTCTACAGACATGGAATTTCCATGTACTGACTTTACACAAGGAAAGAAGAAAAACTTTGTAACTTTCACCTCCCTTGGTAAAGCAACTTCATAATCTTTTATAATTTTTGATCTTTACAACCTTATTTTAATTTTTTTTTCCTGAAGTACCATAAGAACCATAAACAGAGCCATCCTATATATAGTTTTTCCTATATTTTTTCCTACAAGTCACTGTCACCATAACATTGAAAGAATAACATTGTCCACACACCATACTATATGCTGCTTGTGGCAAGCGATTTGGTGTAGAACGAAATGGAAATGAAGGAATTCTGTAGCATGTGTCTGCTGTTGTATAAAGGAGGGGAGGCCTTCAAAATCTCTTATAAGAAGCTCTGGAAATCTGGCAGGCTGATGAGCTGAAAGACAACAAAGCCATAGGCCCAGAAGAGGCAATAGTCTTGTGCTCAGTTCGGTGGTGTGCTGAGAGAAAAGTGTGGATAAATTCTGGAAACAGATCACGTAAGGAGTGAGCTCTGTGGGCTTCCAGGGGGCTCTGTTGGTCCATACGAGCAGCACATCTGGTGGTAACCGGGCTCTGCTGATTCCTTAGGCGTGCGCTCAGTTTCATCCAGACTGAGAGCCTGTATTTAGAATCAGGTAAATTTCATGTACAGAGAAGAATAAAAAGACCCTTCAATTATCTGCTTAAGGCCTTTACTTAGGCTTTGTGCTTTGCATATTGCAGTGACCATTTTCTCCAGAGAGATCCAATTCACTAATTACATCAGTAGCATTGCCTCTGTCTCCCTCGATGCTACAAAATGAGTTATAAGATGCAGATGGTCAGTTGCGCATTCAAAAATTGCACATTCAGAAATGTGTAATATGGAAAACAATGTTAACTCATAGTGTTTGACTAAAAATGCTTTGTTGGTTTTTTTAAGCCACTTTGAATAAATATTTAAAGACCTCTGTTAAAAACAAAATAAAAGAGTAAATTTTCATCATGAGAAGGAGTCATTGTAGTCTCTTGTTATAGTAAAAGTGAGAAAACTTGTGGGTTGAGATAAACACAGTTTAACAGGTAAAGCAAAACAAGGAACTAATTCACTGCTTCCCCTGGGCAGGCAGGTGTTCAGCCATCCCCAGGAAAGCAGGGCTCCATCACATGTAGTGGTTCCTTGGGAAGGCAAACACCTTTCTGTGCCGAGCGTGGCTCCATGTGGTCTGGGACATCCCTTGGGTCAATTGGGGTCAGCTGTCCTGGCTGTGCCCCCTCCCAGCTCCTTGCACTCCCCCAGCCTCCTCACTGGTGGGGTGTTACAAGAAGCAGAAAAGGCCTTGGCTCCTCACAAGCTCTGCTCAGCAATAACAAAAACATCTCTATATCATCAACACTCTGTTCAGCACAAATCTAAAGTAGTCCCATACCCACTACTGTGAGGAAAACTGACTCCATTGCATCCAAACCCAGCACACTCAAGGCTCCACTGAAAAGAGTATTATTGAAAAACAGAAGGAAGTCATTGCATGCATATGGATAATGCAGATGATTCCCTGCTTCGTGGAACGGAATAGTCTGGAAAAAGACAGTGCAACAGGAGATAGGAGATGATAAAGAAACAGGAAAGTGATTATATTTTCTACAATGTGGGCCATTTACAATTTAAGATAAATACAAATTTATTTTTTTTAAGAATGTCTAAAAGTGATGTGCTCTTTGTCTTTCTCTCTGAACAGGCAGCTGACTTTTGGAGCATTTCAGTTCATACCTAAACTTTCCAATTTGCATCAAGAAAAACTATAGCACAATGACTTCATGGAGACTGTAAAATATGTATTTTGTTCTTTCTTTTGAAAGACTGCTCATCATTAAAGCTCTTCTTAGGGCTTTAAAGCAGATTGCTTGGGACATGAAACATGCGGTTTTAAGATGACATTGCTGTGCTGTAGAAAGCCTTTATAAAAGTGCAGGTGTAAGAAAAATTTGATCTGTTATTACCCTAACAAGTCACATTTGTCTGCTAGCTTTAAAGCTTCTTTTAATCACAGGTCATAGTCTTTGATGTTTATGGCTACCTTTCATCCCTTTTCCAAAATTCTCTTCTCTGCCTTCCTGACATGCTCAAACCATAATTCTCAGTGCTGCTAAATCCGCACGTCAGACATTTTTTATTTGTGTACTCAGAAATAGTTTTACGATTTTAACTTCATTTCAATTCTAGTCTTACTATAAGTAGTGACTGAACTGTTGCTTTTAACCTTTGTCTTTAAATATTTCTCTCTATGTGCCTAAGGTTTGTTTTTGTTGCTTATTGGGTAATTTTGTTTCATCTGTTCATTACACTTTTAAAAGAGCTAGCGAAACCTTTTAACGATTTGTTAATTAAATACTTACTCTTCCAGAGCTTTATAAAGGACCTGTATGTGGACTAAATTCTGCCATTTGGATTAGAGCGCTATGGATATCTCCTCCATGGTGCTGGTGCTGATGCCTTCTCTTCTCCTTGTAAAGTGTCCATCCATCATACCTGGCATTCATAATCTCATATTGTCCCCATTTCACTGGGATTGCTCTTACAGCAAAATGCAGCCTAGCATAAGGTAGATCTCACTCCTTCCTCACTCTCTGTCTGAGGATACATCCAGGCAGCAAATGAAGCACATTCACCATGAATCAGCATTAGGGGACTTGAATAATGTGCTGCAAACCTGCTGGGGCTTGTGGTCAAAGCAGTGCCTTGATTTGATTTTGCAGTGGGTGGCAAAAAGGCCAGCAGAGCAGATAGCCAGTGTGTATATAGAAAATCACAACGCTATAACCCTTACACCTAGTTTTATCTGAATATGTCCTTTATTTTAAGATGTGGACTAGCTGAGGGACTATTACAGCATTTTAAAATGTCGTCTCCTTTAATCCTTCTGTTGTAATCATCCCTAACAACAGGAGCCTTAGAACGTAGCTGTGCATTAAGTGTTTATTGCAATGGAGCAGAAGTTATGCGTTTCATTAAACGATTAAAAACTGGGCCTAAATCTGGAAAATGTACCGGCTCTGCAGATTTCAGATTCACACAGTCAGAAGTATTTGGTACCAGGGATCAACTGATGAGAATTAGAGAAACAATAGGTGGCTCTGAGCTTTTTCATTTCCTTTTTTCCTACCCAATTGACAGCAAAATCCTACAATGATAGACTGACCTACAATGGCACCTAGCAATTTTCTGGGAAGCAGGGAGAACACTTCAGCAGGGAACCAGAAGCCATGTCATACTGATGCTTTATATGCTAAAGTTTAAAACCCAAAACCTCAGCAGCTGGTGACTGAGACATGCTGAGGAAGAAAAAAGCAGCTCTACATTTATTCACCAACTCATATTTTACTAAAATTTATAACATCCCAATTTCAAAACACCAAATAAACAAATGAAATGGGGAGAGGTTTAGGCTGATTTTAATCCAAAATGAGGATTATAGACTGCAGAAAGTTACTTCTTGGACACTACGTCAGACATCTTTGGTTACTCAATTGTAGCAAATTTCCCAGGCTGTTATTTTCAGTAATTTTAAATTAAGAAGATTTATTTAGTCTTTTTTTTTTAATAACAAAACTTTAAACAAAATATTTATTACAAATTAATAATAATTAATTCTTTAAAAATTACAAAACAAGCTATGGAGCAACAGAGTGGCAGAAATGTCAGCCTTTCCACCAAGTTTTGCTTCTCAGGAGCCAGGGGTCAGGCTGCTCTGAGCTCGGCCAGCTGCAGCTTCCCTTTTGGCACCTACCTACAAGGAGTCACTCCTGATGGCAGGGGCTGGTTTCCACAAGTCACCAATCCAGGATACAAATCACTTCCTTAAACCTCAGGGTGAGTACCTTGTTGGATGGCTTTGGCATCCAGGTCGCCTGCAGAGGGTGGCAAATACATCCCAGGACACAGAAGAGCCTCTGCCCCCTTGGGGAAGGAGTGGGAGGCAGGACATCTAATCCTAGAGCACACAAAATTATGCTTAATACTTGTGTTTTGGCAGCCAGCACCTGCATCAAGTTGTCAGAGACAACCAGATAACACCATGAACAAAACTGAAAAAGAAAAGTCTACCTTGGACAGTACTATTTAGTCACCTGTTATAACCCTGGATTTAATTCCATTACCTTTTGCTAGAAAGAGGTCAGACCCAGAATATTTACCAATGATCTCATATATTTATGTCTTCCTTATGAGACCAAAAAAAAAAAGTCATCTTTCCTATCTAGCAATTTATATGCATCTGGAAAATTTCACATTCCCCCAATGCATTCCTCCATTTATTCACACTGAAGTTCTCCATCTGTGTATCAATGTCATTACAAGAAGATTTCTCTGAGTAGAGGCAGACATGTTTGAATGCTTACTGTAAATGTGGAGTGGGGGTTTTTGCCTTCTTTCTTCTACCTTCTGAGCATAAGTAATGCACACAACTATTAAAAAATGTGGTCCCTATACAGTATCTGCAAAAAATGTTTGCTGTTTTATTAGAATGGAATGATATATTGAAATATTAAAATATATTTATGCATATTCTGATGTATATGGGTGTAAAAAACTCCAATTAATACATACTTCTTTCATATGTAAAATTTAGGGTGTTTTTTATTTTGCTTTGGTGGTTCCCAAATATAAGTTTTAAGTGTTCTATGAGACCAGTCTACAGCAAGAACTTGTGTTCTTAAGACAGATGGTTTTGTTCCAGGTATTACAAACATTATTACTCTTTGTATCAATTACCTGACCTAGCAAGTCTTGGATGTGGGAATGACAGTTACAGTTTCATGTTGAAAAAAAAAAGTAAGTTTTTCATTTGTTCGGCTACTCTGTGAAATTTATCTTAGTTCCTATTTCTCAAGCTTTGAAGAAAAAAGTCTGAGAGGTCTGTGGAACATTAGATACATAGGATTGCCACAGTGACAATAATTCTTAATATTTTAATATTCTTATGGGTATTGAATAAGTTTCAATTGCAGGAATTTGTGTGCATAGCTTCTTATACATGGTGTTGATAACATAGCCCTAAATTTTGGTGATAGATGGATTGATACAACTTGGATGATGATGTGCTAATCTGAATAAAATGGCAGGTGTTCTTCATACCTGATGCAGAAGGAGTGTGTGATGTTTGTTGGTAGAAAGGAAATAGTCATATGGTATCTCAAATACATTTCTTATACAAGAATATTCTTTGTGAGACGAAAATCTGTAGGATTGACATGTTGGTACATTGTGTTAATAACTCTTTCACAGCTCTTATTGTTTATCCTGGATACGTTAGCCTTTTGCTTCAGTTTCTTTATTTGCAAAAAAATTATATTTAATTATCTGGTTAGACTTAATAGCAGAGAGAAAATGCAAACCAAATTCAAATACCTTGCAATTAAACAAACTACAGTATTTGGGTTTTGATACTGATAAAAAGGATAAAACCATGCCATCAACAGTTTAATATATTCCTAGCTGTATCTATTTGATTTCTGGGTGTTTGAAGCCTTTTGTAACCAATGAAGTGCACCACTGACATGAAGATTTATTTCACTGTTTAACTCTTAAACATCCAGCAACATTCTAAAACCTGCAGAGAGGAATGAACCTCTCCATAGCCAGGCCTGTGAGACTAGTTGAGGCACATACCTTGCATGTGGGAGACCTGTGCTGTGTAACTTTTGTCGTCCCTTGAATTCCCAAAGAGTACCCTGCCTGTCAGCCACTGGAGCTATTCAACTTCCCAGGTTAACCCCAATCGCTTGGGTGTCACACAGCTGTCTCCACCACTACCGCATTTTATTTCATTCCAGTAAACTCTCCCTTCCCTGAACAAGTGGGGAAGATGCTGCAGACCTTTACAAAAAAAAATTGTTATAAAGCTCTAATTCCTTAGTTAGGATTAGAGCTGGCTCCTTTTTTTCGTGACTGGTTCTTGTGATCTGGGAACAAAAGCTTTGTTGTACTTCATCGGTGTTAGATGTTTCTTGGGCCACTGTTGCAAATGTGCAGGTCAGGGAATAAAACCAACCATGCAAGATCTGTGCACACATCAGAAGGGCCCATTAACACCACCTGGAATGCTAATGAAGTGTAAAATTGAATATGTGGATGTTTGTAAACTGAGAGATTGCTGAAGTTTTATAGTGACAATTTTTATTTTTCTATTGTTTCCTTGTAGGTAACAGGGGAGCAGTAAAATGCATTTCAGCATTAAGAATGAAGATAAGTATACAGTAAATATGAAGTGGAAATAACTTCATTAAAAATACTGAAATAGAAATACAGTTAAAAGCCAGGGCATTGTCTACCTTAGATCACTTATAAGTAGAGATTTGGAAGAAACAACTCTGAAATCTAAAGCATTACACATGCTTAGGTTTATCCTTTTTTAACTTTAAAAGTTTTGTGGGGAGATCTAAAGCTTCATCTCAGTTAATCTGAAAGGTCTGAACATTGTGTTTTAATGTTACATCACAGACATAGTAAAACTGTAAATTTAACTCCTATGTCTTTTCAGATAGGAGTTGGCTTTTGTCATATGATGTTTTCTGTCAAGGAGTAGTAGATTTCGACCAATAAATGAAATATTTTCAAGTGTTCACTTAAAAAAATCACAACAAATGAAAAATATACACATATGTAAAAATTCCATTTCAAGAAATTTAGACAGTGGGGGGGTAAAGACAGAAAAAAATGGGAAACCTGCTTCTCACATACTCATGAGCTCAGCTTCTTAAATGGTTAGTACATTGGTTTCCATTGCAAACATGGGAATTACAGCCCTGTTTCTGTTGACAAGGGCATTCTGCTGACGTTATATGATGATGGTATCAGTCTTCCTTTTCTTTGCTCATCTATGGAAATCAAATTTGCTGTACCTGCTGGCATGGGCAAGAGATTACAATACAAGTGTATTTTCTGAGCCCTGTGGAGAATGTGCCTCTGCTTACAGTCTGGTGTCTGCTAACCTGGCTGATCACTGACTGATACATTTGTTCATGGGGGAAAAAAATGGAAAGCCAGATTTCTTCAACTGAATTTGGGTAGTGAAGCTGACTCTCCCTTTTCCTCTCAGGAAATGGGGATGAGGATGATGCTTTAGGCCAAACTGGAAAGAAGGAAGGTTAATGGTTGGAAACAAAAGGAAATGGAACAGCAAATTTGGTTTGATTTTCATTTGTGTTACATATTTGTTTGGTTTTCAGAAGTTTTTCTCTTCAGATTGAATTATTTTGTCCTGAAATAGACTATTTCATACATGGGCTTCATAGATCCAAAAGGTGCAGAAGAGTCCTGTTATGCAAAAACGTGTTTGCCAATGGGAGAGTGCTTCTGATCCTACTTAAATGAATGTCACACTTGACTTGGTGCAGCAGAAGTCACGTTCTCCAGTTGCACTGGCTGTGCACCTACTCTGCCTTTCACAAAGTTGGATAGGAAGTACTCCATTTAGTATTAATATTTGTAGCAGGCAATGGTAGGATTTTAATAGTGATTACTTTGAGCATTAAGAGCTGATTTCAAAATTATTAGATCCTATGACCATTTTTTCAACCTCTGAAAATGTTGGTACTAAATGAAAGACATTCGGTACCCTAACAGCTATTTTCTATAAGCCAGTTTTATCACTTAGGATATTGTTTTGGTCAGGATGTGTAATCTGTGTAAATAAACAGAAATAAATATATTCAAAACAGTGATAGTCTCAGCCTAAATAATTAGTGTGTCAGTTTTTTAGGAATGGTAGTGGGATGTGTCAGTAAAACTAAGTGCCTATATAGAAGTCAACAGATGTTCATACCAACCACACCAGTTTTTCTAGGATTTATCTTTTTATTTCTCTTTTGTTTAAGTATTAGATATATTGTTTGATATTTTGTACAATTAAGATAAAAAGTGCATTGCCTTCCATTATAGTGACTAGAGAAATAACTAATTAATTTATTTTAGTAACATGCATGTTTCCATTATTAGGATCAGTTCTCTAAATAGCCTGATCTAAAACAGAGAAAACAAGCCTAGCACAACTCCTGGAGTAATTTCACATTATTCTCAAATTGTCCATAACCTTATACTCCTGACTTCATGACTGCTGTGCACAATTACTGTTGTAGCTGTGAAGATCTTTCATTTGAATTCCAAAATCTAAAAATTAAAATGTTATGATTAATAGAGATACACTGGTCAATCTTGATAGCTTTAAAAGCATTCTAAGCATTTGATTAAGTTATCCAATGAGAGCCATGTTGCACTTAGGGCTTCAACACCAGTGCTATGTCAACACATGGTCAAGAATTAAGGCTTTTTTGTTTGAACTAAGAACAGAACTGCAGGAGAAATTTATTCTCCTTTAATTGGCAAGTGCATGGAGAAGAACTGGAATTATTAACTAAACACCTTAAGTAGAAGTTAACTCATCTAGGGAATTACTTGGGTTTTTCTCAGATCTTTTGGACTTGAATAGAAAAGGATTTCCTATCACATGTGGTCAGATGCCTGAAGGAACACTCATTGTCCCTCCAGTATTGTACTGCACACGGTAGTAGGAGACAAAATCCGCTCTCATTATGTTTTCATTGCTACAGTTTGAAAAGCGCATCTCTCGTGCTTCTCTGCATAAAGCCATCAGGAATTTTAAAATGTTAATTGATCTTAATGAAGATAATTTCATATAACCTTTTTGTGGTTTCTTTGAAAATTAATTGTTGCTGTGTTCTTTAGATGACTTGGATCATTCACTTTGGTGAGTGACTTATGATGAGCAAACTACTACTAATACTCTTTTATTTCTTTGTGCTGTTACGAGTGGGTTTTCAGATATTGACATAACTCTGCATCCTTGCCAGGAGGTGAAAATTACTTTCTGCTCCCTGTTTGTCTCCCTCGCTAGAGATCATAGAATTTGAGTTTGGTAAATTTGCACATTGCTCTTTTATTCCTTTGATATTTGAAGGCTTGATCACCTTTCAGATAGAGGAGGAATAGGCAATTTCTCTAAATGTGTTTGGTATTCTACTAGATTAGACCCTGTGAATATCTGATCTATGCTTTCCCCACTTGGGCGTGATTCTAAACAAGAGTGTCAGATTCTCTGTCTGTTTTTTCTGGTGCTGAGATAGGCTTGTGTTTTCTATCAAGTAAAATGCTATACATTGATGCTGTTATGTATATGAATATCAAGCTCTCATCATCTGTCTCTTTGCTTGCAAAAGGTTTTCCAAGGAAAAGAGAAAAATTTATGCAAATCATGATGAAAAGGCTTTTGAAATTTTTTTCTGCTATTTTATGTCCGGCAGTGTGTCTTTGCTGTCTACTTTGGATGCATGTTTTTGAGCATAAAATATCACATGAAGTGTTAACATTTGGTAGAATCTTGTAAATTTAATCTGGTTTTCACGTGGGATGTGGAAATCAATAGAAAAATATATCTGTGTTTACCTGAAATGTTTTACCATCAAATAACAAAGGTCTATTGATACGGCAAATGCAGGACAAATTCAATAAGAAATATAAAATTGTAGCATAGGGATTTGAAAACATTCTCATGTTGCACAATGTCCTGTTAAATCATATTTCATAATGGGAGAATAATGCAATGATGCTGCAGATGATGTCCCACAAGGTAGGTGATTTGGGAACAAGTATTGGCAGGACTGTCTTGTCAATACTATTTTGTCCTACTGCCAATTCTGAGAAGAAAATATAAGCTGAGTTAAGATGTATGCATGATTGTTATTTGGTAAAAGGATCTCTTTCTGTATACAGAAAGTTATAGCTCTTGTTCCATGGTACCAAGCTTACAGTTGTTTCATTTCTGGGTCTGATAGAATCACTGCAGAAAATTACAAATTGGCCATGTTGTTATATTGCAGCAGCTTAATTTTCTCTGTTGATTAGAGTAACTCAAGTTGTTGCTTATATATATCCTAAGGATTCATAGATATGAAAGGTGGAGATAAGCAGTACAACAGAGGCAAATGAGACCTTAAGTCTCACATGCTTTTTTTTTCTGATTTAGTAGTACAAAAATACGAAATGAATTGCTAGCAATGTTTATTTATTTTAACTGGTTTTTCTCCAAAAAATTTTTTTAACTCTTTTCATCTTGCAGCCAGTGCCATTAATTCACTATCATATTTGAACTTTGCTAATGCCTAAATCTTCCTTCTTCAGTCTTCAGGTGTCTTCTTGCAAATATGTGTCTGTTCTGATACACACTTGGGCAGAGAGGGTTATGAAACTGCAACTTCTTCCTAAAATGAAATTAAATTATTTTGTGGAAATGCTTGGAATTAACATGGTCCACGTGGATCCTAGCTGGGAACAAAACTGTCCATCATTCACAGCATTCTTTTCTCTTTTTACTTGCTTTGTTTGCTGTAGTGATTTGTTGGGTTATACTGAACTGTGCCACTCAGAGAAAATGAGTTTGAGTGTTCAGCAGCTTTGTTTCTAAGAGTCAGTACAACAGCAACAATAATTAAAATCTCATACTATGTACTACCAATAATTTCATGTGTTCCCAAAGTGCTTTAGTAACTTTAGATTTGCATTAGCTCCGCTCTTCTTGAATAAAACTCTCACAAAGATAAAATAATCCTTACTTGTTTAAGACAAAAAAAAAAAGTAAGCATACCTTATTCAGGTGGGAACTTAGAGGGAAATTTATTTCCTCATTTAATATTCAAGTATGGCATTGCTTGTACTGTACATACTGTAAAAATGCCATGGACAATTTTTAATGATCATGGAAATGCACACTTTGATGTGATGCCTTTTCCAACAATAGAGTCTTGATGCTACACTGTCTGTCTGGCCTAGCTATAGGACACCTGTCTGCTTGGCTCCTGGGAGCAGGCAGGGCTGCAGAGATAGCTGAGATGCAATATCTTGTGCTTCAGTCTTCTAAATGAGTGATATAAAAATCTAGAGAGAGGTTAAGCATCAGCTTTTGAATACAGATGGACAAGCGAGTATGGATTGGGCTGAGAAGTGTAAAAGCAGCAAAAGGACAATGTATTACACAAAGTGCTAACAAGCAGGTAGGAAGAGGAGATGCCAACCTAAAATTTGGCTGATTTGTAACAAATATCAAGATTTTCTAAAACTTTAAATACATTATTTTTCAATTTCTGACTCTTTCAGAAATGGAGACTGTACAACTGCCAGATCCACAGCTTGACCTGCTATTATTTCCTTAGGAGCCTTTTATTTGAACACAGCATCCTTCAACCATTCAAGAGAAGACCTTGAACTCTGCTTCTACTCATAGCAGAGGTTATGCTGAGAATACTTTTGATAACACTTCTTTTCTTCTAGGGATGCTTCTAGAATATATATGCTACCAGTTTCCTTGGAGACTGACATGCAGTCAGCACAATGGCTCTGTAGCACCTGTAAATCAAACTTCAAAAGGAGACACTGTCCTTGTTAGAGGAAATGGTACGCATGGTGGTGAAATAGGAGAGTTTTGCTTTCCCCTTGTCTTCCAGAGAATAAGATGGTTGTAGTGCTATAGAGAGATTGAGATTAGGTCAGATGGTGAAGGCTGGGTAGACTGTGTAGCAGACTTCAGATTGCGTGGAGATTTTGTCAAAAAATAGCATTGGAATGCATTTAATTTGTACAGAATAAGGCCTTGTTCTGCAAATGTATTTGTGAATGCAATAGTTACAGGGATAATTGTCTATATATCATTAAAGGTTTAGATGTGAAAAGATACATTAGTAATTCTGATAAGCTTGAGCATCTTTTCAGCAAATCCTTTTATCACAGATCCTGTAATCTCCATGTATCCCTTTCATGTACCCTTCCTGCCTGAAGAGATAGGGCCAGTACACTGTGAGGAGATGACTTTGGACCTGTTTTCTCCAATTCAAACACTTTATCTTTCTGCTCTGTCCTTTGCAGTGTGGTTAAGGGATATGTCCTAATGGTTTCCTATTCCTTTCCCTTATGTCAATGTTTTAAAATGTTATTAGTTTTGGCAGTTATAAATTTGGTCAACATTTAGCTTCCCAGCTCTCACACAGAAACAAAATTAAAGGACATATTTGCTTTTAGATTAACTACTGATGCAAAAAGGGCTGAAAATAAATAATTGGAGACTCAACTTGGTACAGGTGGTGTATTACAAGGGATGCAAAAAATCTTCCCATTGGAACAGACATGTGGGAATTCAGGTGAGCAACACTTGGTCAAATAGCAATGATATATATAATCCTTATTATTCCCACTTTAGAACAAGTACTGTTGCCAATATCAACATCCAAATTTCCTGTGACTTCACTTTCTGTGTCAAGTTTCTAGAGTAAATCCACAGCTAAAAATTGCCAGCAGTAGATAGAAACAATTTAACAAACATATCAAATGTCCTTCACAGTTTGAGCAAATTTTAAGAGCATGATGCTCAAATATTTGATTAGATAGTGCTGTGGGCTGTTCAAGTGCTGAGCCTGCTGACTGAGATCCTTTTGACTGCTTACCCTTTGCTTTGTAAGAGAGGGAGACAAGGAAGCCCCCAAGGTGAGAGTAAATGGTTATTACAGCTTTTCATGGCATTTCCAAGTGAAAATAGAGTCAACTACTGTGTGATTTTGCAATCCATACCTTCAAAATCTGGTATATTAACACCTACAACAACGAGTAAAGCTACAGCTAAATGACATTCGATCAGATATGATGCATAACCATAGGGCAGTCCTAATTCTTGTGCTGTTTTCTGCAGTGTCCCATTATTCTTCGATGCTGTTAGGACATGGCCATCTGTGGTGGTTTTCTTCTGCCACCTTTTCTTCCCCCCTCTCAGGCCTCCATCAGCCACTCCTTAAAGTCTTCTAGGAATCATGCAGAATGAATTGGTTTCATGCACCAAGAGGCTTTAGCATGTCTGCATGATGTTGCATGTCTGCAGATTGAGTTAATCTTCACTTTGCATTTCCTCCCATGCCCTGGAGTTTTCAAAATGCCTCATTGGTACTGGGTGTAGGTATCAAATCTTTTGTTAGCAAGTCAGCTTTGCCTCAGTTCCTAGGCTGAAAGCTGTCTGGCTGGAGAGTTTTGGACAGTAAATCTCACAATAGCCAAGTTGCCTGTGAATTATATGAAATGTGTTTTAATTTTCAATGAACTCTAAAGACCATCCAAGGCTCTCTTCTACAGAGAGGACTACCCAGCCAGTTTACCAACACATACTCTATATCTCCTCTGACTCTGTTTGGGAACACCTGAGTGTAGTACATGGCTGATGTACATCTGAATAGGTGCTTGGAAAGATCCTTCAATGTCCCTTGGATGAAGGCGGCAAGGAAAAAATCCTGGACTCCAGAAAACCTCAAACATCTCACAACCATCTTGCAGCCCCGAGATGAGGCAGTAGCAGAGGGTAGGATATAGTCAGAATGGTTTCTCAGCCTGATTTCAGAATGATTAATGGCAGCCATTCTCACCTCACAAGAACAGCGTACAAAGCACAGCTCAGCCCCCACTGAATCACCAGGCTGTCCCTTCTCAGTTACTCTCTGGGTGTCATTCAGTCCTACATACTTATTTCCACTATAATTTTATTTTTATCGTTGGTTGCCACAACACTCAGTGTGTGTGCACACGCTGTTGCTAAGAACTCTGATATGTGACACTTGCCAGCATTCTACAAGGAAGAAATTAAGGTGTTCATCACAAAATGTATATTTGGTAAGTCATTGACGTAGGCTGAAAACACAGAGGCCCAAACACAGCTTGTCTACTAGAGTCAAATAAGGCATAACTGATGGTTTGGAGAGCCTATTATGTGTGTTGCACTGATGAAATGCAAAAAACTCTCAAGAAATTAATTATATCACCCTCTGTGCCCTGATTTTGTAGTTACATGAATCTGGACTATTTGTGAACTTGTGTGGACACTCTTAGTGGTCAGAACGACAACTTCCATTATTTCCCTCCATGTTTTTAAGTTGTTAGGTATGAAAATAATTTGTACATTATAGTACACATGAAACTCTTTAAAGAATTTTAATTAAATGTTCAACATTAAAAGGGTTTTGCCTTCCCTTCATGTACAGGCTAAACTCTCGTTAGTATTAATAGAACTTACATGTGTTCAATGAAGTGAAAATGGGACCACAGTTTGTAGGGGAAAACTTGAAAGAAGATAAGATTCTTAATTAAAAATAAGATTTACATTAATAAATGTTACAGATATGCCGTGAAAAAAAAATTGGAAACTCACAGTTCGTACTAAGTAAACAAATTATTTTAAGTACTTAGATAGTGGTAGCTTGTTTCTAATTTTTTATTTTTCATGTATTCATATATTTTGTAGTACCCACAGATCTTATCTAGATGGAGTCTTTGTTATATTTAGTATTGTATAAATATGTAATGAAATTACTGACCCAAAGATATTGAAGCATAAATTTTATTTATAGCCCAAGCCGACCCAGTTGTCTACAACTTTACATAAGTAAAGTATTTGCTATTGATTTCTTATAAGCTTCAGTGAAACACTAAATAAACTAATTTTCTTTATGGGGTTTGGTTATATGAGTTAACCACAACATTTGTCCCTGTTCATTAATTAGTATCCCTAATGTGCCCTTGGATAATGATGTATAGTGGAAACAGCATGTGTCACTTAGCTCAAGTCAAAGTTGACAGAACAAATCTAGTTATTGTAATAGTTAGGTAAATAGACACTTTGATTCTTGCAATTTTTCGATTCTATCTTGCCAGAAAACTGTCATTTTTTTCTTATCTAACTGAAAACTAGCTGAGCAGGACTAATTCACAACTGATTTCAAGACTAAAGAAAATTTGTGGTATATTTTCCAGGATATAAGAAAATAAAAGTCTGGCCCTAAATCAGGAATTTCTGTAATTTGGAAAGATTCTTACATGATTAGAATAAAAATCTTGTAATGATGGAGTATTTCTGAACAATAAAAAATAATTTTCAATAGGTGATGAAAGAAATGACAGTTAACTACTATAGTAAGGAATCAATTTACTTTTTAATATCTTATACACATTCTTCAATGTTTCAGACGCAGTTTTATTGCTGCTATGGATACTGTTGTCACTTGTGTGTGTGCCTATGCTGATTTGTATAATCCATGAAAGGACATCAAACCTGGACTCATAATCTATATGAAATAATGTATCAGCCACAAAATTTACCACAATGGGAAATAAGTATATTATTCCACTTTAAAGAATTAAAGAATTAAAGAATTGTGGGTTGGGTTGATTCCCTTGGTGTGGTTTATCATTAATATCAAGTGTGTGGAATGCAAATCAGCATGATTTCTGAGTAGAGAGCTTTGACTCTGGACACTGAGGAGGCACTGGAGTTCTTGGGCAGAACTTGCAGGGTTCAGGGACAGCTTGTGCTCCCGAGCCAGGTCACGTGTGACAGACCAAGGGCTGTGTAGCAGTGAGAGACTGGTAGTAGCAGCAGCAAAGGGGAAACTTTAGCACTTTTCTCTAGCAATTATGCCCTATTGCAAGGTTGAACTCATCTGCCTGACTACTGGACTAGATCCAAAGGAAGAAGCCTTCACAGGCCATATGTTCTGTTTTTAAAAAATACCAGGTCAACAATTGCTAAGTTATTCCTGTTTGTATCTCAGGGTGTTCTAGAGAGCTTGACATGTCTGGGTGACTCTTGCATGACTTCAGCTATCACATTTGATAAGCCAAGCAGAACCTCATAGTTAAAATTTCCCTTCCTACACTGCAGCCACATTGTGCTTCTTGTTGGAATCTGTTGGGATGCCGTTTCTTTTAAGCTATTTTGTATCTCCTACAAGTGTCTGACAAGATGGTTGTACCAGGGTGGTGCTGGTGGCACATACCAGATATTGGATCCCTCCGCTTATCCTCTACATCCTTCCCCATTTCCACTTGTTCCCTACAGCAAGAGGTTGTAAAAGTAGCAACAGAGGGTCATTTTAGCGATTCTGCTCTACCATGCAAGTCCTACCAAACCAGCAACATGATACACCTTAAGCTCTCTTGCTTCTTTATGTATTATAGATCTGGGACAGAACACCAGAACAACAAAAAGAAGATTTCTTTGCAGCCAGGCACCAGCTCAGCTGGTAGCAGAGCTGTGTTTCACTTGATCATTGAAGGCAGCAGTGACTGGGGTCCATTTCTGAGCAGCTCTGTCCTGCATAAAACCCATTTCTGTTTTTCAAAAGGTTTCAATATTAGACATGAAAAAAAGGGTAAGATAGAAAAAGAAGAGAGTTCTCATTATAAGTGTTCACAGAACTGAAGTTCTAAAATATTTGTATTAATGCCCTCCCCGCTGCTGGTTGTTCTCGAGAATCAGGACAAGCTAATTTGCTCACTATTTGCTGGAGACAGAAAGTAATATAAGTAAAGCAGGAAGTTCCAAAGCACATTGCTGACTTACAATCAGTTCAGACACTTTTTGCAAATTGTTTATGCTATTATTCCTAATGCCAATTAATTGAACTACAAAATGCTTATTGATGCTGGTGTAACGAATGTTTTCCCCTCCAGGTATGTGTCTGTTGGTGTTGTGAGCCTTGGCAGTTACTTTTTTGGGTCTTATTTCTTTGGATGAGTCACATGTTTATTTGACATCCTTTTGGAATTTTTTTGTCAAACTGAGCAAGTTTGGTGAAGTGCAAGTTAAACTACTGTCCTTTGTTTTAATAAATTTGGCCTAAATACTTGGGATTTAAAGATTTCCTTTCAGTATCACGTGGTTAATTAATCTATATAGCTGTCAGTTTTCAGTATAGATACTGAAATCAAGCTGATTTACTTTTAAAAGAGAAAACTTCCAAAAATGAATTAGAGGATGAAGAAATAAAAAGGATTTCAAAACATTTTTCTAGGAAAGGGGTTCATGACCAGAGAGAAGCATAGCAGAGAGAACTTCTATGCTTTTACAAAAAGCAATATTTGAATCATAGTTACAAGCAAAACAAGTTGAAATTAAAAATAAATAAAAGTAAAAGAAAAAAGAGAAGGAGAAAATTGGGGGGGATCAGTAAAGATAAAGTATTATCTAATCCTCTTGATTTTCTAGGATAGCTGCTGGTACGGGCAAGTGTGATTTTTACCCTCTTTGCTAAGCAGCAATTGCAGAGTTAATTAGTCTCCAGTGTTAGCAAGTGGGTGGCATTTACTTTTATAATAATAGGTCTGTCTCTAAAGTGGAGATAGGACAGGTCATGATTGTGTACCTTATCTTTTGAGGCAGGAACAGTAAAGACTCTGTAAATGGGTTTAAGCAGAAAGTTAACTAAAAGCATTTTGGTGTGTCCCAAGAATGTCGTTTGTTCTAATTATAGAATGGCAAATATCAAGTAGAAAGGATGCTGTGCTGGGGTGGTGTTGGTGACTCAGTGCTCACTGTTCACTGCAGAGCAGGCTGTCACAAAGTGCTACTTTTCTGACTCACTGCGTCTTGTAAATGAAGAACGAAACATGAGCAATATTCATATTATATTCATAAGTGCCATGTTATTTAATTCTAACAGTGTTTGGAGGATTTGCTCAGCTACTGAGCCCTTTGAAGTGTTAGGCCCTTGCTTAGCAGTAACATTAGAAATGCCTAAGAGTTACTGGCATTTTAGATGTAACTGTGGGCTTAAGCGGTATGCTTAAGCAATAATAACAATAATAGCAAAGGTAGTGTCTTAGAAACAAAATCTCATTTTTGGCTCTATTACATGAGTTCCAAACAAACAGAGAAGTACATCCACAAACTTTAAAAAGAGTTTAATAGAGGATTTGCCACAAAAGTAATTCTAATCTGAATCTAATTCTAATCTGATTCTGAATGCTTGGCTAATTAAACAAAAAACCCCAAACTTTTCCACCCAGTGGAAAAAGCATTAAATGTTTTTCTTCCCGAGGAATATTTTTTTCTAAAGAAACTTTGCTGTTGTCTCATTTCCTTTTTACATCAGAAAAAGAGTTGTAATTCTGTAAAAGTAATTTTTTATGATGTAATATAAACTATTAACATGTATTCTAGGCTTTATATACAAAAAAAATTAAAATTGTGACCATTATTTCAATGTTTGCTCCTAAGACGAGACTCATCACCTACATGAAGTAATGGATAATTCTGAACTTCTCCAGAGGGGAATCTGAGCCTTTTAAAATCAGCTTCCAAACTGTTTTGCAGAGTCATACCTGGAGAAACAGGGAACTTTTTCCTCTGATTTCAGAAACTATGGATAATTTTACCATAAAATTATTAGATTGTGTGGAATTCTACTTAACTTTGCTTTTGAAAACTGGCTAGTTTTTTACATTGGAGTTTTAAACAAAACAACTTTGTTAACTAATTGTACATTATGTTGAAGATGCAGTCAATGGCTGAGTTGTTAGTGATATATATATTTTTTAAAATTTTCCCCTGAAAACCCTATCAGCTCTTCTTATTTTTTTTCCCTATGCAATGCTCTATTATTTTTGTCCAAATTTTACAGTATTATCCACAATAGCCAATATGCCCGAAGACCTCTTTGGAAGAGGTCTTTGGAACAAATCTGTAAGCAATTTATTTCATTTTGAAAATGGAATGTATAGAAGGAAACTGCAGAACAGATGGAAGAAATGCCATTGCAGATTTGCAAACAGTGCAATCAAAGACATAGCTAGTTAGTACCTGGCAAGATTTTGGCTGTGGTTTTTTGTCATTTGAGAGATCTCTTGCTAAGGATGGATGAAGTGCTTTTTAAAGTGAGATTAGCACCAGCACATATAAATTATTTTTTTTTTTGTTGTTTATTGTTCATTACATCCCAATGAAGTTGAGTGTATTGGTTTGTATTGGTTTGAAGTTGCTGTATTGGTAACAGCAACATGTTTAAAATACAGACAACTTGGTGAATGGAGCCATTCAGCAGACTCTGTTTGCCACTACTGAAGATGGAGCTCTAAGGACCTTTGATCTGGTTTTTAATTTGCTTTATTATTTCTCTGGCTGCAAACTGGGCTCAATGCTTACCATTTCAGAGGCTGATCTTCAGAGCCTTCCTTTCTGAACTCTGGATGGTTGGATTTAAATGTGAGTAATGCAAATGTATATATGCAAATATCCACAGCTATCTATATTTCCAAAAAAAAAAAAAAAAGGGAGCTGTATTTTAGGCTAAGACAAGACTAGCACATTGAAAAGAACCTGAATGATACTATAAATTAATCTTAAATTTGTTTTCATCTCATTAAGACTGAATGCACATTTTTAAAAGTGCTGTTGAACTTTCAAAACTAGTTAGTAACTTTCATATGCAATACTTTACAACTGAGGCATATTTTTAGTTTCTAGTTTCCAGGTTCTTTAGAGCCATTTTAGAACAATAAATTCAGTTGCATTTTTTTTTAAAATTAATTATTATCTTTATCTGTGGAGCTACATTGTCTTATGGTCTCAGTCACCTTTTATCAGTCTATTCTCTTTAATGACAAAAACACAGATATAATTTACAGCGACTTAGGAAGAACAATTATACAGATCACGTATGCAGACACACACATACACGAGCTAACTCCCAGCAGCACTGGTTCTACAGACACAAAGCCAATAATGCATGGCAACAATCAGCAATTTCAGGCTTACCAAGCAAATACAACAGATAAGTTGATCCCAATTTCTAACAAATCCAGAGAAAGGTTGACAAGTATTTTGACGGTGTTGTATCAAAGAAGAGAGAAAATTATCAACATGTGAACAGTTAACTTCTGTGTATTTTGATTGTCAGTGATTTGGTCATGAATCATACAGTAATTTAATGTTTAGAAATAATGTATTGTGTGCTATCACCTTAACAAGCATAGCATTCCAAGGTGCTGTGCAGTATTTTGTCTAAGATAAAGTTATGGTGTATTTGTTGTGTATTTTGATGTTGCAATGAAGTGTGGTTAACACTGAGGTTTGAGTGTATAATAGCATAAATAAGCTTTATTTTCTCTTTTAGCAGTAATTTCAGTTCCTTTGACTCTGCTCTGCTGAAAAGAATGACAAACTGGTGGCACCACAATGTGTTGACAGACTGGAGGCTACTAATATGAGGTGTCTGAAGAACTGCATTGAGTTGTGGTAGCCAAACAATTTAAGAAACATACTGCTGGCCAAGGGCATTTATGGATGTGCAAACTTTGAGCCTGAGTTTTTCAAAATGAATTGTGACTATGGTGTAAGTTAAATGCATATGTGCTTTTGGATGAAAACTGTTCCTACACAACTAGAAAAAAAGCTGAAATTCAGTTAATAAAAGTTGATTTTTATGTATAGCTCCCAGACCATAGAGCTCTGGAAATATTGCACCAACTGTTAAGTACACTCAGATGTACAGAAGATGCAGAGTGGTGTTTTTCTTACCTCTGCTCTGAACTCTTAACCATAGTCTGTAGGTTTACTGCATAAATTGAAAACTTTTCCCATTTGGAATGGAGTTTCTTCACAGAGAAATGAAGATGTGACAGATTGACAAGAAATTCACATCAGGAATTTGGATTTGGAAGTGGTTGTTCTTTTCAGTTTGCCTTTATGGGTTATTTTTACAATGTTAAAAACGATAAACTGAAAATGGGCTCAAAAGTAGTTCTAGGTCTTATGCTATTGAAAAGTTGTTGTTTTGATTGTGGCCCTGTCTGGGATGGGGACTAAATCTGCATTGATATGCTATTAGGTTTATTTTCTGAGGAAAGAATTTTGATGCTGAGCTTCGCATTCCCTGCAGTGGATAGAGAAGGCACTTAGAGCGCCAGTGGTCAAGGAATTCAGACAGGATAATGCTTCCTCTCACTTGGGGTTATCTCCATGCAACTTTGCCTGCAGAGCTGTAACATGGGCACACCTCTATCCTCCACCTTCAGTTCATCTTTTCACAAAAAAGCAAATTTCTACAAACAAGAAAAACTACTATTTGACTTGAACAGTGAGTAGCACGGTGGACTTAAGGGTTCCTGCGTTGTTCACTCTTCTTGATCTCCAGTACATATTTGAGTTAGTTCTTCTTTCATGTCTAGTTTTTGAAAGCAGCAACTCTGTGTTTGTATGCTGTTCCAAAACACTGGGAATGCAGCATTTTCTGTTGTATGTAACATAATGATTCTTTTTTAAAATTGTAGTGCCTCAAGTGGTTCATCCCCTCATAATAAAAACACACTACCACGAGCCTACTCTCTCAGAGAAGAGAAAATAGCAGCAGCTCCTTGAATTTTCCTGTAGTTCTGGGGTTTGGCTGTTCTTGTCAAAGTGTTAGGATATGGTGACAACAGGATAAACCCCTAAGAGATGTTAAAATTATATCAAATTGATGTAAGAGTTTTGTACAACATGCTGTTTCCAACATGTCCTTCACATCAGCTTTTTTCCTTGTGCATGGCTTCCCTGCAGATGAAACACATTTCTAGTCTCAGCTCTGGTACTGACGTGTGCTGCTCGGTATGGAGCTGTGGTGCTTAACCGTGCTTCACCCAGAGGCTGGCAGTGCTGGAAGCACAGGGCAGAACACGTCACTGTGCTTATGGGTTTGGCCAAACAGCCCCAAGGAATGAGAGATTGTGGGAAAGATGAAAAGAAATCACACAGCAGATCTTTAGCAAGAGGTGTGCATTGAAATGCCAGTGTGCCAGCCTGGCCCTACAGCTGGCCCAGGGCAGGGGTGGCAGCACGAAGCTGGGGAGGGCAGTCTGAGCACCTTGACACTGGAAGTGCTGCAGGGTGTGTGTCCATACCCTCCCTGCTCCCTGGGCTTCACATCTTAACAATTTCCCTCCTCAGGCAGTGGGGCTGAGGGCTGTGGTTCACATCACCTCTCTGTTGCACGTGATGGCTTGGTGCCAATTCGCACCTGTCAAACTCGGGCTGAAGCAGTGCCTCTATCGCCTAGGAAAGCCTGAGAAAAAATTTAACCAAACAATGAGAGTTCCCCCCCTTCCTCCCCCTCCCCACTTCAGTTTTTACATGGAAGAGAAACATTTAAACATTAAGTATGCTTTTATAAAACATTAGTAGTATAAATCACATGTATATGCTGACTGATTCTATTACCTCATTTTCAATACAAACCTCTTAAACAGAATCCCAGAGGATGCATTTCTGCTTTAATCTCTCAGTAATCAAGCAAAAATAGGTATTTTACAAGCTTTCACAGACAAATGCTTAGATTGAACTGTAATTTGCATGTTAGTACCTGAATGTGTTGTTTCTGACTTTAATGACTTAGTTTTATACTATTATTCTAATTGTGTTTGGAGTATTTTATCAATATTTTTCCATCAATATTTTTATCAATATTTTTATCAATATTATATTGAAATTGATGGGACCTTGCTGATATCTAGTACTTTGTCAATGGAGCCTTTCCCCCTTATGGTAATAATCATTGACCTGCGAATTCCAGAGAGTAAAAGAATACAGGTTTTACTAGACTTTTGTCAACAGTTCTTGTAAGGGTTTTGAACTAGATCATCTTGTCTGACCATTATAACTCCACTGATTTTTTACTGTGCTGCTTTGACCTGGAGGGTCTGGGATTTTTTTTGGGATTTTTTTACCTGAATAAAAACATCACAATGATATATTAAACAGGTGGATTTTGATTACCCTTCTGGTGATGCTAACAGCCTGCAGGGGGTCAGCTGTCAGAGCAGTGGATTGCTCAGTTAGAGGCAGCAGAATTCACTTCCACAGCTGTTTGCAGCTAGCAGGGAGAAAGAAATGATTTTAGCCAAAGGTAATGCAAGGCAGAAGGCTAATGGCTATCTGTGCCTCACCACAAGTACTGAAGGTATTACTGTGCTGATTGCTCAAAAAAATTCCCTTGCTCAAGTGAAACAATGCAAGTTTTTTGAATTAACTTCAGTAGAGTTTGGGTTATTGACCTATGGCTTTGGAAACTTTTTCTGCCTTTTCTGGCTTTTTAGAAATTCTCAAAGGAAAAGTCTATATCTGCAGCAGATATAATATAAATTTTAAATAACTATTACAACACAATTCTCTGTAACTGCAGACATGAATTTCGATGCTAATCTCTGAATATAATGAACTTCTGTCTGTTATTTTGCTCTCAGATTGATGCTTAGTTCCAGTATCCAGTAGGGCAGAAAAATAACTTATCAGCATTCATTAGATACATGAAACTCGGTGGAATATTTCCTGTTGCCTATGAAAGTTGCTTTCTAAACTTGGAAAGGATGTATGAAAGGAGAGAAGGCAAAACAGAATTCAAATTGGATAAGGAGCCTTTCACATAGGGGTTATTAGTTATCAAAAGCTATTCTTACATGATGGCTCACTGGTATTCTAAATTTAATACCATATGTGGATGATCTCACCATTGCTTCTTATTTAATAATTTAGCATCTCTTATTTTTGCTGCTGGCACCTGGATTTCTCAGTTGTAGCAGGTTTTTGGGGTTTCTTTGTCCAATTTTTCACCAAAAAAAGGGAAACATTGTTTTTCAGGACTATGTTTTCAAATATAGACCCTTTTTCTTCACAAATCTTATGAGATGAGCTGGTCTGCAGAGGAAAAACAAAGTGAACAAAGAGTCTGTCCTCTGCTCTTTGCCTCCTCAACATAATGGTAGTGCCACATCAATTTCTGGTTTGCTTCATAAATGTTCATAAGAATAGATGAGCTGCCACCCTTCCTCTTGTTCTGCGATTGCACTTTGTTATAATTTGTTTTCACCTCGGGTGATTTGCTTGATCTGAGTCAGAATGGATTTTTTTGCTCTGTGGCAGGAGCTCTATAGTTTTTTTCCTACATTTCCTCATAATAACACCAACGCAAAATTAGATTGAACAATTGCAGCAATATAAAACTCATAATTTTTTAGAATCAAGAACAATTGAAAAACTGAAAATCAGATTCCAGAATTGCGTGAGACTTGTGATTTCATGTTCAGATTTTAACCCATGATCCACATTTTCTTAAAGGTCAGAACCAAGAATTTTGTGTGTGTTTCTAAGGGGTAGGGGGAAGATGTTTCAAAAGTGTAGTATCTTGCAGACATCCAGCAAGTAACATCTATGTTTTCTATAACAAATCTAAATTTTTTCCTTAACAACTAAACAATAACATCCTGACCTCTAAGCACCCCAGAGTCTAGCTTTGAAGAGCACAGGACTGATGGATTGAAAGAGGAAAATATGTTATTATTTTGCACAATACTGCTTCAGTAATAGTTAAATAAGATCCGCTGTATTGATCTGGACATGAAAACAAACACTCAAGATGGCTTTGTTAATTCAATGTATGAGTTTAGTGTGTGAATTCAATTAACAGAGTCATAAACAAGCAAGGAAAGATTAGCTCACCCTCACTTCGAGGTTACAGATGTAAAGAGGCAAAAGAATTAAAAGGAATCTAATTTTTGGCCTTACCATACTTAAGTCAATGTAGAGGACTTGTAAACATGCCATGAACTTTAGACATTTCACTGTATATGGACTTCTGAAATAGCGTTATTTGGAAAGGATTTTAGAGTTCTGACTTTTTTAGAGACTTACCTCAGAAATTAAGTATGAAAATCTCCATGTTCCTTCTTACTGTTAAAGTGACTTTCTAAACTCCTGTCTGTTTAAATTGAAAACTTCTTAAGTGGAAAAAGCCCCATATCATAAACTTGATCCATCAGCTGTTGAATTGGTGTTGATTCCTCAGGTAAATTCTGTAATTTAAACCAATTATCTTCATTAGATTTTAAGTGTCAGAAATAAATTACAAGATGCTTGATTATTGGTGCTTTTCACTTGAGAAATACTGTGAAATCATAGCTGTGACTTTAAAAATATGGTATAAGAATTATTTTGACTCCCTGGACTAAAACTGACATGTGATGTGCTCTTTCAGTCAGTTTTAGGAAACGACATGGAACTCTCTCCTCATGATATTTCGTATGTGCAGAAGAAAGCATAGTCAGTGAATACTGTGTTTAAAGGACAACTTCAGCTTAAAGGAGCCCAGGTCTAGAACTGTGCTACACACCTGACTCTAAATTAATTCCTACTTACTGTTCTTCCAAAATATATATTTGCAAAGAAATGTTTCCCTAGAACATATAAAAAATACTCTTTTTTTAATCTAGAAAAGTTTTCTTTGACATTTTAAAAAATTGTTTGCTTCATGCAAATTTTTAATGCAACTGAGCAGAACAGAATGAAACATCAGAATATTTTTGCTTTAAGGCAAAAAAAATTTGATATTCCTATACAAATTATCTATAAAAGCAAGTGAAATGAATAATCGTACAACTGTCACAGAAAGAAGGGTTTTTAGTCTTCTCTTAGTACATATAAACCTCTGCAGAGCATATTTGTTATGTTTCAATGGCTCCAGTGCCTTGTATTTGGAGGGATTACTTCAGGGGAAAAATCCCATTTGAAGGGTTTTCTGATGTCAGGGATCGTTGCCCAGTTAACTTGCTAGTGAAGAAAGCTTGTAGCATACTCATGAATTTCATTGTAATCCAAGTGGGAGAATTAGAATTTTAGCCTAGTGATTCGTAAAAGAAGAAATTTTAGTTTTGTTATCATTTTTAGGTGGTATGTTTGTGGGTGATTTTAGCAGAACAAAATTTGGTCTAATACATAAGTAAATTATAAGGATTCAGATGATACTAACTACTGAGATGTGCATTTGGATAAATACACATTACATTAAAATAGCCTTGAATATGTAAGAAAATACAATTGGGTTTACATTATTCATTATTTTGAAATACAAATTATGAGACTGAAGAATCCATGTTAGTAAGTCTGGGTCTAACCAGGTAACAAAACGGGAGAAAAAATTCTGAAAAACGAATGAAGAGTGAGACAAAAAGTCCACAGGAAACCAAGAGCTAGCAGTAAAACTGTTAAATCTCTTTCAAATTATAACATCTCTGTTTAGGAAAATTTAAACCTTCTCAAGGTGCATGGTTTATCTCCATTATCCATTCATGTCAGTGACATCTTGGTTCGCAGTAGCAACAGCGAAAGTGCAGTGTTTTAAGACACTGAACTAGTTGTTGGCATGGGTGAGACAGGGATTTACTGAACAGAAAATCAAGTGCTGTAGAAGTTCTTTTTTGCTTTTGGAGGCTCATTCTATTTTATTGATGTTTGAAGAGTTGCTTGAGAGTTACTTATGTTGTAAATTCACTCTTCTTAAATCATTGGTCAGGTAGTGTCCCTTCTATGAGATGCACAATCCAAATTAAATTATTCCTGCTTACTATTTGCCTACCATCTAAACTGCAGTAAGAAAAATGCCCCTGACTCACTGGTGGTGCTTCATGATGTATCATAATTTTACCTGAGGTATTGATGACTGACAAAAATAAATAAAAGCCTGGGATCAAAGGAAAGTATATGCCACTTGCCCTTCTAAAGAAACCTTGAAGATATAGATTTGATTGATTAAATGTCATCAGCTATAAGGAATCCCATGTCTTTGTTCCCACTGTTGATATCTTTCTACTTCATTGGCTCTTACTGTTCTTACCTACCTAGTTGCAACCTAGAAAAATATGCTCATTTTTTGCCTGGTACCCTACTTTTTGAATTTTGGTTGCACATTGAGTAGAACTTTTCCATAAGCTGTCCATAAAAACCATTCAGCTTTCCTGTCTAAGTGGTTACAGCACACTTTGGGACATAGCAAGGTGTAAAAACAAATTGCATTATTGCTTCCCAGATCAAATTATTGCTCTGCAAATGGATTTTCTGGCATCTGCAAACGTCAACCCCACCAATTCTACAGTTTTTTGACTCCTAGGCAGCATTTAGTTCATGACAAAATATTAGCTTTTATCTGAAGTTAAATCACAAAAGAATAATTTTGCTGCTAGTACACTTTCAGCTCTGGAAACTGTAAGAGTGTGGAGTTGTGGGAAGAGGGAAGACAGCACTTATACAGTTTTTCCTTGGACTATATTCTCAATAATTTTGTTTCTTAATAGCTCCTTGCAAGAAAGAAGGAAAAAAACCAACTCCACAACTAGAGCTAGACCCTAAACCAATACCATTTGATGTTGCTCTTCCCTTTTGGGCAGTCTTACTCTATTTTGCCATACAGATCTTTGGTTTTGTCTTATATCCTTCTCATGGTATTGGCCAGTTTCTGATTTCTCTGAAATGCTCTTTTGCACTCTATTAATTTTGATAAAGTTATGCTTAAGGAAAGGCTGCCATCACACCCTGTTGGTTATAAAGAGAGGAACCCCACACCACAAGGCAAAAGTCCAACTGCTTTTGCTGAGCCATAGTCTGTGCCAGTCCACTCTTCTGCACTCAGAAAAAGCGGTGCAGCAATGAGAATAGTCAACCATCTCTTCAGAGTAGGTGACGGAGTCTGTGAATGTCTATTCTGGGCAGTGGATTGAAAATGTCTCTGAGGAGAGTCTCTACTCTTATCTTGTCTCTGTGGTTTTCTGCAGGCATCTAATCACTGTTAGCTCAGATATCCACCTGAATCTAACTCTCTGTTGTACTCCTGCAATTAAAACCCACCGTTTTCTGCAACAAATGCACAGAGAGGTGCAATCAGTGCAATCAACCCCTTCATGCCAGTTGGCTGAATTACTGTTTGCTCTTAGGTTGATAGTTTTGGGCACAAACCTAAAGGTTGATTTCAGAATCCATAGCAAGATGCTTTCAAGTATCCTTTCCTCCCTCCTTCTCCCTCATTCTCTGATGCTTTCTTGTACTTGATGTACTTGAAACATGTACCTGGGTATTTCACACTGCTTAGGCAGTTATTTTAAAAATTTTCTGTTCAATGCCTAAATACAGTGATTCTTAATTTCCTCTATTTCTCAATAATTTTCACCTTGACAGTTAAAAATTCTCCTAATAATAAATGTACTATTTATTACTCCAGAGGAGTATTTTCTTTGCCGAGGACTTTGAGGCTCAGGTTCGATATAGAAGCACAATGGGGTTGCTGGCCACAATCATATGGTTGCAATAGCCCTGAGGCCAGGCAGACAGAAGAGGAATTTTCAAACTGCCTTACCAGCTTCCTCTTCCCTTTGTCTGTACTCCAGTATTTTGCAGTTGTTAATGCTTTTCATTTTACCTAAGGGATTTCATTAGAACAAGTCTTTAGTAGTGCCTATGATGAGAATTCTAAATTTCCTCTATTTCTGATCCAATTCCTTTATCAAATACTGTGATACTTCAAAAGGTTGTTTTCTGAAGTTATATGTTTTCAATCAAATGGTGTAAGGAAATACTGCGTACAGGGTCAGATTGTTTGTGTCTGTAACTGGGGAAAAAAAAAATCACAGTGTTGATATCCCACTGTTCAGTTTATTATCCAGCAATATTAATAGTTCATTGTTGAATGCATTTTCATCCTCTAATTTTTGGACATTATTTTGTATGAGAATCATACTCTGCATCCTGTTTTTTTGGTAAATGTCAGACCATAGCATTGGAAGAAAATTGAGGACTCTTTGGTCCTACCAGGAGATTTCTTAAGTCTTTACTTTCTAAAGATTTGTGGTTAATTGACGGTCTTTGAAACTGAAGCACTGCAAATTACAAACTAGAAGCTTGTGCTTGAGAAGTGTAAAGTAGAACTCAACAAGCTTTAACACAGTGAAAAGCTAGTGATTGAACAACCAGTGTGTCCTGGAATCTGTAAAAAAATATGATGTGTTGGTAAACATGAGTTTGACTTAATGATACGTTAAGGATCCTTGAACTGAAATTCATTTAAGAGTCAAGAAGCTGAAGTGAGCAGACTGATTCTATTTTCATATTACCACCTGAAATTTTGTGTGATTAATCTGAGAATCTTTGAAAAGTGAGACTTCCTAGAAGTACCTATTTAAGGTAATTAAGTGGCTCTGAAAACGACGAAGTACTTTTGTAAAAGTAGAATGGTGTGTTTCCTATTATTTAACAACAGTTGTTACAATGCATCAAATGCTGTAAAGTACAGAATGTAAACACAAATGGTACATGTATTAGACTTGGGTTTTGTTGTAGACAGTCCTGCCTGTCTGTTAGCACTGTGTCTGTTGTTGACTCCTGGCTGACAGAGCAAGACTTCATCTAAAACCTGCTTATTCAGTTGCATTGAATTTCTCTTCTGACCTGCTGAATAGCCCAGTCACATGGCAGAGATATTTAATGTGCTGCCTTCAGCCTATCCGATTAGGCTGAAGATTTATGCTTAATCCAAACCAGATGGATGAATGGATTTTAAAAAATATAACTCTACAGTCCTTATCTTTGCCTGGTTTTGTTCTTTACATTTTACTTTGGTTTCTGGTAATCATTCTTCTGCACACGGCTTGCACCTCTCTCTGCTGCCGAGCAGTGGGATTCATTCTCCCGGAACCCACCGGACCAGCAGGCACAAAGACAGGCACTTTGCAGCTCTGCGAGAATGGAGAGTGAAATACTGTGCTCCTTCCAAACAAAACAAATGTGTAGAATTAACACAAAGGAAGATATGAAGGAATTACAGTAGAGAGAGTGATACAACCATTAAGTTTTCAGAAATGGAGAACTGAAAACCTCATTTAAAGCAGGCTTTTCCAGAGACTATGAGAATATCGATTTGCATGTGAGTGTGCATTTCTTATCATTTTATGCTATTCACAAAATCTCCCAGACCATCACGAGACTTCAGATCTGGTCTTCCCTACCCCCATTTGTACAAGTAAATGGAAGGGTGAACAACACAGGCCAGAAAGATGCTGCTGCTGCCCATCTCTCATCATGTTTCTAATCAAAAATCTTCACAGTGAATGTATGAGACTATCACCTGTTTCCAGGACATGTTCCACATTAAATGTAGCACTTCCCTTCATGTTCCTAAGATAAATTATTATTTGGTGTCGCAAATGTCTTCTAGCTGTGATATTCTGTGCATCAATTCCTTCTTCAGAGATGCTCCTGTGGCTGGTTAATAATGGGCTAGGAGAGAAAATCTCAACTGGAGAGTACCAAAAAATTTCATTTAATTGTTCTATTTTAGTTTACTCTTCTACTAAATCACCCCTTTCTCAAACAAGCCATTGTGTAGGGGTGAAATTTAATATCTGATATGAGAACAAGCAGTGGTAATCTTATGGCAGCACATAAGATTAGGAACAATGAAGAGATTAATTTGATGAGGTTTGTTTATATCTTCTCTCTAAAACCTTTTCTGGGAAATTCTAAAGGTTTTTTGTAATCTATGATTAAATTCCAATATATCTCCCACTGGTTTCCTGCCTCATAGTTTCTGTTTACTTAAATAACATGTGTTTTATGTAAAGACTGTATTTCCATTTCTCTTTAACCTAAAATATTTCTGTTGAGTTGTCACTGTAGAGTGAAAACTTATTTTGATGACATTGACGCTACTTTCGGCAGAATAGACTGCTTTAAAATTTGACTTTTGAAATATTTTACTTTATTATGAAGAAATTGTGGATGCTGTGCCACTGAGTCCCAGTGATGTTCCTGTATCCCTGCAGGCTGGAAGCAGGAGCTCAGCAGCACCATGCCCATCAGCACTGGAGTGGCTGAGCTGTCTTGCTTGTGAGCTGCACGTAATCTTTGGGTGTGCAACTGTGGGAGTGTTTCTAGACAAGAGAACTGTTCTGGAATCTCTCCACTTCTGGATCTCCCAATAACATCTTGCTCCTTGCTCAGCTGTGTGCAGAGGTTGGTAGGCACCTTCTAAAATAAAGGTAAAAAAGACACCTTCTAAAATAAAGGTGAAAGTCCCCATGAGAATAAGACAAGAAAAAGGGTAATCAAAGAGAAGAGGCAAAAATAAGATTTTTTTTTATTATTTCTTGATGAGTTATGGCTCAGAAAGATATTTGAGTAGTCAGTGAAAAAAAGAAAAAGAGAATTTTGGGAAGTTCCATTGCACTTGAAGTTGATCAAATTTATGTAGAAAATGCTTAATGATGAGAGCTGCATTATACCTTAAGACAACCAGTTACCTACTTGTCTTGAAAGACTATATTCAGTTACAAATAATTCTAAAATATGCATCTGGTGGTATGTTAAATTTGATTTTTTTCACTTATTTCTTTGATGTGAAATAAGAGAAAAAAATAAAATAACGAAAAAACCCCCACAGTTTGTTTTTGATTGCTTCTATCAATGGGAAAAAGCTATGGCCAGTAACACTAAGTGAATGTTCTAAGGCCAGTGAAACAGGGAACAGGATGTGACATTAATTAAATTCATGAATTTTTAAAGAACGAGTTGATTCAAGCATCAATTTGCAGAATGACATAGCAAAAGAGTCCAAGAGCTCTTCCCTGAAGGGGTGCATAAACACTCAGAGGAACCTTTGCCTACCAGAGGCAGGGAGGAGGGGAGGGTGGGTGGGGGCGAGGCTGGGATAATGGATGGTAAATGAAGTGTGACTTTCATGTGCTCCTGGCCTCTGGTCCTTCAGCCTTTGAATGCAAGGCAGTTTTTTCGATGACAAATGTTAGAAAGTTGTTTATTGCCCATGGTGTTTTAGGTGCCAAAAGGCTTGCAAATGAAAGATGGCAAAGCAAACATGAAAGAGAGCACGAAACTATTAAAGGAATGTCAGTTGATGTATACAAGTACTGAAATAAAACCAAAATTATGTTAATACCTTCCTCATTATTTTCCCTGGAAGTAGACCCTTACTCGTCTGTCCTTTCTTTAATATCCTTTAATTAAATGTGCTTAAATAAATAAAAAAGCCCTAAGCATATGTTATGACTAATGATATTACTCTAATGCATTTCTCCAATAGCAATCACAGCTGAATTGTTGGTACATGTTCAATGAGACCACGGTTCTCATTCATTCACCAGTTCTTGTGAAAAGGGGCTGCACTGATTCACCATATTGATTAAATGATTTTACAGCAATTTCTAGGTTATAACAGTGTGTATGTCTGTGCTTGTGTGGAGGGTGAATACGCTGTTTAGTTAAAAAACAAAAAGAAGGAAACAAGTATTTTGGAAAGTAATACTTTGTGTGACATTTTTCTACTATATAAATTAATATAAATAAATATATAATTAAATGCATAGCAGAGTTTTCACGCATATCAAAGTCAACATTAATGTTGATATTTCAAATTATTTGATCTCTCTCTGCTAAAATGTCTTCCTTGGCCATAAGCCATAAAATGTGGCTTATGATTCTACAAAATAAGATTGTTTAGCTCAGAGAAAAAAAAAAATAGTGGAGTAGCCTGCCCATTGGGACAAAATGGACCCAATCTTATCTTTTTGTACCCAGCCTCATAAGTGTGAAAAAAAAAAAAAAGAGAATAAGAGGTACAATCAACATATACTAAGTTTTATAAGCTCTCCACTTCTCACACTCAGATGCTCCATAATATTCAAGGTGAAAAGCTTTTGTATAAAAATATAACAAATGATATTTGTATGATACAGAAGAATAGAGAAGGAGAAGGAGCCATTTGAATTACTGGTGAACGCCTATTGCAACTCCAACAACTTTCCCGGGAGTCTATTAGCACTTGCATGGTCCACAACAGGACATTTTATGACTTTGTTATAGATTCTCATTTACTGGAATGAGGAGTCAGAATGCAGCTGGTTTGTTCCATATTTAGCAGTTTAACTATTTATTAGCTGTCACAGCTCTCACCCTGTCCAAATATGTAACACTGAGAGCATTCAATAATACGCTGAGAAATCTCCATTACTGAGCATAAGGGTCATTAACATAAGCACAAGTTTAACTAATAAAGTTGAAAACAACTAATAAATCTACCTGTTTTTATTGTCAATTAAAATCTGCATACATCCTATGACATTCATTAAAAATTAGGTGGATAGATGCAATCAGAGATAATCGTGCATGCCACTTATCCCCGAGAACATGATGCACTGTTAATTCATGAGAACTGAAAGCCTAATTACTTCTATCACTGTAATTGATGGGCTTTGTATGTACTGCTTCATCGCAGAAATTAATGTGAAACAAAATTTCCTCTAATTTATTGGCACTTATGAAATAACAGAATAATAGTTATTTCAATGGAAATATGCAGAATTTGCATTTGTGTGCTATTGGAAATTTAAGTATTAATTTCTGCAATCTTTTATAAGCATATTTCAGCATGGTGTGTAAATGTACTGTAATTATTTCATTACCTAATTGCCTAATATGTTATTGACCATGTAGTAAAATTAATTTTTCATTGGTGAATACGTTCATTGACCATACATTCTGTGTTTGAGGTATGGAATAGGTCATGGTATTACATCATCCTATTGTGAGCTAAATACTTTATAAAACACACAGCCAAGGCTACATTAATATTCAGATATTAATTTTCCTGCATCTGTGATGTTACTGACATCTCTTTAGTACCCGTTAAGTACATTAAAGGTAGGAATGCTACCTTCCTCATCTTGCTCATTTTCTCATATTCCTGTAAATTCAGCAACACTGAGTTAATCTGATGGCAGCATGACTGATAAAATTCTGCTTTTTTGATACTAAGGACATGCAATAGAATTCAGATTAACTTGCTGGAGCCAATGCTCTCTAAAGTTATGTTGGGTTTTTTTTTTTACTTTCAGCTTAGTGTAGATGTTTTAATGTATTTTTTATATATTGAGCCAACTATTTGCCAGCTCTTTGAGGTTCTTTTCCTGGAGTAAGTGAACAGTTTTCTAGCAACATCACTGTCTTCGCTGGTAACTGTAAGGTGCAAAGAGCCTTGGCATTGTGCTGTGTAGTGGGGATTGTGTGGGCATTTTGGTATATGTTGTAACAAAAACTTTAATGGTGATTAAGCATTTGGGCAAGACTAATCAGTCTTCTCTTCTAAATAACTTTGGAAGTGTCCTTATCCTTTCTCTTATTCTCTCTGGCCTAAAATGCCATAATTCAGAAAATGTGTGTTGATGTATTTGGGTTTTACAGTACTCTTGGAGATCCTATACTTTACAGCTCACAAAACTGACAGTTGGAAATAAAATACCTTGTTGAAATGAAAAATTTAACAGGTTAATTTTATACATGAAGAGTTTACTATTTTCCAGATTCAGGCTAGGCCAGATGTCTCTGTGCTAAGACATACAGGGTGGACTGAATTAAGGCATGTGGTTCAGGATTGGTTTAGTTGTCGTACTGCATATTTTTAGACGTATAAAGATGTGCTTTTGATGAGATAGAGTTGCTTTCCTCCCCTTTCTAGTTGCACAATCTAACCTGCTTTCTGTCTTTGCTCATTATTCCTGTATTCCAGAAAGCACAAAGTTTGCAGTCACTTTTATGGTTTTATCTATTCTTCAGAGAAAAAATTGGAGGTCTATATACTTAATTGCTGAATAACTGCTAAAGGTGGGTTGGCTGTTTTAGACAAATAAAGGACCCTGACAGTCAGTGGAGGTTTTTCAAAGACCTGTCACACACATTTTGTAGGGGGTTGATAAGTCCCTGTAGTTGAATATTACAGGACAGTGGTACAGGATGTTTAATACTCTGGTATCATTTTCTTGAGACCTTTTAGAGCCATGGAAGCAGCTTAGAGTAGTATTTACAGAAAAATTATTGACTCTTTCTATACCCTAAGTCACTTTTCTTTTCCCAGAAGAGAAAGAGCTGGGGGCAGCAGCTCATTCTCAGAGGCTGCAAGAACCAGCAGCAAGAAATGGAGCATTAAAGGAGGAAAAAGATGTCTCTAGGCTCAGTGGAGGGGCAGAGGTTTGATTTTTATTTGTTTATTTGTTTTTTAAGATTGTAAAAAAAATTCAGTTTGTATTACCAGAATAATTCGCTAAAAAGGAAGTGCCGAAATGCAATCCCTTCCTGGTTTTATTTATGTTGTAAAAATTAGTTGTGTTTATATACTGAGGTAAACTTGAAAAATTGTCTAAGAATATGCTCTAATTCAGTTGACAGTTTCACAGATAATTGAGTAGGCAATAAAAAGGGAGATGTTTTCTCAGTCATATTTAAAAACTATTTTTGATCTGTTAGATTTTATCATTGGAACAAATAAGCAGGAAGATATTGCTGTGAGTAGAATTAGCTTTATTCAGATTTAACAAATATTGATTTAAAATGTAAAAGATCTGGCATTACCCTCTAGAAAAATCATCAAAAGAATTTACACTAAAAGCTCCCAAACACGATGGAAACATTTTTAAGGGGCAATATCGTAATTATAGGAAGAAGGTGGATGAAATACCTGTGCAGAGACCTACTGATGAATTGGCTTTTTGAAACATGACGTTACTTTAGAATTGGAGCAAAGATGTTATATCTTTATATCTATGATAGAGGGTAAAAAAGAAAGAAACGAAATAGGCTGTTTTGGAAAAAAGTTTTCAGTATTCCAGTATTTCACTTGCAAAGATTTATAGTAGCATAGGTTATGATCTCAAGAGAAAATTTTGAGGAAAAAGAGATAAAAAAAAAGGTTTTGTAAAGATATTAGTGATTTACCCATAGTTCAATGTTTTTATTCAGATTGCTTTATCAAAAATAAATATGTATGAAAGTTCTTTCAAATTAAGGATTTACAATAAACCGGATTTATTGTTAGACAGTAATAACGAAGTATAGAAATATCAAAGGAAAAGGAAAACCTGCTCTGATAGCTGACAATTCCTTCTTCCATCAAACTTATCTAAACAAATGTAGGTGGCAAGGGATTTGAGCAGGAAAGAAGGGTCTTCAGTAATGGCAATGAAGAACTTGGATTTATTTGCTGGATTTGCTATTGACTCCTCCTCTAAACATGAGCAGGTAATTTCCCACGTCCCAATTTCCCTCCTTTTGTTCCCATTTCCATGTAACCAAACCACAGTTATTCTGTCTGTCTCTTCTGTTTTGTTTCATTTTCTAGGTTACAAGTTTCTGTGCAGAGGGAATATGCTCTATGAATAAGCTTGGTTTAAAGGAACTTGGGAGTTTGTAAAGGCTATTCTGATACCAACAAATAATTATAGTTTCAATAATCTTTGAAAAACATTTACCAAAATTTAATGCTTTAAATTTTGCTATAATTAGTTTTACTCCAGTGTTTCTGTGAAAGGAACCACATAATAAGCGATTAACTAAGACATTTAGCACTGAATTGCTTTTTCATGGCTCCTTGCTTCCATTAGAGATAAAATATGTGAGTTCTTTGGCTTCTCTTCTCTGGATTAAAAATGGATAAACTGTATTGAGAATTCTTCATAGCTTGTAGTGGTTGGTTATCACTGATTGCATGGTCATTAGCCATGGTAACTACAGTGGTAATGCTAAACTTAAGATCCTTCTAATTTGTTCTTAGAATGCCTCTATCACACAATCCAGTTTCAGAACATGCTTATTTTGTCCAAACTGTGATCATTTTAGCCAGAGAGTAGAAAGTTTTTTGAAATTATTATATCACTCCTTCACACTGCTTGAATGCTTCAGTAAGTCAGATTCAGGCTTCCTCCGTTTGCTGTTATCTATGAAAAATAATGTTATTTATGAATAGAATTTCTTGGTGAAAGCAGACTCAGCACTTTCTGCTAAGCCCACAGTCTGGCCAAAGAGCATTTTATTTCCACTGTTGCTCAAACTAATTCAAGACAGTGCAATGCTGGAAATAAGCATATCTCTAAAAATGAGCATGTCTCTAAAAATACTATACATTTGTGTGAAAAATCTTTTAAATGGGATTTTCTAATCTTGTAGCCTCAATCAGAGGTTTGACAGAAGTAAAACTCTTCCAATTAGTCCTAAAGATGCTAAATTGCAGGTAGATCCTGCAGCTATTGTTAGATACACAAAAGTAACCACATTAACTTGATAAATAGGCATTTTAACATAGAAAGTGAAAAACTTTCCTGGAGCCAAAACAAAAGCAAAATTCTATGCTATTATGGCTGAAAATCTAAAAAAAGCAGTTGCTCTGAAGAGGAGAAGGTGTTCACAAGTATTTCTGCTCTTTACTTCCTGCATTAAGACCCTGAAACATTATTCTTGCCCTACATTCCATTTTAACTCAGAAGCTAAAAATTTCACTATAAAGATCTATTTCACCAGCATCTCTGTCCCCTCATTATAGTAAGGTATCTAGCTTTTTTTTTTATTCCTTAAAATGAAAAAAAAGGACAGTATATTATTCCTATATGGCAAACTGCTGCATTTTCTCTTCTGCTGTCAAAGCCTGTCCCAGGCCCTCTGAATGTACCCTGGGACAAAATTTACCTAAACTTCATAGTCTCTAGTTTAATACAGTAGAGTGCCAAACATTCCTTCCTGTTTTCTCAACTCTCTTCTCACAGCTTCCTTGTCTCAGAGCTCTGCTTGGAGCTCAGTTGGTGAGATCCATACTTCTGTGTGGAGTTGTGTGACAAAGGCTCTGGGTTCCCAAGTCCTACCCAAGTAAGAGTAATTTGTTTACATTTACTTTGAATGTCACTCTTCCTTGACAAGAACACTGAGCAGGTTAAATGACTGTGGGTTTATGTACGAAACCACTGATTATATGCTAATTTCTGTCCCTTTGCTGAAAGTCAGTATCTTCAAAGTTGAGACTGAAAAGTAAAAGATTCTCAACAAGTAATGAGGAATCCCTACCTCTTCCTGCAGTGCCCCTATTATTCCACATTATTTGTCTTCCTTATCCTAGGATATTAATCTACAAAACTTACAATTGTTTTCTGATGTAAGCTTCTGAAAATGGTTTTAAAAATTAATAGTAGGCTTCAAACTGTAACTTAGAGGATTTTATTTTCTCTTAATTGTCATTGATATTTGCATGTGTGTGGACCAGTATCAGGTCTAGCTACAGCTGTAAATGTATAAAGAGGTATAATTTAAAGGGAGTCATACGATTAGGAACCATTTAACTGAGGATACAGTTTCAGAAATATTTGTAGGTGAAACTCATTTATGTGTCAGCATATTTTCATATACATTCTTCTAATAATCATGAATTGGTAAATATCTTAGCTCTCTGCCTCAAAAAGATCATGAAATTTTGATCTTCGTCAAAATGAGACCTAAAGAGCAATGAATGAGGAGCAGAATCAAAAGTAGGTTTTTCACCTTGAAGGAATGATGGCATAAGCTTGAATCTGTATTAAGAAGCTGCACACGCACTTTGCTGATTACCAGCAGTGGCATGGCTCTATCATATGCAAATGCAGGAGATTTTGCTTGATAAGGGTTTGACCTGATTAGGATGCAGGAAAACCCAGCAGCAACGTGGGAGTCATCAGTGCAAATTACAGCTGGAATGAAAATCAGGCTGGCTTTGGAGAGGGTGTAATCCAAGGTTGTTCATCTCTGCCATGGGCCTCTGCACTTGGATTGGCCATAGAGCAAACTGTGGAGAATGCTGTGCATGGAGGCAGTCAGGAGACAAGCTCCATACTGATGAGGTTTTACAGCCTGTTACTGCCTCAGTCTCAATGGCATCGGTATTTGCCATCTGTTAGCTGAGACCTGGTAAAATAAGGCTCTATCTTTGGAACAATTGTCCAACAGAGCAAGGTAAAAATGTAGATTGAGGTTAAAGAGTTTTTCCAAGGGAAGCATTCTAGAACGGAGATATTTGCTTAGATGAATTATTTACCGTGATTTGCATATTGGGCCTTACCCAAAATTTCACTTCCATACCTTGTAACACCTAAAAATCCATGAAGTCCACTCTAACCTTAATCCAACTGGGAAAAGCTGTGAGGCTAAACCCAAGTATTTTAAACAATGTTGACATATTAACCAAGAAAAAAAACCCCAAAACATCAACAAAAACCAAAACCAAACAAAAAAAAAAAAAAAAAAAAAAAAAGAAAAAAAAAACCCTCAGAAACACAGTATTGGTCGGACCTGAAACATCAATGTTGATGCACTTTCATTAAAAGAACACAGAAGAAAAATCCAGCAAAAGGATTCCAGAAGAAAGGTGTTGCATGTGGAATAGTGATATGTAATTTGCAAGTAAGAACCTCAAAAAAGTTAAAATATGTTTTTTATGTTCAACAGAAAATCAGAGATGAGAAAAGAATTTGCCCCACTGGGCAATATCGATGAGTTAGAAGGTTATTAAAAAGGTTAGAGCATTGATTCAAATCAAGTCTGGAGACAGAATTTATAATGTTTCCTGTCTTAATTTTTCTTTAAAGTGTCTTTTTTCTTTAAAATGTCTTTTCTTTGTAGTCTGCAATATCTGATTTAAAATGCAAACAAGAATCAGTTATCAAGGGGCAAATCTCTGTAGTGCCCACACAGAACAGACATGCCCATTTTCAGGTGACCATCATTTATTTTTTACAAAGATGTAGCGTGAAAATTACAAGAAGAAGAACCCCCTAAAAACCCCCAAAGTATTAGCATTTACTTCTGGCCTTGTGGCTGCAGTGGTCACATGAACACTGAGGGCCATGTACTTGCCTGGGTGCAGGTGACTGAATGTCTATGAATACTGATATTTTTATAAAAAGAAGGAAAAATAGATAATTTGCAGACAATAAGAAGTTATATTATGAAAGTAACTCTAGGGAAGCAGGACTAATGTGGCTACTGAGAAGTACCAAGATCTACAAACTTCACTCTCATGATTCTCAGTTTCCAAAGAATGCACAGGACACTGAATTTTGGGAACATTTTGTCTTTTTGATCTGGTAGCTACTGCTTCATTGCAACAAAAGAAAAGGAAAAAAAAAAAAGGCAAAAACCCAAACAAACATACAAAAAAAATGTTCTTTCTCAGTTCCAATGCAAGATTGGACTCGTTAGGGTAAAAGACAGCATTTCAGGAAATGTTGAATTTGTTTCATATAATTATGAGATTTATCCTAGTTAAAAGTAAAAATAATCTGTTAATAGCCCCTAATAATCCTGTTATTTTCTATCACAAATTAACATAGAGCTGGAATTTAAAGGAAATGTTTCTGCAACAGCTCAGCAGGAAACAGTAGCAGCCTACCTTAGAGTTCCAGGCTTGCAGAGAGAAAAGCACTGACTACACAGTCTGTTCCTGTTTCAAATGTGTTCTTTGGGAATTAATTGGAAAGTACATTCAATGTCCAACAATGAAAAAAATTGCAACTCAAGAGCTCCTATCATAGTTTGAAGCCAGATTAAATTCCTGTTTTTTCTTCTCTTTCCAAGGGAAAGCACTCTCGTATTTCTGCCAGTAAAACCAGTGGAACAGAGATTCTTTACCATTTTTTAAACTGTATCCAGTACAAACTATTGCTCTGTGATATTGTATGAATTCTACTGATATTAAACCTGATGTCATGACTCGTCAATGGGAATCATTCCATCAGCTCAGCTGGGACCAAGATAAAGCCCTGAGAGCATCTATGAATCTAGCAAAACAACACAATGAAGCGTTTCTATACCTAAAGAGCCTCAGAAATGTTTCTGAGTTCCTTTAATATGAGTCAGTCTCTTCAGTATTAATGATGAATATGGAAAACCAGGAGAAGTTATTTTTTTGTGCTGCATGCTTTTTTCCATTTAATTTTATATTAATGCCTCTGATAGTGACCGAATAAGACACAGTAGAGGCAATCTGTGTTTTTCTTCAGTAAATTCTGTAATTGTGGCACATTTTTCAGTGTCATTAAATGAAACTGCTGGATCAAAGTAATATTTTTTGCATGTAATATTGGTGCTTACAAGGTTAAAAACCCCCCAAAAACCAAAAAAATCCAAACTAACCAACCAAACAGAACCAGACAAAGAAAACCCCAGCAGTGGGGTTACAAATAGATACCAAATCTATTACTTTTCTAGCATATAAGTAATACAAACAGACTGATAAACTAAAATGTTGATCCCAGGAATTCTTGTTAAGAGCAAGGAAATATGTTATACCTACAGTGAACATGTCTACAACCTTTGCAAACATGGGGTTAAGGCACCAGGAACATCTCACTGTTTTGGTCAGCTCACATTCTAATATTGAGAAGCAAACGCATAATCTGCACTCTCAAAGAGCTACAGACAGACAAGTTTTGATAGCAGACTGCATTGCAAATATCATCCCTGCTCATATTAAATAGGATCTGATTTTAAACCTTCTTATATTGAATATTAGTGTTGAAAGTGACAGCCTTTCCTTGGTTCAAACAGTCAAACAGGGTGTCCCTTTGCTAGATAAAACAATATATATATTTTTGAAACTAATATTACTTTTCACTTTGTTTTGAATTGAACCGATTTTAGGTGTTCTTCTCCTACATTTGGGTTTTGTAAGTACTCAGCCTGTTGGTACTACAGGAGCAGGAAATACAACACAAAGGGCTTTTTTGTTGTGCTGGTTTCTGCCTTTCCAAGCAGTCTGTCTTTTGCATGAAAATGTCTCCAGTTTCCTTGGCAATATTCTTAAGAGAGCTCTTTCCCTCAGGAATGGGAGAGCATTTAAACACATTTTTAGCCAGCTCACATTTTGCAGATTGGACACTTACCTGTGAAAAATTAAGGTCAGGATTTGGCCTACAGGGGAAGAGAGAAAAAGGTCTGTGTAGCTGAATGGGGTCTTTAATGGGGTTGCTCTGTTTCCGGAAATACTTTGTATGTAGCTATGCCTTGCAAAGCCTTCCAGCACTGTCAGGTGTCTCCGGGGGAGCACAAATCACTCCTTCCATCCTTCTGGGGCCCACGGTCAGATGTTCCCACTCCCACGCCTGTCCTGGTTGGGGCTTCTGCGAAGGTGCCTTGCTGAGGAAAGGTGAAGAGCCTGCTTGTTCCCATTGATCCCAAATGGACACAACGGTGACATTTTGGCTCCGTCTGCGCAGCTTCTGGCCAGTTCAAAGGTAAAAATGTCAGTGCTGCAGTTTAAAGCACATTATAAAGGAACAATTGCTTCAAAATAAGTGGAAGGGACTACACAGCTGATTTCTCACACTTCCTTCCCATGTAGCCTTTAATGGGCAAAATGTACTTTAATTTTAGGTATGACGTGCAACCTTAATACAGAATCAGAGTTCTGGGAAGTATTTTTGGCAAGTGCTGCACCGTATCAGTTTCACACACGCACATGCTTTGTTGCAGTGTTCGCAAAATAGATATGGATCTTGCCTAGGATAATCAATCTGTTTAACTCTTCATCAGCTATGGCTGTTAGATTATGGGTTATTGGTAATTTTATATGCCTATTGTCTCATAATATTTACAGATTTGACACCATGTGGTGGATGCTTGTACTTTGCTTTACTCTTTGAGGCATCAAAGAATTTAATGTGATAGTAATTTTGGGCTTTGGACAAGGAATTAATTTCTAAAATTGTGCATTAAACATAAATCATGGTTCTATTCCTTCTTATAACCCTAATACTTGATCTCTTTCCTCAAATCTGCACTAATTCCATGTTAACTATACTTAAAAATTAGTAATAAAGAGTTTGGCAAGCTAATTCTCTTCAATAAAATAAAGATAGGTCCACATTTTATTATCTATTATTTATGCGGAAAGCAAAATCCACGTGGCAGTAGAATCAAATTCCAGGATATAAAACTAAATGAAATATGTTTACTATATTTAACTATCTGGTGATTCAGCCATGGTTTGCATTGACTTTGGTCTAGGCCTGACAGGGAAAAATGTGACATATTGAAACAGAAATTGTAGTTATTATTACCATGATAGATATTGATCTATTTTCAGGTCTTGTAGATAGTGAATCATATTTGAATTTTTTTGAGTGTAGTTAATTGTACTATTCATATAATTTAATATATGATTAATTATATAAAGTTAATATAATTTTTCTTGTATTATTTTAATACAGATTTAGTCCAGGATAATATGTAGGAAATTTTGAATATCAAAACATTGGTTAAGAAAAAGAAAAACTCAGAAAAGATAAAATTAAGATGCTGTCATTGTTTAGACCAGGCCAATTGCTATTTTATTTACTATCATTGTTTTTTAATTCAGACTGGGCCAGACTGGTGTTTTGGCTTTGGACAGTTGACTATAGGAGTTCTGTATCTTTTGAATTACAATTACATGATTATAATAATTGGAAGCATACATTAGGCATGGGGACTAAATACATTTAGAAAAAGAAGAACACAAAGGTAACTTTACAAGGTGCAGATGAGTGGAGTCCTCTAAATTTCCTATGATGGATTTTTTTTTTACTTTCCTCTAACAGTGCAGGAAAAATAAATAAATAAGGTGTACCAGCAAATAATTAAAGTGTAATTATTTGCTGGATCATATTTCAGGAAACATACAAATGTGTTTCCTAATTTTTGGTTGGATTTTTCTAGCACTTAAGCCAAAATGAGTGTTCCCAATTTCTTCAGTGGAAACTAGATCAAGCCAGGAATTTTAGGTTTATTAAACACTTTCAGGAAAAAAAAAAAGAATTGAGGATGAGGCATCAGGTACCATCTGTGCTACTCAGCACAGAGAAGTAATACAAGATAAAGATTCAGGGATGAGAACATTTTACTCTATGTAGTTAATAAAAACACTATTAGAAGCATGCAGTCAAGTACTTCACAACTTGGAAATGCCATAAAAAAAGCTGCAACCTTAAAATTCCCCCATTTTTCTGCCTGTTTTGTGTGTCTACATAGTAATGGTGTCCCTATTTATGTGACTACTTACAATTTCCCCAAACAAGACACCTAATGTGATCAGTATTCTATTAGATGACTAAGATATAAAGATACATGAGAGATCTGAGGTTGTGCCAGGACCTCAGAGATCCTCAGAGACTTTGATTTCAATTGAGAAGATGGACTTTTTAATCCCCAAATCCTAATTCTGAAAGCATATTTTATATTAGTAACTGCCTTATTGTTCAAAAGTACATATAAGAAAAGATGTTTCAGAGTTAAAAATATTATGATTTTCAGTAGAGTTCACATATTTGTAAACTGTCAATCTGATGTTGCAGAATTTTCTTTGATGGACTGGATTATTTTTCTACAATATTTCTATTTAATCTTACTGTATACATGGTTCTAGTATTTAAATAGTCATAATATATTCTTGTGCCAATATTAATATCTTTATTTGAGCGACAGAGAGAAGCATCCAAGATAAAAAACCCAGATGTTTTTGGTGTCATAAAAAAATTTAAAAATTAAGTCCTTGAAGTTGAGAAATAAAATCACACCCTGCCCAGCACATACCCCCCCCAAAAACCCAGCTGTCATTCCCAAATACATATTTTTCATTTAAAGAAAAATAAGAAAAATAAATTGTATTTACAACAAATTTATTCAGTTCCACATTATTTTTCTCCAATAGAAATAGTTTGATAAAAAATGTCTATTAAAAGGTCTGTTTTGGTGTGAACAATGTTTCAGTTTTTCAGACATCAATATGAATTGGTTTTTGAAACTAGAACTGTAAATTAGCACAGCCCCTAAGTAATCAACATTTTCTTGCTTGGAAATGAATCACAAGTCAAGTATGGCAAGCTTTTGACTTCTGTGACTAGGATCACTTTTGACACTTTTCTTAGGGAACCAATTCCCCCATTTTATTATTTAAAAGCATTAGAAATGGTTTTCTTGAAAACAAACCTTGCTTGTTTTGCCATTATTTGTGGCTGAGAATTTAGCCCAAACAAGTGATGTGTTTTGTTCTAGACACACCTTGGCAAACAACTCATTTTCAAAATTTTTGATTATGGAAGAGATCTTTTAAAAAAGTGTTAATTTTCATAGCATAATATTGATTAAAAAGCACGCTTGATACAACTGAGGTTCATGACTACGTTAGCTGAAGCAGCAGTGAGAGGTTTTTCACTGGTTGTATAGAAACATTCATTTTGAGGTGACTGTGTGATATAGAAGGTCTATTTGTTGGTCAGCGCACACAACTAGTAACAACAGCAGTCTATGCTATTTTTATTGACTGTTTTATGACAGCAACATGAAAATATCCAAAGAGGATTGTGAGGTAATTAAAGATAGGAACAGCTTTGCCATGGAATTTGCAACAGAATTTGCCATGGAAGCAGAAAGATTGATTGTTTTGTAACTTGATTTGATTGTCTATTTCTGATCTTATTTAAGTTTGGTTTTCTTAATACATTTTCTCTGGAACAATTCTCAAAGCGAGAAAATTGGGCTCTGCCAAACTTCAGATGAAAAGTTCACTGGATTATCCTTATTTTGAACACCTTCTCATAATAAAAGGTAATTCTTGGAAACTAACAGATCAGTTCTGAAACTTTATCAAGATAACTTGGAGCATTAGCTGATCCTTAATCTATAGCAAATTCTTTTTCCTTCCCTTGTCTCTCTAAGTTTTTACACTGAGATTATACCTGTAAGATGGACTTGAAAAGATACCTCAGTGTGAAACCCGGTCCTGCTGTGTCAGGAGAGAAATATGCACATGTGAAGGGTTTGTAGAGAGCTTCATTCTGCAGATTCTTCTTAGCTGGTTCAACAAAACACAAGTTCTAGACTGTTACTGCAGCACAGGTTATAAGGAGGCTTTTAGTGATGAAATTACTTTGATATACAGTAATCTTAAACAGTGTGCAATTTTTAGAACAAAGAGATAAGGAAGAAATAATAATAAGTTGGAGACATTTAATTGAATGCTCAAAATTGCATTATACAGAATAAAACCATCTTATCTAGTTTGCTTGGAAGATTAGGAAGCTAAAATCACTTGGAAAGATCTTTTAAAATTGCACTTAAAATTAGCCTACTAATAAAATTAAGATTTCAAACTTTGCTACAGAAAATAGCCAGTTTAGGTGAACTATGAAGATTGAAATACCTTGCAATCTGTAGAGCAGGAAGGCTGAGCTGGAAGGTCAACTGCAAAAGAAAAAATCCATACAAAGATTACAGTGAAGCAAAGGTTGAAAGTCACTGTCCATTGATTGACCTTCAGCCCATTCCTCAGAATCAGTCAGTGGAATAACTCATTTGATCAACTACTGCAATTCACATGGTAATTAAAATAGCCCCTCTGCTCTCTTTCTGAGAAGACATGGTGTCTGAGAAGGCATTTTGACAAAGAAGTCCTAGGATCTCTAAGAGATGGTGTTTTCATTGGTGAGACCTTGTGCTATCAAGGAGCAGGAATGGGGAAGATCCAGGCCAAATTTATTCAAAGTTTAGGTCCTAATCAATGTCTGTGATTTGAATAACCTTATTATAAAACATAACAATTTTGTTAACTCAGATGACCCTCCACTACTGCAAATACTCAGAGATCCTTGATAAGAAGCAGGGCTATAATACATATGTTCTTTCTTTGTGGCTTTTAACCCCACAGGGATTTAATTTTATTTTGCCTGGTTTCCTACATGAACTACTTCAATGTTCTAAGTTGTCTGGGTAAAGTTCCACAACTGCTCCGCTAGCCTCTAAGAATTACCTTCTACTGTGAGAAGGTATTCTAGGTAAGAATGATCCAATTAATTTTTCATCTAAAATTTGGCAGTCTCCAATTCTTACAGGATATTCTCCAGATTTTGCAGTACCCTAACTAAAAAGGCAAAGGAAGTTTTGCTGCTGGTTAGGATAGAACAAACTTCCAAAAGTGATATAAATATTGGTGAATGTCTGTAGAATATAAAGCTTTTGAGTAATTGCTCAGAAAAAGTAAGAATTGTAATCTGAGGACACCACTCTGGCAATTTAGAAAAATACTGCATTTGATATTTATGAGTCAACACAGAAATGCCTTTTGACTCCCCTCCTTCCCTAAGGTCCCCTCCTCTGGCTGCTAGCAAGAGGGAGGGGATCCATTGCTTCTTGTGGAGGATGGGTCCATTTGTCTGTCACTTTTACTTTTTCTTCCCATTATAAAACCACTGTGAAAGCAAAGGGAAAAAGTTAAGTTTTCCTTGCAATGGACTACACAGCTTTTATTTTGTTAGCGAGTTGTCCACTACTCAGCTCAGACAGCATAACACTGTAATAATTTAAAACAATATTCTACAGTTTATTCCAGTGGGTTGTTTTGATATGCTACATTAAGATTTAATTTATGGAAGGATGTAAAGGTATATAGGCTTGTTTTCTTCAGTTTGTGTCTGGAAAAAAAGATAACAATAAGATGGTTGGAAGTGGGGAAAAAACAATATTCACGTGTGCTGGCTTTTTATTCTTATCTACCTCTGCACCCCAAATTTAGTAATATGGTAATCCCAAATTCCTTATACAAGCCTATTGAAATGTCCCTTTTCTCTCTTTAATGTTTATAGGTATGCACATATGTATGCATAAAAAAATAATATAATCACAGAAAAGCATGAACAAATTTCCCAAACTTTCAGCTTTTAACAACACAGGGAAGTATTCACTTCTTTCGATAGTTACTTTTTCTCCATTTCTTTCATTTAAATATCTTTTGCTGCACTTTATTTTCCTTTCAGTTGCATACTTCAGCCTTCTAGGTTTTTTTTTTCACAGCCTCTTCATCCAATTAGTAAATGCCTTGCCTACCCTCTAAAAGCAGAATGACAAAATATAACTGTTTTATTCCCATCTATTTTTTCACAGCTCTGTTTGAAGACACTCTGGCCCCGAATTACTACAGTGTGTAGGCTCTTATGCCTATTCAGCTAAAAACTTGGGAATTTACATAGACATTAAATAACGTCTATGTGTTTTGTATCTGGTTGGGTGTAGGCAGCAGAAAGGTGAACAGTTCCTGTTTGTATAGTGCTTTTTGTATTTGCAAAATAGTAATATAAAAAATGACAGTAACAGCAAAACCTGTTGGTTTATGAAATAAACCTAAATATTCTAAAAATATAGTATGCCAAGGCGTAACCTACCATCTGCAGGCTTTTTCAGTCTAGCTGCTTGTGTCTGAACACTACAGAGCTGGGCTGCATTGGCATCCGTGGCTTGAAAACAGCTTCTTTGTAGATCATGACTTTCAGAGTTATGATGACTATCAATTGATTACCTCCTGCTTGCTCAATACTGAGTATTGTGCTCTGGAATAAATAATTCATGCAAATAGTACCATCAGGAGGAACCAATACTATAATTTTTTTACCTGCAGGAATGACTTGTTTTGCAAGTTGCCTGAAAGTGTGTATTTGTACACAAGTGTTTACACATTGCAAGGCACAATGAGAAACATCTTTCTGTATAAGGACACTTACTACCAAAATGAATGAAACTCAGTCTTGACATTTCTGACAGTCAGAGCAGGATTCAATTCTATCACATTTTTATCCCATAATGACCTGCCATCATTGTTCTTCCAAGACTGACAACAAAAATGATCCCCTTTGAAAAAATGGGGATTGAGTATGTGAAGTCCCTATTTAGAAGTCCCATGCACCCCTGAGGCATTTGAAAATGTCATAGACATTTTAAAGGTAGCAAACCCTCCACTGCAGTGTGTTGACTCTGCCAACAGCACCATGGCAAGGAAATATTAAGTTTTGTAATGATACTGTAAGGTTTAATTATGTAGTTGGTGTGTGAAATCTGCGGTGACGGGTGAAGCAGGGAGGGAAATAGAGTGATTTTCTGTTGATATCCATGCCACAATCTACTGCTACTACAGAATTTCAGTAAAATTATTTGACAATAAAGAAGGCTAATGAATGTTTTAGAATCCACATAGCTAAAATTAATATTGAGTTAGGCAATTTCTAGGACTTGGATTATTAATAACCTTCTAAGAGACAATAACTTTCTAAAAAACTTTTTGTTCTCAAGGTCACTCTGAACTTATTTTTATCATCAAATTTTTTTTTAATAAACCTAAAATTCAGTTAATGAAATATGAGGTAAGAGTTGAAGAAATTTCGTAATTATCTTTGTCTCAGATGCCAACTTTTGCCAACACAACATGGTACTTATTAGATTTGATCCTTTTTTGGAAGCCTTGTTTTTCTCCTCCAGCTGTTTCTAAGAGAGCTTTAAGTCACAATAGATGTAAATCTACATTTCCTTTCTCCTAAATATTTTGTATTCTATTTTTTAACGAGACAATTTGTAATTTACTGTAGGTTGATCACATAAATCCTGTCAAAGGAAACTATTTTTAACCTCATAAGCAAGAAAGTCAAATCTCTGGAGTCATTAAGGGATGATTCAGTAATCTTGAATGTGCTGCAGTTTGTTAGGTTCTTCTTCCCTGCATCCCCTCTGGGTGCTGATACATTTCACTTGTGTCAGATATGCTGCAGACCAGGTTTTTTTTGTTTAGTAAACCAAAAATGATAATTGTAACAATAATTTCAAAAATATGTTTTGTTTACTTATGGTGATATTTTAGGTTTGAAAGAATAGCATCCCTGGGGCTACGTGCTCAAGTTGTGGTTTATGACAATTGAACTAATAATTATTTAACTGAATCAATCTTCTCTTTGCTCTGAAAGATTTATTTAAAGCCATTGTTTCTGATGGGATGTTAAAGTCAGTGTGCACGAATCTAGTTTGCTGTAAAAATTTATTTGCACCTGTTTTCATATCTATTCCATGGGAACTAGTAACTTTAATGCCTTTGAGAACCTGATCCCTCAAGGTGCACGTATCAGAGTGATTTGTTAAGTGGAACAGACAAATTAATACATTTCAACTTTGACAGATATTGAGTTTGTACCAACAACCTGTTCTTGGCATATGTCCACACCAACCATTCTATTAATCCATTTCCAGGAATTATTCCTTGTTCCTAAACTAAAATCTATTTTCAGCACATTACTATACTTACTCTAGCTCTCTTATAAGAGAACAAGAATGTCCTATTCATGCAACAACACCACACTTTAAAATAGAAAATAAAAATTGAATACAATAAAGCAAGCAATATTCCATAGGCATCATTGAAATGTAAAGTTATTTGAGAAAAAATATAATATTCATGTTGTGTCTTCTACAACTGGGACAGGAAATCTCGGTGAGATATGACTACCAAAAAAGAGTTTATTTTACATGCAAACTGCTAATATATTGAAGGCTCCTTTGTGCAATATTTGTTTTATGGAAGGTATAAAATTAGAAAATGTCATGCTACAGCTAGAAGGTAACAAATCATGAGATGTAGTCTGAGAATTAGTGTTGCCTTCAGGTTAGCATGTAACAGGTTATAACAAACCCTCTCAATGTCCTGGAAGGGTAGGCCATTTATTTCCTGGCTGGAATATTTTCTGTACTAAAACCTGCTTTATTACAACTTAGTATATATCTCTTTTCCCTTATATTCACTTATCCTGTCTCATCCTGTATTATTGACTCCAACAGACATTAGCCATACGTTTTTATATGGCACATTTCAGTTAAGTATTCTTTTTTGTGGCCTTCCCTGGGAAAGGGCATAATGAGTTATTTTACTTTAAGTTAATTGATAGCTTTTGTCTGATGGCATTCCTGACTCTAGTTTAAAAGTGAAACAACGTTATTTACAACCTTACTAATACAATATTTTAAATTGTTTCCTGTCTAGAGATTAGACATCCTTTACTGTAGCATTCTAGGATTTGCTTACCCATCTAACACAAGGAACACTCTATGCTGATGTATATGATGTATGCTTCTGTTGTATGAGGAACTCATAACAAGAGCAATTTTAATCATCTGAAAAACATACTAACCTCCAAAAAATGCATTGGCAGTAATCTCTTATGAACTTTAGCAAACAGTTTTTATTAATCAGTTGATCTATGCATTATGGATGCATATGGATGGACTACTGTGTGAAGGCTATCACATACTAGAGCTGATAAGAAACCCTTATCTCTCTTATAGAAGGATGAAGCTACCTCATAACAAGGAGTTGCACCACTATAGGTTTTTTTTCTAAAATATGTATTTTAAGTGAAGTTTGCCTGTTATTTCTTCTTCTGCATGTCTTTTGTACTCGTAAGATTTTATAGTTCAGTATTTTGCTTGTAGCGAAATTATTATTTAACTATTTTTTTACTATTTATTACTATATTTACTATTTTACTATTACTAATTATTATTTTACTATTTAACTATAGTTCTCCCTAGTTTTCACATTTTTAACAGTTAGTTGCATCCATTACTAGAAGAGGTGCATTATCTCTTTTACCTACCACTCAGTGTATTTGTGATGTATTTTGTTGCTATCTGGCGTGTTTAGGCACAGAAATTTGTAAATAAATGTTTGTCCTTAGTATATTAACACATGAACAGCAATGTTTGTGATATTTGAGTGTGATTAGCTCTTGAAAAATTCATCAAATGTCCTGAGATCTGCATTGCTTTTTAAAAATTCATAAAAAGTTTTGAAGAGTGAAAACGGTTTGACAAGTAGGCAGGCCACAAAGAAACTGACACATCAAGGGAGGAAGATCAAACAGGAATAGAGCAGCATATTCATACTGGAGGCTGAGAGCCTGGCTGCACTCCAAGGAGGTTGAAAGAACAAGTAGACATGAAATATAGAGAAAGAATAGAGACAGGAATCTCAAGGTGGGGAAATGAAAGACCATTTGACATTCAAAAAGGATTTTTTAAACATCTTTGACATGCAGTCAATAAATTCACCTCTGCTTTGCTTATTTAACTAGATGCAAAAGTTTTCTTAAAATGGAAATGTACACCACATGAAATTTTCAGGAAATTATCTCCTATTTAGGGAGGAAATACCCAACGGATTTGGAAAGGGTCTCAAAATAATCATTGTGGCTTTGACGTGGGGTTTGAGTCCAATAGGCTCTACAGTGAAGTCACCCCTGTTACCTGATAGCGGCAATTTAAACCTTAAACCTTAATGATTTGTCTACTACACTAAACATGGACTGTATCTGTCAAATACTCCCTATTAAAATATTCCATTATTTTTATTTTAAGTATTTTATTGAAGGTGCTGTCATATTTATATAGAGAAAGTCTATTGGTTATGTGTGTATGAATATTCCTAAACTTGAAATGAATGGGAAATGAGAAAGAAAATGTTTCATTAGTTACATTTAATTTATTTCTTTTGAATTAAGCAAGCATTTAGCACCGTGTTATAAAAGAGATATCTATGTAAGTGTCAATCTGAAATATGTTTAATGATGTTTAACAATGCTCTAATGAATGGCTATACCTCCTGCCTACAGGGACACTCAGCCATTCATAACATTTACACAAATATGGTATGTGAATAGGACAGAAAATGGCTCTTTTGCCTTTCACACTTCTTTGCCGCCTATCTGTTATGCCACTGATGCCATCCATCAAGGAATTTCAAAGGGCAATTGGTAAAAGAAAACATAAGACATTCATCTTAAGAGGCCTGATTCTGTTTTGTTAGATTCTCCCTAGGTTTTTCCCATGCTTTGAAGTGGAGGTAGCAGCAAGGGATCAAGCAGTAAAAGCCTTTTAAAACTTCAACCTCCTCTCCAGCTGGGTTTCAAATCAATTCTTCTTTCACTGGGCCAGCAGCAGTGCTGTATGAGTGTAGAGCACTGCAGTATTAAAAACTTGATAAAACTTACCTTGTCCTTTCTTATTCCAGGGAAATTTTACTGGGACAACGTAGAAGACAAAGCACCAGTGAGGTTACAAATGTCAGAATACCTGGTTTGTTATGGTTTGAAGAATTTTAGGTGGAAATCTGGATGAATATTCAAGTATTTTACTCTTGAAGGTGGATTTCCCCCAAGTTTTTCAAGATTCTCATGCACTAGTGACTGTGTACATCTGTGCTGGGCAATTCTCAATGTGTACACTAGGATGGGAGTAAATAATTTTATTCACTTGATAAGTCTGAGAATCCTGTTCTGAAATGTTTTTGAAGTTCATTTTTATGGAAGATCTAAACGAGTCAGAAAATTTACAAGACCCTCGCAAATTTGGAATGAGGCATGGTAATTTTGTGTTCTCTCTCTTGTAAATCTCTCTGGTACTGCTACAGAAAGCAAGCCAGCCTGCAGTCCCAGAAGCTATTTACAGAAGAAATGTACTCTGTGGTTCTGACAATAACAAAACAACGAAGCCATATATCTCAAAATAGTTTAAGAAATCTGCTTTTGTGTATTGCGTCTAAATATTAGAAGATGGAATCTTTCTACTGTGCTTTGTAATTGCTCTGGGGTGTTTCGTTGCTTTCCGAAGTGGCTGTCCTGCCT
>VZTH01013960.1:122736-159596 GCA_013397815.1 Aleadryas rufinucha
GGGGAAAGGCCTGAGCCTTCCTTGTGACCCGGGGACTCAGGAGCATGGGCTGTCGTGACCGAGAGCTGGAGCTCCTCCGGCCGTGCTCTTCTTCGCACACTCAGGTAAATTTTATTCGTTGCCCATAGGAGACGTCCTTAATTTTAGTCCTAGTGAAGGATAATTCTCCATAGCTGTCGGGTNCTCACACACGTATAGATTCTCAGGGTTTTATAAACATAGGGACAGTTTTCCTGTTCGATCCCTCGGCCCCTACGGGGTACGTGCGTACCATGGTTCCGCGCACGGTGCCGGCGCTCCGGCCGCCAGCATCGGCCCGCCCGAGCCCCGGAGCGCCCCGAGCCCGAGCGGGAAAGCGCTGCATGGGGACCGGCTTCCTTGGTGTGATTTAATGGCTCTTCTGGCAGGACAATGGCTGTTGTGCCTGGTCATTATGTCCCTGATCGTTACCATTCCTGTCTCTTCTGGGCTTTTTATCCTAAATAGGTTTTTCCGGCAAATAACCTCCTCTGCTAATGTGTCACTGCGAGCCGCTCGGGCGAGCCGAGTCCCGGGAGGTTAGAGGAACCTTCGCGAGTCCTTTTCTTGCAATTAACTCAGCTGTGTGCCAGGTTTTCATTAGAACACGATAATTGGTAAGCTGAGGTATTGCAGGGTGGCGCAATATTTTCATAGTTTATGATTTATTTTCCTCTGGAGGGGTGGTCCTGTTGTGTAGGTCATTTCTGGCTGGAATGACAGAGAAGCTGTGCTCCAGTGAAGTGATTTACCACAGTTATAACCATGTGTGTAATGTACTTCCAGCCTCTTTGTCACGTGTGCTACATGTCATGAAATATTATTGTCGAATGCTTAATATACCAGTGCACAGCAAGAGATAATATCAGATTAATTACACTGGGGGTGTATATAAATCATGGCTTTGAAGATGCGGTTGCTCAAGTTCATGTGATGTTTTATATGCTGCTTTTAAGGGTATCAGGTGAGCTCCTGCCTGCACTGCTCAGGTTAGTTGCTTTCCATAAAGATCAACTCTTTGCATATACCAGCTTTCCTAAGGCTTCCCATCCTTACCGTCTTTGGGATATAAAAACAGTACAAGCTGCTTGTAGAAAAATATATTTTTAGGCTACTGCAAAGCTGAAAACAAGGTTAATACTACAATGCAATTATGGAAGGTCATGCATTGGGGTGACTGTGAAGTGTGTGGTGGTGTCTTCTCCACTTCCAGTGAGTTTCAGCTCTCACTGTTACAGCCCTCTGCTGCTGCATTTAGAAGGCTTTTTGTTCTAGTTGCTTTCTTCATAATCTGCATCTGACCTGCACTTCAAACTCTTGAGGAATACTTTGTGTTCAGCTCTCCTTTTCTAACAGCAGTTTCTGGTTCTCAGAATCTGTTCTTCCCACCAAAGATGTTGAGATAAGTATCTTCTACTGCAGTTCCTTAGGTTCCTTTTCTCTTTTCCATTTCTTAAGACTTTGAACAAAGCTATTTTGTGAGCTTCAAAATACCTTTATGTCCCTCTCTCCGTTGTTCTACCCCTTCAAGAATTGCATTAATATTCCAAACTTTCTAGTACTCCTTTGATACTGAATTTATGCTACTAAAAAGGGACAGATAATGGGATTTAGGTCTTAGCTAGTGTCTGCTAAAAAATTAGTATGGAACTTTTTGCTGGAGAAGGAGGAACATTTGGGACGTGAGCAGGAATTCAGGCCCTTTCCTTAGTGCTTTGTTGCATTTGTTGGCGGGTCTCAGGGCTGTGCCAGAAATTGATCCACGTGTCGGTTTGCTTCTTAACAGCATTTCTGTTTTGTTACCAACCACATAAGACTAGCATATTTAGAAGAATTTACGTGTATAATATGCATTTCACATTTAATGCGGGGAGTGTGTGGTGCTCTACACGACTTCCTCTTGCTAACAAATTTTAATGTGTTTTTATATGAGCTGTTACACTGGCACCTTAATTACCAAAACAGAAAATCTTAGGTATCCATACCTAACCCTTGTGCTTAGCCTTGCAAACAGCAAACACTTGAGAGTCAGTGCTTGGTTGAGTCACAACATGTATTTTACATGCACACAGACTTTCAGGAAAACCTTTGTGTGAAAAGAAGGGGTGAAAGTTTCACGTGCTGCAGCAGGCAAGGTTTTGGCCATTCTGTGATCTGTGTGCTCTGGCTTAACCACTTCCCTTCATCTGTTTGCCACTCATGTTCTTCCTCGTAACTTTTTTTGTTTTGTTCTGGTTTTCATTTAGCTTTTTCTTTTTGTCCTTTGCAAGAGGACATTTATGACACTTTTTAAATTTCTGTGACCAAAACATGGCCTGGTCTAATCTGTAACTATCAGTGGCTCCTTTAGATAAAGATTAAAAAAATAATAGCAGACTGTATGTATTATGAGAAATTTCTCATGCACCTCTCTGGTGAAGTCCATATGGCCAAGGCCATTAATACCAGAACTATTTTTCTTTTCAGACTTGGTAGCATCATAACTGAATTTTGCTAAATCAAGTTTGCTTCCTTCAGAAATTTTTGTGCAGTAATTCCCTAGAATTTAGATGATATGAACTCTCAGGCTCAGTGCAGATTTTTTTTGTTGAGTTCATAAAACAATGTGTCATCCCACTGAGGACGGAGTTAAGCCATTTATGCAGTTAATATCAATGACATAATATGTTCAGGGGAAACTTGAAAGCCCAAGGGCATCACCAGTCAAGGGGAAGAGTAGGATGGGAGCTGACTCCCCACTACCTGTAGGTAGAGGTTCTCCTTAAAAGTGTTTATTATTAAGCTCTATCCATTTCTATGAATTTAAACTTTTAACGCACTGAAATAGAAGATTCACAAATGTCAAAACTGAGCATCTTTGTAGGAGATAGTCCTTTGTTCTTGAGCAAATAAAAGGGTAAAACAAAAGCTTATAATGATTGCTCAGCATGATTTGATTCAGACTCCAGCCTGTGATTTCTTTTGGCTGGAGAAGGGACTTTAAGGTCATCCAGTTCCAACCTGCCCTGTCATGGGCAGGGACGCCTTCCACTACATCAGGCTGCTCTGGGTCCCATCCAGCCTGGCCTTGAACACTTCCAGGGATGGGGCATCCACAGCTTCTCTGGGCGATCTGTTCCAGGGCCTCACCACCCACGCAGTAAAGAATTTCTTCCTAATGTCTCATCTAGACCTATCCCCTCTCAGTTAAAGGTTATTTCCCCTTGCCCTATCAGTACATGTCCTTGTAAAAAGCCTCTCTTGGTGTCTTGTCAGCTCCCTATAGTTACTGAAAGGTGCTATAAACTTCTCCTAGGAGACCTTGAGAGGCCTGTTTTACTCCAGGCTGAACAGCCCCATCTCTCTCAGCCTGTCTTCTTAGGAAAGGTAAGGTACTCTAGCCCTCTGAGCATCTCCATGGCCTCTTCTGGGCTTTGTGCTGGGGGCTCCAGAGCTAGACACAATACTCCAGGTGGGGTCTCCTGATGGCCTTAGGGATCTTTTCCAGCCTTAGTGATTCTACAGTTCTCTTGTTCAATGGGATGAAGAAGAAAAACATCACTGCTGGGAAGACCATGGCTCTGGAAAGGGAGGATATGTTTAAAATGAATACAAAAAAGCATTTATTGGAAACGAGGAGTCTTAACTGTTCTGTGTTTAGTAGGCATTTCTAAAACATCAGAGTGAAGTAATTTTGTCACAGGGTCATTGTTGGACTTAGAATGTGAAGGTTGAAAACAATTTTGAGGTCTAAAAATCCCTTCATACAGTAATTTTAGTATTTTCAGTGCCTATGTTTGGCACATTTACAAGGAGTTAGACTGAGTAAGAACTTCCAAAAGGCAGGAGCAGGGCTGAGCGCTGCAAGAAGCTTAGGGAAGCATGTCCTAGGACAGTCCTGCTGGCACTTTCTGGGATGAAAATAGAGCTGAAAATGGTTGATTAGGAATAGGTGACAAAACCAGTCCAGGACAGAAAGAAAGATCAGACAGAAGTACTTAAGAATGTAAACAATTCTAATTGCCAGGGGAAGCAGCCCTGTTTCTCTGAGTAATTACTCTTTGGTGACTGAGCACTATTACCAATTACCCTGCACCAGGGGGTGTGCAGGTTACATTTTTATGTTTGGAATTAGGTGGCGGTACTAACAGCAAAGAAAACCTTTGTGTTGGAAACAATAATACTCTTTTCTCATGACCTTCCTTCATCAATGCTTCACATGTCCTGTGCCTCACACATTGTTCTAACTACTACTTTTTCCATCAGATTTCCATAATTTGTGCTACAGTGGACAATCAACAACTCACATTCCCATCCATAAGACAGTTAGATCAGCTCATGATCAGAAGTTGCCTACTCAGCATTTCAATTTAGAAGTGTCATTGGCACCAAGATAGTATGAATATACTTTAAAACCCTCGAATTTTCTTATACTATTTAGCTTTCTTATCCCTGAAAGTGTCAGGATTTTACAGGGACAAAACACTAGATAAGATCCCACTTTTCTGCTGGCTAAAACCACGTGCCCTGTGCTTTAAACATGATGTGAAAAAGATGATTGGCAAAACGCATTTACCTTTTAAGCTGAGGACTAGTTTGGGAATGAAAGAAGTGTTTTTCTCTGTCAATATTTACTCTTTTTTAAATGTAGTAGGGGTGATTATTCTCCTCTCAGTGGATATTGAGTGAGAATAAGTGGCAAGTAAGACAAAGTAAAATGTTTGTGTGGAACCAAGCCAAAAGTGTGTGTCTATTTATAATCTTAAATCTTCTGCTCTGTGAGGCTAACTGTTCCTGTCTTTTCTGCAGAGACTAAACCTGTGTCACTTTAGGGGTCTGTCTGAGGGTCTTGCAGGAGAATTCTAATGGCTAGATTTCTTTTTTTCACTGAGTAATTGCTGTAGCTTTTCAATTCTGAAGTCACAAAAGAAATGCCATATTGTATACTGGGAAAGCGTACCATGTTTATAAAAGCATAATGTTATGACTTCAAAGTTATCTTTCAATGTCCTTGGAATTTTCTTTTATAATTTTTTTTTACTCCTTGTGCTGGAAATTCTACAGTATGTCTTCAAAGATATATTTTATATCATAATTTTCTTCTGTTAAGAGAGATGCCATTGGGCTTATTTATGGTTAGGTGACAATCAGCAGTCAGCGAACGTGGTAAGGCTGCTAACCCAATGTCACTGCAGACATGATCCTTGTAGGCTGTTATGAGAGACAGGTTGAGTCTTTAGAAGTGTTTTACAAAGAGCGCTTTAGTCATATGGGGTAAATAAATGGGTAACAACAGATGAGATTGTAATAATAAATAATGAGAAAATCACTGTTGCAGAGCTCTGTATCATCTGGTAATATTTTGCTGCAGTTACGTGCCGTATTATTGGCATTTTTTCAGTTTTGAGGGTTCTTTATTTTAGGTCAAAGGTCATGTCACTATGTCTCAGTGAGTGGTTAGCCAGTCAATTTTTTACAGCAAAAAATGATTACCCACAGCAGAGGTCAATAATACAGAAGTATTATAGATCACATTGCCCTGTCCTAATCAATTGAACTGCATTAGACAATTCAAAGTTGTAGTAATACTTAAGCATGTGTTCAAGGTTGTAATAGTACTTAAGCATGTAAAGAAAGTATAATTTTGGACTTAAGCAACATGACTGGGATGGATTATTCTGTGTTTTATTCGGGAGTATCAAGAATGTCTAAGTAGACTGCCACAGCGTCCTGCTGTAGACTGTAATTGCACAGAGGTATTGGCCAAAGACTGATAGTCCTGCCAATACGTCAGTTCGTCACCACTGCCTGCACTGAAATGCCTGCTAATCTGCACTGGCAGGAATCAAGGGGAATTGGACCTGTGTTTCTTGGTTGCTTGGTCTGTTACTTAAATGCATATAGCTACCCTAACGCTGCTGCACAACAACTAGAACTCCTGTTATATTTTGTTCTAATGTTCCTTGAAATATTGTAAGAATATTGATTGTTTCCATTATTCTGATCTTTAAGAACCAGGTTTCAAAGAACTCTCTAAACTTTCTAATCTCCTTATATGAACAAGTTTTGTAGCACTTCATTACCTGACTTCTGTGTTTAAAAGTCCTTAAAGAATACAAACATAGAAGTTTCATTTTTAAGAATAGTCACTTTTTTCAAGATCGTTTTCTTCACCAGTTTTAATGCAGTCTATGCAACACTATTAATCTCTTGCAGCTGACTGTTACAGATAGCTTGCTGCAGACATGTAGATTATCCAAGCTTTTCCCTGCTAGCATTTTCATACTGCTTTTTACGTTCACTGCAAAGTCTGACTCGGATTCAAATCCAGTAATTACTGGAGTCAAGAAAGTCATCAGCTAACTGTCACTTTTACGTATATGTTTGCTGAGGCTCACTTTCAAAATGAAAACCACATTCTTTCCTAGATATCCTGGTTGATAATAATTTGCAGAGAATTAAAAATAGATGCCCTGTTTAGAAATGAAATAGCTCCAATGTCTGTCTTGGCTTTACAAACCAACATGCACATGAAGATTCTTTAGGCAGACAGAACAATTTGGGTATGTGTCACTTCTTTTGAATGGGTAAATTTTACAAAATCTGATCAATTATAACCACCATGCAATTTTTTTTTTCTTAAAATGCTTGTTATTCACTTCTTAAACAGATACAGGCTCTGATCTCTTGCCCAGTTTACTGCTACCCAGCAATCCACTTAATTCTGTTGCTTTGTCAGGTGTTTTCTCCCAGTCTGTGCTTTAAATCAAACCTATAACATATATTCTTGCTTATTTTTGTAGTACCTTAGCTGCCAATAGATCAGGCTTTTACCCCTTGTTATAATATTCAGCCATTGTTCTTCCTTATGTTGATTATGGTGGGTTATGGTTTTTTTGGTACTGTGAAAGATTGCAGTGTACTTTCTGGCCACCTGTGAAATTGCAGGACTTAATAAGCAATGAGTGCTTTTGGTCACTTGGATTATTCAGACCTTTTGCTTACTGTATAGGCATAAACATAAAAGCTTTTAAACCTGATATTCCTGCAGTAAAAGGGTCTGGTTTAAGTAATATTTTCAAGAATTGTAGATGATTCTTTTCTGTTCCTTTTTTTTTTTTTGAAAGAGTTAAGATGTAATCATGCAGGCAAACGCAGAGTATGCTGGCATGTACATAAGGAACCCATTTACTGAGTCACTGTCATTTTAACAGCAGGGATCTTGACTCCCTGAGGTGTTTCTAAAGCATTTCAGGCTCACTGAGTCAGGACTAAATAACACCCAGCTGGGTAAGAACAAATACCTGTCAGATAATCCAGCTAATAGCTGGTTTAGTTATCAGTGCTCTTCTCTACCTGTTTCCTCCTCTCTGCCTTTCTAAATGTATGATGCATTTCCTACAACATCATGTTTAAAAGCTTCAATAACTCCATAATGGCAGCTGATGGGGACCTTTTATATGTTGATTCCTTTTTTTCCTTGGTTTTGGAAAGATAGCAAAAGTTTGCATGATGACATCTTGATTAGAATGTCTCTTTTTGTGTTCAGGTGTATTTCAGCTTGGTTTTCCCCTCTTTGGAAGTTTTAGTCAATGTTAGTAATTGCTTCTGGAATTCATATCCTCTTTTTCCTCAGTGAGACTACAACTCTGAGTTCTGTGAGTGGGCTGGTTTCATAAATACAGCTTTACATTGTACCTTTGAGGTCCAAAGGCTGGCAAGTGGAAGTTGTAGAACATGAGCATCACCAGACTTCTACGCCTGCGTTTGTGACTCTCATGACTATCCTTGTCCGGGAAACTGACCTAGCAGTTTATGATCAGCTTCTTTTTACAGTTGTTCCAAATATGTTTCCTTGTTTTCTAGGTGTGCAGGCAGCACTAATTCTGGTACTTGCTAAGTCTTGAGTTAGTTTGTAATCTTCCTGCTGTCCTAGAATAGTTCTGTATAATGCATATTTCTATTTTAATTCACTATATTTTACATCCTACTCTATCTGGGTGAAACATGGTACTGTCAGCTTTGACAGTTTGATCTTCAGTGTTGCTGTAAAGCTTGTCATTCTAAGTTAATCCGATTGCTTAATTAGCTGAATATTATTAACCTCGTAAATTCACATAGAGGTTTTTCAGTTACAAACTGTCCAGTGTAAGTGTACTTCAGAAAACTGGCTTAACTATTTTTAGTCTTTCTTATCAAAACTTTATCTAGGTTGAAAATCTGTTGAGTCTCAGTCTGAGTCAAATGAACACAGTTGCTGCTTAGCCTTGGCTATTTCTGCGCTCTGTTGTGCTAACATGGGGCATGCAGTCCTTGAATTTGGTGTCTGATTTGCACTGCAGGAAGTGGCTTTGAGAAGACCACAGCAAATGCACACAGGCATTGAAGGGAAGGTATACCTTGCTGTCACCCTGTAGAAATACTCTGGGAAATGAGAAGGTGGCATTAATGGGTTCCAAGAGACATGATCAAACCATATTGCTGTGCTGGCAGAAAGGAGATGGCAGTAGGGAGAGCTGACGGTGGGTGTAAGTTAAAAGGCGTCACATGACACTTGACAGAGTGGCAGACATATGTTGTAGCTGATGGAAGCAGGGAGAGGAAAAAGCAGTCAGGAATCCATTGTGTGTACATCATATGCTGTGATGCTTCCACTGAAGTGCCTCACACAACTTCTCCATAACTTTTCTGATGTAGCTTCTATTAGTTTCCCATCACAAGTGGTGCTTTTCCTTCCTTGGTGCCTTTCAGTCCTTCAGTCCCAACACCTGTTCTGCTACCTGGCCTCTTCATAGCTGAATTCAATCCTGAATTCAGCTAAGCCTGTTCTTCTCTAATGCTTGTTGGTTATATCTCAGTTCCTCAGAGGTTTTTAGGTGGATTCTGTAGCTAGGTTCTCTTCCATATTTCTTCCTTTAAATACATGTCAGTAAGTGTTTTTTACAGTTGTATTTTGCTTATTGAAATCTCTCTTTGAATTTAAGTCTTCCTGAGAGACTTTTCCAGTGACAGCAATAATTTAGGAGAGAATAAATATGTCTCTGGCAAACTGAAATTTGATAGGCAATCCCTTGAGAAAATGTCTTATTAGTGCTTTTGGAATGTAATTTTCCTTTACTGTGAAAGAACTGTGAACTTAGAATTGGAACAGAAACAGAGTTTGTAGGACCTGGAAATTTCTTTTCTCAAATCCATGCTGACAAAGGAAGCAAGACTGGGTTTTCTGGGAGACGGCGTTGTGATCAGCTGCAAACTATTATTAATAAAAGGGACTGAAATAATTATTAATAAAAGAGCCTGCTGGAAATAAAGTGACTTGCCCTATCAGCTTTAATTTCCAGGACCATAGGGAGTCTAATTGGGTAGTTTGGGCAAATCAGGCCAACAGTTATGCCTATGATGATCTGTATCTAATCTGCAGACACTGTGATGGTTTGGAGTTGGAGTATTTTGCTCTGCTATATTAAAGGAAAAAGATTCGTGTTGTAGGGGGAGGTCCAGGATGGCTGATTAGCTGTTACAGGATGCTGTACCTCGCTCTGCTCCAAGTCATATTCTAATAATATCAGCATATTAGAAGCTATGAGCTTCACTGTCGTGGAATTTGGATGAAATATCTCTGACAATCTGACAGACAAGGTGACAGCTAACAAACACCTAATGCCAGGACAAGTCACCTGGCATCTGCTGAGGCTGGCTGTGTGTGCATGTGAACATTGGCTCACATGTTAAGACTTCCTATTGATGCAAACATACTTGTCGTGCTGTTGATACAAAAATATGAGTTCATGTTGCAGAAAACTGTTTTCAGCATGTGGATACCTTGAACTCTCCTGAATAGTATAAACTGAAGATATCTTCACTTCTGGAAAGCTACTAGTTAAAGACATTACGCACAAAGTGAGACATGAAGTTAATCTGGGTCAAGGTTCTGGGCTCATGTATTCACTGTGCTTGGTGAGATGCAGGTTTTTTTTTTTTTTTACCATTTTCTGATATATTTTCTCTGACACATTCCAATTGATTTGTCATTTGCCATCTTCAGGATTTAAAGATATGTAATGCATCTTAGGAAAAGAGCATTGGAGGATGTCACTTAGACCAAATTTGATATTTTACCAGTTAGTAATGCTTTACTTTAATTTCACTTCCAAGAGGCTGGTGTATTGGCTACAGGCCACAGCTCATTCTGGGTTGTGGCTGTGCTTTTGGAATAGTCATGTTTAACTTAGGCCTGTTATTGTGCTCCAGAAACAAAGAGTAGGGTTGTGAAGAGGTGCATAGCTCTTACTTAATAAACCTGCAGAAAAACTGGAGAGCACAATCGCAGTGTTTGTGCAAGAGGGAGGTGTTTGCTTCCCAAACACAGCGCCAGAAGGTGTCTGGTAGTGAAATGGTGATTGTGCTGTGCTGTGCCTTGGGGGTGGTCAGAAGAAACAGAGACATTTCCCTGCTGATACAGTTGCTTTGCACAGGAGTTTAATATAGGGAAGGTGTCCTATCAGTTCCCGGGTGATGTTGCATCATCATGCCCTCTTTGACTTTTGCTGTGTAGTAGCATCATTTTTCTTTTTTTGGTCTTCTAGAAATGTTGGATTTTCTTGTTTTGTGTGGCTTTATAATATAATGGGGAAAAAAAGAAAGGTGAATAATTTAATTTTGTGATTCCTTTGTCGCTAAGAAAATGAGTTTGTATTGGTTTAGTTAAGTATGACTCTTCCAGGAGATGATGAATTGGTAGTGCCTGGTCTGCAGTGGCTCTCAGTGGCCATGTAGATGGCTCTCATTTCACCCTCTATTACTATTAACCACAGAATAACTTTGAAAGCTTCAATATCTCATTGCACTTTTTGTAATCTTACATCAAAGTCTACTTCCAGCTGTGCTAAGTAATACTTTGTTTTATCCATATATGAATCAGGCTAATTCATTGCCCTTTTTCTCTACTTTTCCTTGACCTCTTTGAATTTTAGTCAGTAGCAGAATTATTTCTGCATGCTGATAACTCTGTTGTCATTTTGCCATTGACTTTTTATTATTTTTAGTAAAAAGCCAAAACACAATCCTTTGTATTAATTTTCATTTTAAAGCCTTGAAGTATTCCCATGATTCTTTGCAGATAACTTGTAAAATGTTTATCTTGCAGACTGCTTACAAAACCAAAACTAAGGGCTGGGTTTGGGGGTCAGCTGCTGCATGGAAACACAAGTGGGCTCCCAGGAATTCTCCACACCACTGTTAAAGATGATCTGGGGGCACAGAGAAACAACGTGCTGTAGTTTGAAATATTATGCAGGGTCTTTCAGGTTCACAAAAGAAATGTAAGTGCCCAGATAGCACTGGTGAATTGACTGTGCCCTATATGCCTTTGATGAAGCTGGTTAAGTTGTTGGCAGGTGTCTTGGAAACTTGTTCCAATGCAACTGAACATAAGCCTTCCTAGATACTCCCTTTACTCTGCAGTGTCCATTCAGGAGCTGAAATTAACTCTAGTTTCTGGCCTGGATTCCCTGGGCCTGGATTCCCTGCAGATCTTTATAGGTTTTGGGCTTTCTAATTTTAAAGCATTGATAAATTAAACTTTTGACACCAGAGAACTTTCTTTGTGTGCAGTAGACACTGCACTTTGATAATTGTTTTAGAATTTTTTTTCCATCTTTGCAATGGAAGACTGCTTGGCATTGCTGCTGATGGGCCCTACGAAGCAGCCAAGAATAATAAGTTCAGTGAAACCACTTCCTAGCTCAGTACCTGAGACTGCAGACATGTTGCCAGGCAGTGTGCTGTATGGTCTGTGAAATATTTGGGTGTTTGTGCAAGTTTTCCCACTTACCATGGAAGGCTGCAGGGAGTGGTCCTGCAGCTCAAGGCCCCAGGAGCTGCCCTGTGCTTGTGTTGGCCGGAGCTGGCTGGGGCTGATTGTCCTGTGTCCAATGGCTGTGTGCCTGTGGCCGCCTTAGGGGTGCTGTGGCATGGCCCTGGGGGCTGGAGGAGGTGTGTGGGCACCTGCCTGGCTGTGGCTGGGATCCACTGGGATGGAAGTAGGGTATGATAAGAAAATCTGTGAAAACATCCTTCATGTGGCTGAGACTGAGCAGGAAGAGATGCTCCCCACTGGTTCCTCCTCAGGCCATTGGACGTGGCCAGCTGGGATGGCCTGGGATGGTGAATGTATGAGGTTGTCTTTGCATAACGCCTGGACCTATGTAAGGGCTTATCTTACTAAACAGTATGGATTTCTAGCTCCATCTGAATGTTGTTCACTTTTACCCATAATAAGCTTTTGATTAACTTTAGAAACTCTTCTCTATCGCAGAATGTTGAGGAAATAAACTACTAACTGTGTTCAGTCTTTGCACATATCTAGTCTTTTGGCACAAAAAACAGTAGTTTAACTGCATTATTTCATCTGATTAATGACCTAATAATTTTCTGCTTTCTAAAGAGATGATTCTTACATGTTACTATTTTTTTACTTTTGTGAAATAAGCTTGCTGGAGTTTAACTTTTTTCTCAAATGTCTTGTATTGACATCTCATAGTAGTCAGAAGAGTAACAGTTCTACATTGTCCTTTCAGACTTTATTGTGAAATATGTTTGTGCTATACTGAACATTTCATCATTCATTAAAACTTTTTGTAATTATATATATGTATTTTAGAATATTTTTTATGTATTATCATGAAGGCATAGATTCGAGGGAGGAATTTTAGCATTTTGAACTAAATCTTTCTTAACCCCAAACCCCAAATGAGTTCTTGAAGGGTTTAAAGATTTGGATTATCAGAATACAAAAGGATGAAAGACAGGGTGACAAATACTAAGGATAATAACAAAGAAGTGCTATTTTAGCTTTTCAATTCATGTCTGTTTTTAGGTACTTTATACATCCTGCTGTGAAATGGATACTACTTATTGTATAATAATAAGCGTATTTAAAGAAAGACCCACAAGCTATTCTTTTCCTATTGAAACATTTAAAGATGTGCACATTTTTAACTATTGCCATAAGAATTTTAAGTGAGCTGCTGTGCTAGAAAATTACAAAATAAACAATACTTAAAGCTCTGTTCGTGTCTTCCTTCTGAGATGTTCAACATCTTTTTAGAAATGCAGCTTGGGCAGAGCTGTGTCTTGGTGGCAAAATATGACCCAGCTTGGGGCTTCTGCAGTGGAAAACTCTTCATTCAGTTCATGTATGAGTAAATTATGAAAATCAGTTTGTGAAGCTGAGATTTCTATGTTGGGCTTGTCATCTAAAAACAAATGAGCAGAAAACAAACAAGTGTATTCTGATTAACTGTCTGTGCTTCAGTACATGCTCCATATTCCTTTGATTTGAAAAGCTTTGCAGGGACTGTGTTCCTACTCCCCAGTGAGTGGCAGACCTCCTTGTGCTTGTGTATGTTACTGTTTATATTTTCTTTCTATTTTAGTTTGGACAGTGCATGTCAGTCTTTCTTCGTTAGTATTTCCATGGCTTTCTCTAAGAATGAGAGTCAGCACCTAAGGAAAAAGGAGAGTGAGATTTAGTACTTTGCATGTATGCACATGTGCAGGCTGGGTAAATGGGCTGACAGGAACCTGGTGGAGTTTGAAAAGAAGCACATAGTCCTGCAGCTGGGAAGGAACAATCCCGTGCACCAGTACGTGCTGGGAGCCGTGACTCTGGAAAGCAGCTTGGCACAAAAGGAACTGCGGGTCCCAGTAGGCATCAAGCTGAAAATGAGTCTGTGGCGTGCATTTGCTGCGAAGGTATCCTGGGCTACATTAGGCAAAGGATTGCTAGCAGGCCAGGAAAGGAGATCCTTTCCCTCTATCCAGCACTGGTGAGGCCACACCTAGAGCAGTGTGTCCAGTTCTGGGCTTTTCAGTACAAGAGAAAGATAGTGGACATGCTGGAGAGTACAGTGAAGGGTCAGAAAGATGGTGAAGGGACTGGAGCACCTCACGTCTAAGGAGGGCTGATAAGAGCTGGCACTATTGACCCTAAAGGAGAGAAGGCTCGGGGGGATCTTAATCTCTACAAATACCTGACAGGAGTGTGCAAATGCAAAGTGGTGCCTGGTAACAGGATTAGAGGCAATGGGCACAAAATGAAACATGGTATGTTCCATCTGAACATTAGGAAACACTCTTTTTCACTGGGTGAAAAAGAACGTTTGAGGGTGACTGAACATTTGAGCTGGCTGCCTAAGAGAGCATGCAGAGTCTCCATCCATACTTGAGATACTCAAAATCCAGCTGGATAGAGCTATGGACAACGTGATTTAGGTGACTCTAGGCAGGGTGATTGGACCAGATGACTTCCAGCGGGTCCCTCCCAACCTCATGGGGCCATGAGATTATGATATGTGATTCTCTGATATCAAGATGGTTGCACAATAAATGGTAGGCAGAGTTTTCCACTCTTATTTAATTTCTGGAAAGAGGTAACAGTTTTGCTAAGTGTTCTAATTAAATGTTATTTGACATTCAAATTAAAAGCTGATGATAAATTTCTGTAAGGATTATTAATGCTCAGCATGTGTATCCTATTATGCTTTTGACTGTATAACATATTTTAGCTTTTAAACATGCTATATGTGCTGCAGAAACATGACTTTCTTGGATGGGTTTGCTGGTGTCTGAGCCTCCAGATGATAGCAATGATTCCAAGTCCCTCAGGGGCAGTTATGCAAGTCTTATTAGCTGTGAACAGTAATAAATACTCTTAATGCATGCAACCAGCTGGAATAATGAAAAAAATCATTCAGGGTATTCCTGCCTTAAGCTGATAAGAGTGATTGCAATTCCTTTATATATATGTCAGATTCAGTTTAAATAAATTGATAATATATTAGTCATAGCATTGGGGGCTCTCCACAGAATGCAAGACCCTTAAAAAGTATTTGGACTCTTCCTCTGTGGTTGAAGCTGTTGTGATTACACTGCTATCAGGAGTGCAGCTGGCAGCAGTAGTTAACGTGGGCTCTGATAGGGGATATTTGCTGCAGCAGCACCTTCTTCTCTACACCATGCATGTTGTGTTTCTTGTCACCTTGAATTCCAGGATGGGCTGTCTGACAGTTTAACTTGAAACAACTCAAAATTAGTCTAGTGGAGTTTAGAAATTGCAAGAGACAAAATTTGTAAACAAAACGCTGGAAAGAGGTTTAGGAGGCAAACTCTGTGATGAGCTTGAACACGTGAGGGAATCCCTATGTTACTACCTGTTCCAGTTGTCCTCTGTTTGTCAGCAGCTGAGTCTTTCTTAATTTACGTATATTTCTTGGATAGAAAGATATAAAGGGGAAAATATGGTGGTGGTTTCAAGGCTCATCAGCTTTCCAGCTGTTTTGAAGAGTCTGCAAAAGTAGTAGTTTGCCAAAACTTTGTGTGGAGCAGGGAGTAGTAGGTTTCAAGTTAGCTGCAAGTGTCTTCAGTTTTAATGAAGCAAACCTGAAAGTCCCCTTTAGCTGCTATTTTTGGTTCAATGTGTTCACCCTCAGGATGCATTTAAGGCAAGATTTTAGAACCCTGAGCAAAATTATAGCACTTAGCTATTTATTTTCTCAGAAGGTTTCTGGTGGTTTTAACTTAAATTTTGGAGGTAAAGAGCGCCTTATTAGAGCTCCACATTATGCCTAGTTAAATATTTATGTTGAAGTTAGAGGTTATGTACCTCCATAAAAGCAACAATTGAAAACAATCTTCCTCTGGCTTTGTCAGTAAATACCTACCAAGGGAGCATCCATGGGGAAGAAGGGAAGTTGCAGTTTAATCCACTGAGTAGGACTTTTCCCATTATCACTTGATTCTAGGACTAGAAGGGGTAAACGGCAGAACTTTTGCCATTAGTGTAGGCTTGTATTGTCCTGAGCAGGGTCCCAGGAAGCAGAGTGGAATAAGAAAATGTGTAAAGCATTAAACATGGGAGATGTTCCTTGAGCTCTGCTTAAGGACAGCTGAGACTGTCAAACCTTTAACCTCAGGTGATTTGGGAAAAGGAGAGCACAGCATCAGAGGATTAGCTGCTGCTAGGAAGTTTTTTGAATAATTTATCTGTATTAGTAATGAGATTTTTAATATGCACATTGGTAAGGAGGTTGCTTCAAGTCCTGTAATGAGACTGAAGTTTGGACTATTTGACTGAAAAAACACTGAAGTACCAGCATGTTCCTGGATCTATTTAAAGGATGCATTTTCTGTTGCAAGGTTCTCAGTAACGAAGTGCAAAAGACATGTGACGGCATACTGAGGAGAGTTATTCCTGACTTGCACTTGGTGAAGCTTAGTAGTTATGACTAACTCTTGCAGTGTTTCCAAAGGTATGTGGAATAGCTAGTCCATACTTGAAAGGTCACCCTTCCCTGCCTTCATATGTACTTTTTAAATTTATATAGTTATTTTCCATTCAGATTGGAAAATAAAAGTTGATATGCTATTTGGTTTTAATTATCAGAAAAAGGAAAAAATACTGTGAGCAATTTCTAAGTAAAATAATTTACAGCATTTGGCATATTTCGTGTCAGTGAGTATTTTTAGTGTTGTTAGAACTGGTTAGTTTATCTTGACAGTGGTAACATACTCAGTAGGAATATGTAACACTGCTAAGTAACAAATGCATTGCTTTGCCATGTTGCCAACTTTGAATGTTTCAAGGTTTCAGTGGGAACTAATCCCCCCTTTCCCAGTAGTGTGACCAAAGACAAGTTATGAACACCTTTGTGAGAAATCTAATGCAAGGATACTCAGGTTCTGATGCAGTATGACATCAAAATATGTGCTTGTAGGACTGCACAGCAACAATCACTTTGAAATTATGCTAATGTGATGTATTAAACTTTCATGAACTGGTGTTTAGTGAAATGCATAGCACTATTAAAAAAGACTTGGAAACTAAGCAGTCGAGTACTGTGTTAGCATCGGCTGGACAACTTGCAAGCTCCCTCTTCTATGAATAGATTGCTGAGAGAGACTTGAAAATTTGTAAAGCTCATTATTACAAAAATGAATTGAAATTCTGTCACTCCTTATTTCCACTCCCTGGTCTCATCTGAGCAGCACCTTCCAGTCATGGCTTCCAGTGTAGTTTGCAAATGACAGCAGAACAGCAGCAGCAATCTCTTAAACTACTTTAACCTTTACATCAGTGTGTTTGTTTGGAGAAGGCAACCATTCCATTTCCCTGTTGCTCACAGAATATTAAGGATGCAGACAGAGGAAACAAAAGGAATGGCCAACAACTAGAATTTGAAAATTTTGAAAAGGTCAGTATAGCATGGATTAGGACTGTCTGAATGCTTTCTTCTCAGCAGGTGACAACTGACCAAATACCAATAAACTATAAGCTATATATGTATTTTTAAATACCAATACAAAAAGTGTCTCAACAGTCAGTTTAAGTGGCACTGTTTGTTAGGTTTTCAGTTGTTGATACCCGAAGTTATTAAAAGTAACAGAGTTATTTTGACTTCATTACTGCTGTGGGGTTTACTGCCACTCCATTCTCTTTGCACGTGCATGTTTTTATATGGCAAATGTGGTGGTGTAGCAAACACTTTCGGGGATTACTTTTAACAGTATGCATGCAGTTTCATTTAGTAGAAAGCAGCACAGACTTACACCTTCTGTTTCCCAAAGCATTGATTCTCAGAACAGCAAATCACCAGCAGGCCACTTGTCCATTTGAATTCTGGGCTTCAGTTAGACATTTTGACCCATATGAAACAAGCACTCAGTGTACACATTCAAATGAGAAATGTTTTAGAGGGAAAAGAATCAAGAATAAATTGTCATAAAATTGATAGACCCTGAAACTGCTCTGAAGACAACCCTCTGCAGCAAGTGTCGGTTATATCTAATGGATACCTGATACCTCACAGGCTGTGGAGGCTTTAGTCTCTCTAGACAATGTGCCTGGTTACTGACCTGTTTATTAAGATCACCATGCTTTTGCTTTCTTATCAAATTTAAGTCTCTTGCAACTGTGGAATATTTCCTTTTCTGTGAATGGTGGTCTGTGAAAACAATTTGCTTCCTTCAGTGCAGCAGTTATATTTTTTTGTTTTGTTTTCACATGGTGCTCTCTCCTCCAGGTGAAAACTGTCCTAGAACTATATGCATTTATTTCCTAATGATTAAAGTGTGATCCCCCCAAAGTTTAGCATTTGGAACTTTGAAGTCTAGTGTTAAAGTTTTTCTTCCAGCCGGTCTTTTCAACAGGCAGAAAAAGATGCCTTCAGGAGGCAGTTTGTTGCATTTCCCTGGGGTTGCTGTCTCCCTTCACTGGCTGTGGAGGTGGACTAAACCAGGAGCAATGTACTTCTTGGACCTTTTAGGATGATTGTAATCATATGAGAATAATTCCTGTAATGTAGTTGGATGTATATGAAGGTGTCAGAGTAGGAAAGAAAGATGGTGTTATGGACACCTTAAAGGTAATAGGCATAGAACATGTTTGTAGACCCTTATTTTTTATTGGTCTAGATTCTTTTAAACCTAGTAGCCTGAAAAAATTGTTAATTAGTGACTGTTACTCCTTTAGATGTTCCATCTTTGAGAGAACCAAGGAAGTATTATGTACTATAATTAGTTCCATGTCACTTAATCAGTTTACAGCACAGTGTATCGTGGGAAAGAGTTTATTGCTCCCTTCCATTTACCAAAGCAGTCCTCTGACAATGTGAAGGTCTCTGATGCATAAAAAATTAATACATTCTTCCCAATGAACTGCATCCAACCCTGCTAAACTGCTGACTTTATTTTGGATGTGTGACCTTTTACCTTCTTCAGTGTCTGCTCACTTCTGTGTTGAGATGAAATGAGAACCAAGCCCTAATAAGAGAAAGTCATTAAATGCAGATGATCTTCTATTTAAATACAAACATCTGAGACAATAACCCATCTCCTACCAGGAAAATTGTGTTGTCAGTGAAGAGGTTACCTTGGCAACAAGGTCACCCGGCAGGGCCTTCGATGCAGAGTGATGGGGCAGCACATGATGGCAGAGCCTCAAAGATGATGAAAGAGCAGGAGGTCAATCCCTCACACTTCTCACTGACTTTGCTCAGTGCAAGGTGAGTTACTCCAGGAGTTTCATAAACCTGGCCTTCTGAATACAAATGGTCTGTGTGAATTTCAAGGGCATGGAGGACTTTACACTCCAGAAATTATCATCAAAGATTTTTTTCTTTTAAGAGGGAAGGACTATTTTTGAAGCTCATAGTGACTACTTGCTCACAGCACAGAACTGTGCGCTCCCAGAGAAGAATCCCAGACTTTCGATGTGGACAAGGGAGACCCAGGATGCAGCCCAGAGTGCAGGACAGCTGAACTGATGGTGGATTCCAGTTCATGGCTGCTGGTGCTAGACTGGTGTCCTTTAGGATTGTGTCCGGCAACCTTAAGATGAGTTGAAGCATTGGCATTTGGCAGTGAGCTCATGATGGGCCAACAATCAATTGAGCTCTATCAATTTATCCAATTCCTCCAGAAGCTTTGGAAGCCAAAGTAAATCTTGAAAGCTCTTGAGGTTGCTCTGGTGCTCAGTGTGCTGGATGGGCTCTAAGGCAAACAAATGCAAAGGCTGTGGAGAAGTCGCTAAGCACAACTGGCAGACCGAGTGATTCTTCGTTCTTACAGGATGTGTAAGAGAGGTGGAGATAGAAATTATCCTTTTTTTTTCACATGCAGCTTTAAACACCCCACTCTGGTCTGTATAACTTCTATCTCAGGAAAAAAGGAATGGTTTGTAAACAATAACTTGCACTCTTCCAGCTTACTCCTTTTTTTCCATACTGTGAGAAAAATTAAATAGGGATACTAATAGGCAGCCTACTTAAAGCAAATAAATCAATTTAGCACTGTAATTAACAGGTAGATCTTAATCACTCCTTATGGTTCTCTTTTACCTGTTTTTATTTTCTTTACCAAGCCATTAGTTTTGTCTATTGCTGTTTGATTTCTGGGCCCTGTAAGAAATTCACTGCCATCCTTAAGGCACTTTTGTCTTGGCTCAGGATATTCAGTGAGGTAAAGTCATTGTGTTGTCTCTTTGTAATTAGTATGCCTGCTAACCATGTCTGCAGTCTAAACTGCTCAGTTGGAAGCTAATGAGACAGTGTAGTGGTATTATTCTGTATTCAGTGCTCAAGTCTGGATCTGTTTTTCAGTCAAAGAATTGCCAACTTTTTCCATTTTGATGGCAACATTCTGCAAAAGTGTAAATGACACCACCTCCTCTCTCGCATCGTGCAAGACTGCATGTCTAACTGCAGTGGCGAGAGAATCGAACTTGTGACTTTGTTGGTGAGGAAATGATGTTCTTGATACTTTTCTTGGTCCTCCTCACCCATCACCTCAGGCAAAACTAACCTACTCCTCCACAATCCTGTTGTTAAATGAAGATATAGCAGAAAGGCACGGTGCTGATAACAGAAAAAGCAAACACTCTAGGTACTGCTAAATTATTCTATGCTGCTCTTAATTTTTAAGGTCTATTTCCTTTTTGTGCTGGAATTAGTGATGCAGCTAAAAGAAATCACCTCCTGAGATCTACTTATTCTTAACTAGTGCCATGAATATTTCTTTTTCAAGGATGTTGGAAGGTGATGGTCATGATTGCAATCACTTCAAATGTGTTTATTTTTACCCCCGTGCTTATGCTTTTGCTACATTTTTGGGGAACAAAGTAATTATATCACCAAACTGATGATGGTTACTGTTCACTGAGGAGAGTTTTAGCTATTCATGCCAAAAATGTTTTTATTTTCTTCACATTTGTTTGCTGAAAAAAAAAAAGCGCTGAATATTCAACTGCACTTGCTATGTGTGCAAATCGGATAGAAGCTCAAGTTACTGCACGTGCACCACTGGGAAACCAGGAAACATTGAGGAATACTGCTTAAGTCATAAAGAGAAAGTGAATGTGAATACTGGAAACTCTAGAAGGGAAATTATTACTGAGGAAGTAGGAGTCTAGGCTCAAGTTCTTAGAGCTTTTCTTCTGAGTTTTCACCTCACCTTTCTATCTTGTATGTTTGTACATGCTAGTCGAGGCATAGGACATAATCCAAGCTCTCGGACACACCTGTCCTGTCACTTGTTCATCCTGAAAATTCAAGGAGCACTGGCCAGCAAAGCAGCAGAAAGAGCTATCCAAATGTGACAGCTGATCCTAAGCAGTCTTCTGCCTCAATTTGTGTGGAGGAAAGGCTCATGAATTGAAGAATTCAGTCAAAAAGGGGAAGCTGCGACTGCAGTGGCAGCAGCAGGTGTGCTAAAATTAAAGACAAGAGTGGTTCTTAAATGTGGGTGTAGAAATAGTCTGCGCTTTTTCCAAATGAGCTGCCACTGTTATCCTGGTTATAAAGATGGCACTCTCTTAAATGGCATTTAACAAAACTACTAAAGCAAGATAATAAGATAACAATTTATTGCTGAAATACTAATTGATATTTTGTAAAGCTGTAACTTCCCTGCATAAGCACTTTTGTCAGATTCTAATTAAATACATAGACATTCTCTTGCAAATTTAATTTAATAACTTAACAACATCTATTGCTTCTCTAGTTTTCAGTAATTGCTTGCCTGTGTTCTCCAATATACTATTCATCCAGAGTACATAACTTTCTGATAATTGATTGCTATGCTCCTGTGCAGCCAGACTAAACAAAACATGGCATCAGGGGCTTTGTCTAAGTGCCCCAATAGTACAACTCAGCATGCCTGAGAGTTGGGTAAATAAGTGTAGGCATCAATTTAAGTAAAAATTGTGACAACTGATTAAATGTTTACATTTATTAAAAGTTAGGATTTCTGCGTATAGACTTTTTTGCTGGTTTCAAAATTAAGAAAATTATGGCCTTATAAAATAAGAATCTTTTAAAGAAGTGGGTCAAAAACTTGTAATAATCATTATGTAGTAGTTGAAGAGGGATCTTAATATTTAGCCCACCTAAATGTTGTTGGCCTGCATCTTAAGGGGCTTTTTTTTGCTATTTATATAACATTTAAGGAGCATAGCAAAGCAAAATATGCTACTTTGAGATGTCACATTTCTCACCATGTTTATAATTTTTTTATATTGTGAGAGCTTGAGTTGATGGCCATAACATAACTATAAAATTGTAGCTGTTGACAGGTGTACATTTAAGTTTTGTAATCATATTTTCACAATACTTTTAGACTCTCTTCTTCAGTAAAGGTGACTTTTGATGTTATACAAGACTGCTAATAATTTCTTTTTGAGGTTGTATACACAACACAACTGATTTTGTAAGCACATTTGCAAGGAAAAGTGGCTTTAATTGTTCTTATTGCATAGTTACTGAAAACATTAGGAAGCTTTAAATATGAATTGGGTAACTTCATGTGGATTGAGACTGACTAGATTGATTTGGCCCTTGAAAAAGAAAATATTGCTTGTAGGCAGCTGTCTAATATTTCTTTCAAGTGCTGTTAGCTGTGCTTTCACTCTTTGTTTTAGGTTGTTAACATTCCCCATTTTCATAACTGTAGCTGTGGCTGCTCCTTCAGGAGCTTCCCAGGCTGGGAGGAATATCCTGCCTGTGACAGTGAATTACTGTTCTGTCACTTGAGAGTGCTCTTTTCCCTGTTGGGAGCTAGTGCAGCACCTTCATTCTCCACGTACACCATTAATCTTTTCCTGGTGAGAAGCAGGTTCGTGGCTGTTAAGGCTCTCCTGCATCTTTGCAGCTTTCCAAGGGTTCTGGGGCACTCTAAATTCCCAGGGTAGGGCTGCAGTTCCTCTGCACATGACTTACAGGCTCCCTGTTTAGACTCTGACTGTATGCTTAGTGTGGAAGATCCTTTCAAGATTATGTAGGTAATTTTTAGGAAGAGTGATATTTAGAATAAAGTCAAATTACTATATATTCAGTATCTATGCACAAATGCATAAATGCAATGAACTAGGTATTCTCTCCTAATTTTGGGTGATGATCTAGGGTGTGGGTTTTGGAGCTGTATCCAACTTCAACTTGAGCTGATGGTAAATGAAGCAGCAGCAGCTGCTGTGGGAGGTGGTTCAGTCAATCCATGTTTTGGTTTCCTCTGGGGGTTGCTTGGCTTTCTCCATCTGCAGTGGGGGCAACTTTCTGCTTAGACACCTTAGACAACAAATATTGTTATCTCTTTTGGGCCAAACCAATTTTCTCATACCAATTCTGAAGCAAAAATTGCTATAAATATCTATCTATGCTTTGTGAATAACCATGATTATTTTGTTTTGATTCAGCTAATTACATTCCCAGCTAAAATAACTAAAGGTTACTGCATTCTTCTGGTTGAATGTTAACTGCCTCATAAATTTTTAATTTTTGTGGTATTGATTGCTGGTTTATCCTGTAACTTACTGATAGAGAAATTGTAAGTAATTATTTTTCAAGCCAAATTTCAGAATGTATTTGAGTACTTTGCAGCAAGTTGTAGCTGTTTCAAAAGCGCTAAATGATTGTGTCAAAATTCAAGTGCCTTATCACTAACAATTCTCAAAGAATCAGTTTACACTTTTGAAAGTAAGATCATTTGAAAGCCGTTAGAAGCATCAAAGTAGTCCATTTGAGGATTTATAGCATTCAAAAATTTATAGGAAAAACTCTGCATTGTCTTCTCTGCTGGAATGGAGCTGTACAGGAGCAGTAGAAAATTCACCATCCCTCAGTAAAGACTTCATCACCCAAATCGTTTTTCCTGTAATTGTTCTGGGTTTCCATAAGCTGTCTTAGTGTCCACAAAACTTTTTAAAGAACAGTCACAATGGCAATGTCCTGAATTCGTGTAAATCAGCTGCAAGATCTGTAGGAGAGAGTCAGAACTGCAAGTTATTTGCTCAGGAAATTAAAGAAAATGTGCAAAGTGTTTAAAATGAGGACAAATGCTCAGAGCACTGCATTTTCTCCTCTTCTTAGATATGGACTTTATGGCTGCTGACCTTGAAGCTGGCAGTTCTGGAAGTAACTTGTGCTTCTGTGTATGTTTCTTTTAATGACATGTTACCAGAAAGGTTGTGTTGGACTTGAGTCAGAAAACCCACTGGCTGTATTGTTAAAGGACCAATTTCAGTATCCTCTCTGCTATGCAGGGTACCCAAAACAACTCAGCTGCCACTCTGTAATGCTGGAAGGCTTAGTGCTTCAAGCAGTATGAGCACTGCAGTTATAAATCTAAAAATCCTGTCTAAACCTGCTGGGATTCACTATAGGGCAACCTTCTCTTAGTTCTCTATCATATTTCTAGAATGCTTTAACAAAACTCTTATTGCTTATGTTAATTCTCTATCCATTTTGTGAAAAAATCATATTGTGTTCAGAAGTTTGTCTTCTACACTTTAGAAATATGTAAGAAAGAAAAAGATAATAGCTTTTTACACTAAAGTCTTGAAGGAGTCCTTTTTTTTTTTATTTCAGATGCTAAAACATGTAATTTCAAGCAAAGCTGAGAGATTAAGTCCCCTGTCAGTTGAAGAATAATTCATGCCTTATTTATGAGAAAATGCAAGTATGCTAACTAGAAGATTATTCATCTTGGGATGAATATTTGATCTCTGATGTACCTTAGGACAGGCAAAACTTTTCATCTAGAGGAATTGTGCTGAAGTAATGGCCAGAAGTTCACAATTTAGTTATCCCCAAATGTATAAATGAAGTATTTGTAAATTTGCTTCATTTATGTTCATAAATAACATTTTTGTTCATTGTCCCACAGGTTGTATTTGAACAACTCTAGAAAACAATAGTGTTTCTTGTTATGTTAGAGATTTGTGCTTCAAAATACAGCTATTATGTGAAGTGGAAGTGGTTGCCTTCACCCAAAACTAAGCAAAAGAACCTTTGCTAGGTGAGTACAGAATATGCAAAATGCAACTCTGTGATGGATGCTCCTTTCCAAAGGGTGACCAATCAATGGACGTATACCTTGTACAGCTTCTCTTGTGCTTATTGGTACATTGGGTTAGGATTTCTTTTGGTCAGAAGGGATGGATTTTGGCTGTGAGCATGTTCAGCTGGACTCCCAGCTGCTTGCATCTTGGTTGTGATGCTTGCCGGTGCTGGAAACAAGAACTAAACTATGTATGTCAGTTCAAGGGCTGCTTTTACAGTGCTTATTCAAATAATAGGGTTTGGTTTCTTAAAACATGTTGTAGGACTTCTCTCCATTAACTGTGTTTTATGGTTCCTCTGGTTTTATGAGCATATATTTTTTAATAACATGGGCTCTAGAATAGAAAAATTTTGATTTCCCTGCTCAGTTTTACGTTTCTGTGGAATTGTACTTGTTTGTGAACAGCTATTCAAAGGATTTAGTTCTCCTTTCTCCCCAGTCTCCCTCTGTGGCCTTGTGTATGGATATCAAAGAGGCTTCACAGAGATGGTGTGATTTTCATGTGCTGTGTATGAATGACAGCTCTTCTATACCTTTTTGTTACCCCAGAGTACTATGTGTGAAAGGTCACAAGCTTATATATCTTAAGCAAAGATATAGAAGAAAATACATTCAATATAAATATATGTTCATACACGTTAATGCACTGCAACTGCCTGGTGTTTGAATCCAAGCTGTTGTGCTTCTGAGAAGTTAAATAGTTAAGCGAGTACTTTAGTGTGGATAATCTGTACGATAAATTTCTCTTCTTTTCCTATTAACAAATCTTCTATGAAAACACAATATATCTTCTGAGATGTACTTATTGTTTTAATTGATCTTTTTCATTCATTCTTCTTGTGACTTTCAAGCCATGAATTGCTTGGAGATTGTCAGTGTTTGAAATGCATTGATGAACCTGGATTGAACTTTGACTTTGTTATATGGGAGGATAATTTTTTGATGTCCAGGTGGAGATGAAATTAGTTTTTGCTGTGATCCTGCAATTTATAAAATCAGTTTGAGTGGTTTATGTTTTCAGTGTGGGAGAAGCAGAAATGCGCATGGGACGTTTGGAACCACTGTAATTCATGGCAGAAACATTAAATATGCAGCATCTTTCTGCTTCACCTATTTGTTGTTAATTGTTTCTAATTCTTTCCTTAAAATAAATGTTTAAAGTTACTGGAGCAAAAGGTTACTGTACACTTCTGCATAGCTTCCTATTTTTGGGGATTTGCTTTGACAAAAACCATATTGCTTGTTCCAGGAATTAATCTGGTACCTGAGAGATACAAAATAAACAGAACAAGAAATCTACTGTTTAGAAAATAATATCAAGGGACTCCTGTGAATTTTCTTTTGCTTTTGGTAACACTCTATATATTTTTCTATAAAGGAGAAAAATCTTATCCTTCAATTTGAAGCCCTTTATGGATTCAAAAGTTGATTCAGTTCTAATGTTGTTGAGTATCCATTACACACAGGAAGATCCCTGGGGAGGGCAGGAAGGGGAGGGGAAGGAAATGAGAGCAGAAGTGTATTGATTGCATCTTGCATCTGTATAAACAAAGCAAAAAACCCCAGCCAATAAACAACAATAACAAACCCCCGTATGCAAAAAATGCCAAAAAGAACTTTAAGCTGGAAAGATACATTGAATATAGGAGCAGCCCTTTCACATTGCCCTTGGAATGCTTAGGTGAAAGATGAAGTAAGTATGTAGTGCCAGAGAAAAATAATTCACATGGTGAAGTTAGTTTTATGGGCTGCTGTAGCTCCTCCCCTATTCCCCTCTGCCTCCCTTGCTCACATGCAAAGGTGCACAGTCTGCAGATCTTCAGAGCCCACAAAGTTAATCTATTCCCCTTTATGCTGAAAATGCTGACCAGAAATCAAAGGGGAATAGAGAGTTCAGGCAGGGAAGCTCCATCTGTGTCTCACTGTTTTTCACCATGTACAGCACAAAATATCATCCCAAATTTGAAGCCTGCATCCTGAGGAGTAGCAGAGGAGATGTGCAGAGATCTGCATCCAAATATCTGAACTTGCTTGCTGTTAGATATTTTTGTTTCTTTAAAGGAAATGTTTGTGAAGCAGTTGCTTAGTTTTTAGAAAAAAATATTATGTCAACAGAGAAGAAAGTGATTGTAGTTGGTTTTGCAATTTGTTAAGCTAATGGGATTTCTTTTGGTGGTATTCTTCATATGTATTCTCAGCATATCCCATTATAAATTCCCATGGAACCATTTTAGTGTGCGCTGCAAATGTTTATTGCCAATATGATGAATTGTTTAACAATGCTCAGACAATCATAACAGATTTACTGAATGAGTTTAAATCTCTTATTTTAACAAAAGCCCTCCTGGAACTCTCAGAAGAAGTAAACAGACCTTCGAACCATTACAGGCATATTTAAAACAAAAAAAGACAGCACTTACTGTGGCTGATATTTTTGTATTTTTCCCATGATGAAACTTAGAAATCATGCAAGTGGCCTATTTTTAAGTTTTTCTAGGTGTTTTTTTTTCTACTATTTGCATAACACAAAGTGATGTTGTAACTATTCTGTAACAAAGCCTAATAAAGCAAGGTTGATCATGCACAAGGAAATTTTTTGTAAATGTGGTCCATGAAAGCTCACAGCTTTTAATTCATGCCTTTTTGCACTGTTTCTTGTGATTGCATTGACACCTTTGGGACGGCAGGAGCATTGTGCTACTTCATCTGTTGGGATTTGTAAGTAATTGGAAGAATTTTCTAATTTCAGAATAGAATGCTAAGACCGTGAGAAACTTGGGAGCCATGGACTAGATAATGGTGGGCTGAGAACTGACTCTCCTGTCAGGCTGACAGAGCCGGTGGACAGCCATGAGCAGAGTGCCCCAGGAGTAAAAGTAGAGGCCAATTTTTTCCCTAGGAGTTGTAGCATCAAGGAAATATTGGTTGCAAGAGACCTCTGGGCCTTGATTCTGTCTGGAAGTTTGAGCTCCATCTTTAATGCTACCATCAAAGCTTGGACTCACTTTTGAATTGCTCCTTACCTTCTCAAACAGACTAAGTTCAAGTGCCTCAACCTTTCCTTTTAGACTACGTGCTGGAGGTCCCTGTCCACAGTGGTGGTGCTTCAATGCACCTTCCCAAGCTTCTGAGCATTCTTTTTGAATTTGGCCACCCAAAACTATGCCCTGTGCTACAGATCCAATCTCACCAGAGTTGAATAATGGCCATGAACTGTGTTTTGAGAGGTTTAGGTAGAACTTTAGGGAGTTTAAAATAAAACCTGCTGGAAGAGTAGTGCAGCCCAGGGAGAGATGACCCAGACATTCAGGAGTCTGCATACTTGAAGGTTCCCAAGACAATTGTGAAGAGACTGATCTGATTTAGTGGTGATTATGCTCGAGTTCATAGTGGGAGGTTAGACTAGATAACCTTTTGGGGTCCATTCCACCAGCATTTCTATGATGATATCATTAATTCACTATATGAGAGCTGATTTTGATTTTTAAATTCATGGTTTCTACTTAGAATTTTTCTTTCTTCTATATTGTTAAGCAATACTCCAAAAAACTTAATGATAGAACTAAAAGATCTGTTTCAAAATGATGTTTCAAACTGATACTGTTCAGTTAAGTAGCCTCTGACAGAACAGGATTTCTAATTTGAAAACTTGTATCAGATTTTTAAAAATAACTCAGGATTTTGTGACCATTCATAATTCAAAGTCTTTTTTCAGGACAAATTTTATTAAAACAATCCCTATTTTTCTAGGCCCCCAATCTGAAAACAATTTTGAAGAAAGGTGGGTGCTAGTTCACAGGGTACATACATTCATTGCTTTGCTATGCTAGGGATGTGTTGAACTTTTTTATAGTTTATTTTCTTTTTATAGTCCTAGTTGAAGTCTCAGATTTTTTTTTTTTCCAAAGGAAAGGACTAATTTCATTACAGTTGCAGGAAATTCCACACTGAAATCATTAGGCTTGCAGGGAATGGAAATTAGAGAAGAATTTGGTCTGGAATACTTTAAAATTCTCCCCATCCTCATAAATAAATGAATAAAAGAAAACCTCAGAAGTGTGTAGAAGTTTGTATATGTCTGCTTCTGTGGAAGCCAGCATAGCTGGTGTTTTCCAGTCATGAAGGCAGAGAATCCGGTCGTTGGGAAGAGTGCATTAACTGTGTCATGCTTTGAACAGGAGGCTGGGCTGGGGTCCCTGCCAGCCTTGGCATTCTGTTGTGATCTTGTGGGGTGAGCCAGGGAATCTTTTGTCTCTGAACCCTCTGTTGCTGCTCCTTGGGGGTGAATTCCTGCTGCTGTCTGCCTTGGTGGCAGCAAACTCTAAGTGGTGAAATATGAAGGTGGCCGTCGCAGTGCCAGACACCTTTTGAGTGTGTGCTGTTTCACTGTACCATGGGAAGGGATGCTTGACACTGCAAAGCGGAAGGAAGAAGCGGCTTTCCCTGGACTGTTTATTGGGTAGGACTTGAAAAACAATACTGAGTGGGAAAGAGCAAAGCGAAGTGAGACTAAAGCAGGACTAATGATAACATCTCAGGTGTAATTTAGATCGGGTGTGTGTACCTGCCTCTCTTTAAAAAACATCTCCCATTCACCTTTTGTAAGTAAAGATACTGAGTGTCTGTTGTAGGGAGAGTGCTAAGCAAAATCTTAGCACATTTTTGGATGGCAAATGAGCCAAGACATACCAGGACTACTAGCTTTTGGAGGAGAGAGTTTGTGAAGGGCAGCTGAATGGTGTTGCTGAAGTGCCTTGTTCCAAGCTTCCTCCAGCTGTGCATTGTGAGGGTGGGTGCTGGGAAAGATGGAGGTGTAGAGAAAGCTGCAAACACCTTTTGCAGATCACCCCTAATTTATACTTCTATTCTTTAGCTATGTTTCCTTATGCATAAATTTTGGTTATAGTGTATGAAGTCGTATATGCTGCAGTTCCTTACCATCTGCAACCATTTTCTGACTAATTTACACCTACCTGTAGTGTTCCTTAGCACAACAAATCAGATCTGCTTTTTGGACCTACCTCTCTTTAGAAAGCAAGCAAGCTGTACTCTGATTTTCTGTGTAAGAGTCACACATTGTAAATGGAATGGGAATAATTTGTTTTTCCTTTGCTGAACAAAAGATACTGTGTTTGTTCAGGAACTTATTAAAAAAAAAGCATATGCCAAGGAATATGTAGCAGTGAGATAACACATGCCTCAAGGAACTCTGTGAGGCACATACCTTTGAAAATATTTTATTTCTGTATTCCTTTTTGAAAAGAAGTGTCAAAATATGGAAAGCCAACAGGGAGCACTCACTAATGCACCAAACAGATTTTATTTACAACATATTTGCACATAGGAACTTCCAGTCAAAAAAGACATAATTAATGCCCTGGAACACTAGTATATAAGTTCTAGTGGTTTTGAAGATAAAAAAATTACAGCATAGAGATGAGATAAAAATGCTAAAGAAGGATCCTGGTGTGAAAAGACTTGCACTCAAAATATGTTCCCATACATATGCTCTTATATATATTGGATTGCAGGACTGTGACCCAAGTATGCATTGTCTTTATTGGTCTGGGGACAAATTGCTTCAAAATTGTAGAAGAATTCTTTCACCTTTAACTAATAGGAAAATCATCTGGTTGTATTAAATATATCTTTATTCACTGCTCTCCAATATAAATTTGGTTTATGGGTAGTGGCAGCTCAGCAGGAGCCCTTGAGCCTGTCTGTGTGTGGGTGCTCCCAGCTGAGCCATCGGCCCAGTACCAATCGTTGTCTTCAAACCTGTCCAGCCTTGCCTGCCTGTGCTGCCTCCCAACACCTCTGGGTACTTGTTGGTGACTGAAGAAGCAGGAAGTGCCTTTGAATCTTTGTTTTGACTGTGCTCATCACCAGAGGCCTTTGGCTCTGAAGGCAGTATCTTTAAAGAAAGAAATTACACAACTGGAGGTAAAGGCTTTTTAGAGATCTTTTCTGGTAGAGTACAGAGAAAAGTATTTGCTTTTCACACCCCCCTTCCTGCTCTAGTAGGTTGTGCTGTAAGGCACCAATTACTGATCTTATTTCACCCCAATGAAACACCATTTTGTAAGATAAAAAAAGACCTGGTGAGCAGCAGCTTTCTCCAGAAAAAAAATAATATCTCTTACACTATTTCCAGTTCAGTGAATGAAAAATAACTATTTCATTCCCAGAGTTATTTTGCAAGAGGTCACTGAGGAAACTTGGGAGATTGCAGGATGAAACAGGTCATAGAATAGTATTTTTATAAGTATGATTTCAACGTGGAGAAAAAAGCTCTTCCTGCCTTCAGGCTTTGCTTGGAGAAGGAGCTGCTGTAGCTGTTTTGCAGTGTGTTCTCCAAGAATGCATCCAGCAAATTCTGAAGCCATCCTCAAGCTCTCCCTGTGCAGGAAGCTGGGGTGCAAGGAGGTGAGAGAAGCATGAGATGCAAGTCTATATATTTCCAAATAACCCTAGGCCATGTAAATTTGGCTCTTTTGAGCCATCTCCATCCCTAACTACTATCCAGATATAGGAAATCTAAGCTCAGTTGTTTCAGTTCTTGAAGGAAAACAAAAGGTAATGAAAGTTATTCTGAAGAAAGTCTAGGTCTCCTGGACTTGTTTTACCTGGGTAAGCACTAGAAACTGAGCCTAGAACAGAGGTAAATTTCCAATCATCTCTGACACTTTCCAAGTGTAGTGCCTCTTGCCCTGGTGCTCTGCCCTATCACCTAGGCATGGACACAGTCACCACTAACCCTTGAGGCACACTTGTGGGAAGTGCTGCACTCTTATGGGAAGTGTCCCATAATACCACATGTAGCATGGATTAACGTAAGCTGACTTTCCTCGGTTATGATCTTGTTTATATTAACAAAAAAAGTGTGACAAATTCTTAAACTGGCTCATGGTCATAATTAAGGCAGTTCAAGTGCAAAATGGAGTAGAGGGGGGGAAGTGTTTCCAGACTGGAGGTAGAATCTATGCATGTAAGACAAACTCTTACTGATGTTGAGTGTAATAGAGTTGTGTTGTGAAGTCTTCCCTGTGATGCCTAGATTTCTGAGGGGATTATGAAGCTTTGACGTAGCCTTTACTTTATGGCAAAGATTCTTGAGTACTTAAAAAGATGACTAATCTGAGTTAAATTGTCTATTCACAAATTTAAATGAAGATATGTGCAGGTTCAATAATATTTTCTTGACTATGTACAACTAATAACTGCAGACAATATTCATACAGCTAATATGTTGTGCAATATTTAACAATCTTGCCCTTTATTTAGTCTCTTTGTTTAAATCTTTTGCCTGTTCAGCACTTTAAATTATCTTTAAATAATGATTAAAATGAATATTTGGAAAACACAGACATAGGAAGAAAGCTTGAAAAGAGGAGGTAACTTTTATGAGATTCTTATCCCTTTTTTTTTCTTCTGTCATTTTCATTTCCTTCTTATTTTCTGATTTCAAACTAGCTGGACCTGGTTCAAATACTCATGCTATTTTGACGATATTTATGGATCAAAAGAATATGATTTCCATGGCAACTGCTCCAGGTTTTGAGCAAATATCAGCTTTGAAGGTGCTTTTTCTCTTTTTGGTTTTTATTTTGTGCTTATTAGATTAACCCCAGGAGGGGTTTAGATCTCGTTTATAAACAGAGAACTTAATTTGAAGAAGAAAAGCAAATTTCAAAATAGAATGGAGTGTTCAAGATACCAGATCCAGCTGCAGAGTTCTATCAGATTCTTGCTTTGTCCTTGAGTGTTTGCTTTTTTTAAAAGTTGTAGTAGCTCAATCTTTAGAATATGATGCTGCTTATAATCACGTGATTTCATAGTTAAATAAGTGTTCTGAAAGAGTTATTCATATTTATAGTTCTGTGGGCCTCTGGCTGTCCGTTTGATGGCGGTGCACACGTGTGGGTAGATTGAGGGTGACAATGTAGCTGCTGAGGTGAACTGAGGGATAAGTGTTCTGAATGAGGAGCTTGCTCTGTGAGCACTGATGATAATAACTGAACCTGATTGTTGCTTGCATGTAGCAAAATGCTTTGGGATGAAGTTTTCCCAGTTTGAATGCCTGCTCTGCCTGCATGTTAGCTCCTGCCTCTTGCAAATCTTAATCCTGAAACAGCTGTAAGAGCCCTGTATTCGGTGTACACAGCATTGGATTCTTTTAAAGGCGTCAGTATTTATTGCCCACCATTATAAAAATGTGTCTAATTCAGAGATTCATGAAGAACATACCAAATTTTGATAAGCATTTAATTAATTGTCACCAAGTCAATACTAAAAAATGATGGATTAGTGTCTTTAAAGATGAAATTATTCTTGCTAAGGCTCAACTTTTATGGCTGTGGTTCCAAACTGCTGTTGTATGTGTGTATGCATTTACACACGTGCACCTGAACAGTTATGGGAGTACCCAAGTTGTTCAGTGTAACATTAGTTCTTCATTATTCTTTGGTGCTGGTATCTCAAGGAATGAGGCAGGGGACTCCTAGGGCACAACAGAATGTAACTATCCTGTGAGTAAGTTTCTACTCTGTGTCACAATATGTAGTCATGAGAAAGCAAAGCTGAAGCTGCACAGGCTTCGTTCTCTTGTATGTAGAAAAAAAATGTCTTTTAGAGAAAAAATGAAGGTATTGGTTACGAGCAGCAGATCCTCCCCATGTGTTATTGGCAAGGTTAGAAATCTTAATTTTGGGCAAAATAAAGCAGCGTCAAGGACAGGGGTTTTGGTCTCTTCAAGGATCCACTCTATAAATATCCTGGTTAGGTTGTAGGGAGCTACAATGTTGACTAATTTTGGTCACCAGCCTTTAAATACTTGTGGTATATACATGTGGATTATGGGATATTAGGGGAAAAATACTTAGAATACTTTTCTCCATATTTTTCTATATCACCACCCACACTGTCAGCTGCTGTCATATTTTTTCTGACTTTGATACTGTTATTCATTTAAGAAAAAAACAGATTAAAGTATCTTTGGCTACTCCGCTTCTCTTTAGTCTTGAAGTTTGTCATTTTGTGGTATCATGTGATTGGGAAGTCCTGGATGCTAACACTAATGCTCTCTGAAAAGCCAGACAGCAATAGGCCTTTCCAGTTTTGGTTTCTAATTTTATTTATTGTTTCTCAGAGAGCTAGAGCATGACTGTATTTACAATGTATTTATTTTCTCATACTTACATAGAAGTGGAAATGGTTGAAAAAACACTATGAATTTTTCCCTATTTGTTTTTCTTTGTGTGAGCAAACCAGGCTGTTGCCTTCCTATGGGAAGTCTCCTGTACTTGCACAGAGCATTTGTCTTTCCTAGACCCAGATACTGCTCTTAATGTAGTCGGGTTACAGACACCACGTCGTAGGAGCTCATGCAGATTGTAGCTAAGAACTGGGAAAACTGACCCAAGTGTTTTAGTTAGCATTGTTTCACTGAATTTCACATCTGAATTGTGGAATTAGAACAAAAGATAATCAGAGGAAATTGTCTAAGATTTTAACTGAAAGTGCAAAATCAAATGAGTAGCATCTCAGGAGTGTGCAGTCAAGCCCCACATTGCACTGAGTACCTTATGATTTTGACTCATCCATGCAAATATACTCTGATTTGGTGTATTCTCACGAAAAGTTTTGTAAACTCTTGTCAACCTATTAAGGATCAAGACTTGCAAGGTTGTACTGGAATGAAAAGGCAGGAAATTTCTTTTTTGCAGATTCTCCACTGATACGCGTGTTTTAAGACTCTGAAAAGGATAAAAAAGTTGCTGTTGCTTCATGTGAATATTTCTCATAGTTCTAGCTTGAAGTATTTCTGGCCTTTTTCAATAGTTTACTTTCTCATACTTTTTAAAACCAAGAGCAGATTTTATAAAGCTTTGTTAGGATGGCTTCTTTAGAGTTGTCTTTTTAGTATTTGAGAATTGTAAGTGAAATTATGCATAGACATACCTGGTTGATTTGGTCTTTATATTTTGCATACTAATTTTATCCTGCTAGAGCTATTTAATTCAACAGAGTTGCCTTTGATGTTTGTAGGAGTGCTGAAGTAAAACTGCTCTTTCCTATCTCAGGAGCTGAATAACTTCCAAGGAATGCTCCACGGGGTGCCTTGCACCTCAGCTCCTTGTGTGATAAGGGGGAATTACACATATATAGCACTTTGGTCATGTCAAGGATACCCTGGTACTCCTTTTTTTTTTTCGAAGTAAGCCTAAATTGTTTATTTCCTTGCTACAGGGTAACATTTTTGAATCTTTTTGAAAAGGTTCCCTTGTTCCCCAAATACATGTAGATGTCTCGTCAGAAACAGGTAAACAAGTGAAAAAAAAGTTTGCAAATTCCACTTCAGAAGTGTTGAGCTATTTCAATGTTCCAGGTCTATGTACAACTAACTTCTTTCAAGTGGGGTGTTTTGACTTCAGGAGAGATAATAGCAGACAAGAGCTTTAAAACCTTTAGGTCCTTTGACTGAGTGCTGCCTGATTTGCCCTAGATTAAGAGTCATTTGTATGTGCTGGCTTCACTGGCCTGTGTGAAATGACTTAATGGCATCAGTTTCCTTCATGGAGGAGAATTCTCCTTGTTACAAGTGTCAAAAGATGTTGGTGGCTCTTCCAGCAGAGATATTAATGTTTGTAAATGGAAGCAAATGCCATCCTTGTGTGCAGGAAGGACACACAGAGGGGAGAGTAGGGACACTCGTGCTACTGCTGCCCCCACAAACATGCAGTGAGTGCCAGTGCTGCTACACTATTGAGACAAAGATTGCCTCCTTTATTTAAATTTCTCAGAAGGAAATACAGTGACTAAAATTATTGAAGAAGGAGTATATAATGACTAAGGAGTAAGAGCTAAGTTCTACCTTGTGCTGAACCTGTGACTGAGCCACTCTGGGGGCCCCTGGAGCTGTGAAACCCAATAGGGAGCAACACGAGCTCCCTGGGCTGAGAGGTGCTCTAAGCCCTGCCCAGTGCCCTGTCTCTCCATGGCATTCTCTGTTCCCGATGCTGCTTTGATTCCTGCTCCTTGTTTTTCAGCAGTGACTGGCTCTGGGCAGTGGCCTGAAGCCTGGCTGGGCTGGGTTGGTGGTGTAACACTGCTGACCACAGCTCATTTGCTGCTCTTTGGTCACTCAGGTGCTGCATCACAATTAATAGCCTTTATCTAGAAACCTTTTCACTCCTTTCTAGCTCCCTGTTGAGAAACTACCATTCGCTCATGCAGAATCACAATAGAAAATGTCAAGTCATTTTGAATTTGCCAGATGAGGAAAGGAAAGGGAGAAAGCCCCATAACAGAAATAACTTTTATGAGGGTGAGCCAAGACAGGCATTTAACTCCTCTTCATCGTATGGTTTTATTATGTAATGCTTTAAATACAGAAATGAAAGGCAGGTGGTACTCAAAGAGCAGGAGAGGACACCAGCCACTGGAGAGCAGGACCATGTGGTCCTTGGTGGAGATGAATATGAAGGAAGGAATACAGCCACAGACCTCATAAGATTAACAGAGGAGTACAGGGCTGACCCAAATTTGAGATTAAGAGCAGATAGTGGGTTCACACCTTATGACATCTTCTTTCCCCTGCTCTATATCTCTCTCTCCATGTTGTTTTGAATTCATTTTCCTGTGTGGCTCAAGGGCTTTTGTGATTTCTTTCTCCCAGGGACTGGCTTTTCTATTACTTTTGGCTACCACATACCTTTCATTTTTGTTTTAGGTTTAATGTCATCTGGATGTTAAATGTAAAATAGGCTGAGATGGTTGTGTTTTTTATGAGTCATAAACAGTTCCTTGCCCTGTTTATGGCAGGGACACTGGTATGAGACTAAGTATGTGTTACAATCCAATTGTTATTAAGGTTCTTTAGAAATCTCTCTGCCCGAATTAAGGTGCAAATGAGACCATATGCCAGTGACAATAGTGTGGGTTTTATTGTATAGTATGGTATGAGAGAGAGAGAG
>VZTH01013960.1:159693-179691 GCA_013397815.1 Aleadryas rufinucha
GCCACACACCCAAAACCTCCTCCTGCCCCTCTCGCTGGGGGAAGTCTGTGCTAATCTGGCTTCTGTGAGCTGTGCTCTCCTCCCCCACCCCAAACTCAGCGTGCCTGGTGGCTTTGGCCTTTGTGGATGCATACCTTTCCCTCAGCCTGAGATGACTGAACAATAGGTTTCCCTTTATCTAATCAGTAGTTTGATTTTCAGTTCAAGGTCCCAGTCTTCGGGGAGGCTTCTTCGGTTGCAGCTTCTTTGTCATGAACAAAACTTGTATCAATGTTTGAGGCATGAACTTTTCAGTCTCTGACAGTATGTTAGACAATTACAGACAAAATTACTTGGATTCTTGTTGGTCCTGGAAACGTACACATTTAAATAGCTACCTGTAGGCCACATGAACTAGTAGTTCAGAATTTCAAAAATAAATAAATAAAATTAAAAGAACATTACTTAGAGCTCTCCAGTTACCTGGAGAATCTGTCCATGGTCGCTGTTTCACATTGACAGAATGTTCTCATTTACAGCCCAACAAGTCTCCAAGTTACCATGTTTTTAAAAAGGCAATATTTTACTGGTTTTAGGCATTTCTGTGTATTAGATTCAGGTTAGCTTCATGTGAGAGTCCCAGACAGCCAATTCTTTGAACTCTTGTGATGAGGAGTTAAGAACAATGCAGTTTGCTTAGTTATGATAGCAGCAGTGATACAAGAAAAATCAGCTCATGTAAGTCAGTGTCAGGTCTGTGCCATTTCAACACATCCCCTCGAATCTCTTGCTGGCTGTCTTTGCATTTACACTGTGTTCTGGCTATCGAAAGTCCCTTTACATCACTATGTTGTTTTGCTTGTAAGGCTGTAATGAAACCAAAGGACTTAATTCTCCAGGCTGTTAAGCACTTCTAGTGTTGTGCTGTACACCCTCAAATTCTATTGCTTGAAGTACTTAATGCTATGCAAGATCCTACCATTCTGGAAAGAGAAATGCACTCAAAGTGTTTTGCAATTCTCTGATGAAAGTCACAATAGCCAACGGAAGTGCCAGGTACAATTATGGTTAATATTCAGGCACTGTACCAGTAACGTCTGCTACTGCATTTCACTTATTCCTCAAAAATTTAGAGAAATAGTTCTCTGTCACCAGAGAAGACTTTTACTATCTCTATCATCACACACATTTTACCTATTACATGTCTTGTCAAAAATATTTCTCCCAGCTTCCTTCTGAGACCTTGATAGGTGGAAGTTTTTATTTGAGATCTAAAACCAGAAACAATGATTTTACAAGGATGGCATTCCTATTTTATTCACTTCTCCTCCTAAAACACAAAGTCTCCAGGAATAATTATCCTAGTAGTAGTTTTCAGTCTTGACGTAGCTGGAGTTTGTTGAAATGTATTTGAACTTTTTGCAAGAAGTAGCCATGTTTGAATATTTTAAATTAACTTTCTCAACATGATCTAAACATGGAAATTGTGTCACGCTGTCTTTTGTAATACATTTGAAGAGAGTAGTCACCCTTGTCAGGTCCAGCTGTGAAGGCCAATTTTTTTTACAAACTGAACACTGATAAAAGGACTTTGCAACTCAGTCACCTCACTTACTGAAAAATTGAGCCACTACCCCAGACTATTTCTCTAGTCAGTGGAGAGGGCAAGCATCTCCACAGGGCAGTTCATCCCCTACAAAAAGACCATTTCTAGGATGGAGTGCACTTATCTTCCTTGACTAGGGTGATACATAGATGATATATCTAGGCTAAACACCCACGTTTCCATGTCGAAAAATAATCAGAGTTAACTCTTACCCTAAAATCACATATTAACACAACTAAATAATCATGCTTTTGGCATCCAAGTTGAAGAGGACTGTAATTAGTCTTTATCTCTGAATTATTACTCAGGCAAACCTTTGAGGGAATTGTTCCTGATTAATGGTTGTGGGACCAAGATCTGTAGGAATCTTTGTAGGAGAGACTGTGATCCCTGTGCTTTAATGAGTTTTAGTTCTGAGATTTGTTATAGCTGAGCTGGCCTTGTGAGTGGCCCTGAAAAATGAGTTCTGAGTATGCTGCCAGCACTGAGCTGGATAGGTATTTGTATGAGGTGCTTACAAACATACTTCATTTTTTTTCCCCTCTTAAAGTGGAGTCCACTTTTGTTTCTTCCAGCGTGACTCTTGGTCTTCCTTTTATAGAATGTAAGAAACAGAGCTAGACAAATGTGATTATATTCTTGGCTATGTAAATCAAATTAACTTCACTGAGTGAAAACACTGTCCTACTGTTTCATTACAAGATGAAAGCCGTGATTGAGGTCTTTCTTTACACTTGTATGTATTGTTCTCCAGCTCAGGAGACTTGTTCTTGTAGTCTAATACTGTAAATGGGGAATCCTCTGTGTGTCTACTTTCTTCTGTTGATATAGCTGAAGTAGGCTTGCCAAGAGGATGTATGAATAATTTGTCAGAAATATTAGATGTTTGAATTGAAGGCAACTGAGAATTTAATCTAAATTTAAAATTTATTTGTACTGTAAATGTAGGCAATTGAATAGATGTATGTATGATGATTGGAAAAGGGAAAAAGGCAATTTTCTTAGAAAATGGTGGGGAATTTTGTTCTTTAAGGTGTTGACCTTTTCAAAGTAACAGCAAATCTTAATGGCAAATTCTTATATCTTCTGAGTTTTATTGTCTTTTGGTGTTTCCTTTTCTTTTAATAGGTGTTTTGGATCTTAGCAATAGGGTCTCAAATGTTAGATTTCATTTCAGAAACAGTTGGTGTGAAATGAGATGGACCAGAGAGATCACTCTAATTCCTTTATTCCTCTTGCACTGTCTCTTTTACTCACTCTCTTTTTATCCCCTCCCCACCTAGTTGTTTCCCTCCTCCTCCCCTAGAATTGCCATCATCTCTGAAAGAACACCATCAAGGAACTTACTGATCATCTTTCTACAGTACATAGTTTGAGTGAGATGTCTCTGATTCAGGCTTTCTACCATGAAGCACAATGGGGTTGTCTCAGTCTGTAAGGGCTTGCTCTTTGCTGAAACCAAACAATGTGTTTGTGCACGCTCTTTTTTGGTTTTTTTAAGTAGCACGGTGTGCTTTTTAGCACAAGGTGTTACTGTTACAGTTGTGTGAACTTGGCTTTTTGAAATTCTCTTATTTTTAAACGTCCTGTCATGAAAAGCTTCATCCTCCATCACTTAGTCACAAAAGGGTGTTTCGGGTTTCTCTGCCTCATTTAACATTAGCTTAGCACTTAGTTTGTACAAGATCTGTGCTCTTGTATCAGGCGACAAGCGATCTCTTCTGCCTTGATGGTGTTCTGTTGAGGTTTGAAATTTGGATCTATACTTGAGTAAAAATGTCAGCTGCTGAAGTCTAGGAGAGACTTGGGTGTTCTGCAGGTTTCTAGATGAGCCTTTATAAAGTTGCCTACTGCGATAACCAGGTTAACATGGTACTTTAAATAGAAGTTAGAGATTTACTTTCTTATTCCCATCCTCTTTCTTGTCTTTTATGTCCAGGAAGGCTGTCTGGCCAAACTCACTTTGAAAAGTAGTACAGTTAATTTCCCTTAAAAGAATGAATGGAAAAGATTTTTTTTTTTCCCTTGACAACTGCCTATAGCAGTGTCTTTCATAAAGTGCCCTTTATTTTTCACAGAAGGAAAGCAAAGACTCAGCTCTCAGAGCATCTCGATCACAAGATGTAAATGTAGTTTTCTGAATGGGATCTTAGCCCTGTCCAGGCCTGTTAACTGCAGTGGTTTCCAGCTGCTTCCCTCAAAACTATTCCAGGTTATTATTCCAGACATAGTTAGGAAGCAGTTGTGCATGTAAAACTAGAATTTGTAGTGCTGTTTACATTTTCTTGGCCAAGAGATGTGTAGTAGTACCTTTGGGTGTGTGTACACATGAATATAAACACACACATGCATATCTAGTCTTCTGCTCCCAACTCTTACTACTTAAAATTGGATTCTTTTCATGTTCGTGTTAGAAATGTCTGTTCTTCAGCAAACTGTCAGGAGTGTCATTTTATAAACTAATTGGAGACTAGAAAGGAAAGGAAAAAAAAATCTTTAAACATTGATGAACCTGGCTGGTCAAACTTCAAGTTTTTCTACCTGTATTAGTTTAACAGATGACTTCATTTTTCTGGACAGAAAATTAAATGCTTCTTCACCCACATAATTTACTAAATTGACAGAAAGGCACCAGAGGGAGAGTGTACATTACCTAGTTAATAGGTGCTGAAAAGAGAGAATTAATTTGAAGGGTATTTCAAACAAAAATAATGACATCATAGCAGCAAACTGCAAATTGTTCATGGGAAGGAATTATTTGGATCCCTTTATTTCAATATTTATTTTTTAAATCATGTAATCTCTATGCTATCAGTGCTATATATAAAGACAGGAATATTGTGAAGGATACTGGCTAACTGGTTTACATGGACACTGAGGTCAGGTGTGGATAGACTTTCATCAGTATTATTGTTTATTCAAATTGGTTTATGTTCTAATCTTACACTTTGCAAATTCAAAATTTGATATAAATAAGAGAAATCCCTGAACATTTGATTTTAATTTGTCTTCTGGTTTTAAAATACAATATATTTATAGAAGTACTTCAAAATAACTATTATTTCTCTCCTTCCACCTCACCTGTAGTGATAGTATATAATTTAGTGTTAATCTAGGGAAGTCTTGAGGCTGTCTGATTTTTCAGAGGGCAGGAGGTCTTCCTTTGGCACAAATGTGATTTCCATGCATTGTCATCAGATAATCTTGAAAAGTTTTAATCTTTATTTAGAATAGCAAGCAATTTGCAGTGTTCATTCAGTTGTAGCATGAAAACCTGTAAAATCAGGTATGGTTCACAAGATGTGAAGTGTGAAAATGAACAATATGATATGAAAGAATAAAAATGCTTGTATTTCGCAGTTCATCTGTCTTCTAATGAGCAATTCAATTAAGTCTGGCCTTGTTAAGTAGGTGCTTGAAAAATAAGTCAAGTGATGCAGTAATTAGGAACAGAGAAAAACAAATCCCTCCCTCTTTTGAATAGCAATCAAAATATTTATGTGGAGAAGTTACTATTGTGGAGCCTTTTTATACATTTTCTAAAATCCTTAGGCAGCTAAGTTGAGGAAAAAAACCCAGAGTGCAAAAATACAGGGTTGGAAGGCTTGAGGAGGCATTCAATGCAAATCCATCAGTATCTCAGTTTCAAGACTCCACAGGGGAATGATTTAAAGAATATGTAAGTTTATAATAGGAACAAATTATACTTCTACTAGATTGTAAGGAAATTGAGCATAAAACGTGAATAATGGCATTCCATGCTGGGTATTTGTTTCCAATTAATGCAGAAAACTTAGCCAGCTCTAAAGTAATAGATGATATTTAAGTTAGACATTAATAATGCAACTGATTTCTGGACAGTACATCTGATCATAAGAACACTGGCTTTATTTAATTGTCAGCTTACTGGGCTGCCCCACACACTTTTGTTTTGCTCGTGGTCAACAGTTTTTTCCCTAGGACAGCTACACTAAGTTAAAGAGCAAGAGCAAAATGTAAGAGGCACCATCTAGAGTGTTTGACGGAGTGGCATTTGGTTCAACTTCAGCAGTGTCACAGGAGCTGCGAGCTCAATTGCTGTTGCCATTTGGAATTTGTAAGGCAATCTGTAAAGAACAGCTTCTGTCCAAGTAACTTGTCTGTTTTACAAAATTCCACTTTCTTCACCAGTGAGAGAGTTGGTGTTTGGTTTATCTGCCTTTGTCTTTCTCACTGTCACTAGTGTCCACTATGGAATTTTTCACTCTGTTTCAGTCAAAGTTATACCTGAGGAGGTGGAGGTGGGCTGGGCAGGTTTTCTTTTGCTGGTCTCAATGGACCCTGTTCCTGTCAGTGCTTTACTGAGCATCACCTTTAAAAAACTTGACAGGTCTATCCTGTGCCCCAGCAAAGAGCCACATGGTGGAAAAAGAAAAATAACTAGGTCTTCATATTGGACTACCTCAGAGACTACCTGCCAGCTCCTGCTGTGTATTGTCCAATTTATAAGAACAAATTATGTGTTTAAATGTGTTGATTAACATACTGGATGGACAATCTGGCAATTCCAGTGATTTCTCTGCAGCAGGAACTGCCTGGAATTTACCAGATTGAACATAAATAATATAAAGTAGTCAGTAGAAACTGTTGTGTGCAGGCGTGGGGACCCAAAAAGAAACAACTGCAAAACCCACCCAATGCACAATGGCTTTGAAATATAGAAAGAAAAGTTTTATTGTTGAAGCCTTGGGGAATCACTGTGACAGTAATTTCAATGAGACAGAAAAGCTTGTTTCATGTAGATGAGAAACAGCTCAAACAGCTTGACTTGTTCCCCATGTAAAGTATTTCAGATTACTTCAATTTTTATGGGTGTTCTCTTTTCCAAATATACCTTGAACTACCACTGTGACTGTTGATTTCTGATCCTTTGGGAAGAAAATTGCATAAAGTGTCTTATTATCAACATCTAATTGATATTTTATTCATATCATTTATTTCAATTGCAGGACTTGAATGTCATTTAAACAGCCATTATTTTCCCTATACTCTGTGATACTGAGTTCATAGGCATGCTACATTACAATGAGTTCATTTAAAGGAAGATGATTCTGATCAGGGAAAGAATGTTTGCAGAATAATTTGGTAGAGCGGGACTGCCAAATGGATCGTGAGGTGGTTTGGGTGTTTCTAATCACGTGAAGTCAATGTAATGTTATTAAAATACTTAGGATAATCTGTACTAGAGACTTAATATGGAAATCATGTATGGTGTGGGACTTAACTATAACACAGTCCCTGACTGCTGTGCTAAAGTGTTTTGACACTACACTGAAGCATCAAATCCATTTGATTCTTGTTCTTTCTTCTGAAATTATTATGAAATACTATTAGTGGTTATTGTACTCCGAGCACTTTGTTGCTAGGCACTGCCTTGAGCCTGGTGGTAAATTCCCCATATATCATCAGCTAGACGAGATTTTTTTTTTTAAAAAACGTAGTTCAATTTGTAAAGCAAAATTACTCTGTAGACAGTGATCAGGAATTGGAAGGCTCGCTGTTATTGGTTGTGCTTTTCTGTTTTCTCTGTGGACAGATCTTCAGTTTCCTTTTCTACTAGGGAAGAAGAAAACTGGTTAAAAGATAAGAACTTGGTTGTAAGGCTCAGATCTGATTGCAAGGATACTTAAAACAGCAACATAATGGCAGTGACAGAAATGCCAGCAGCAATGTTAGAATAGCTGAGGAAAAGTGAATAAATAGTTGCTCCTCTTCTGTTTCTTTTTGAGATTGAATTAATGATGGCATCATCATGCTTCTCAGGAACAAAAGGTGGAGGTTCTGTGTTTTACTGTGATGCATTTGGGTTGCTAATAGCCCAAAAGTATAAAAGGAGTGGAGCATCCTGGAGTTGCTGTAAAGGGCTCAAACTGTGTAGGCCTTGGGGAGCAGCCTGCACCTGTGCAGTGAGGTGGGAAGCAGGTAAATAGCATCCTGAAGTCCTTGACAAACTTGTCTGGTCACATGCAAGTGGTTTGTGTGTTTGTGAGCTAGCTATCCTTGGGCACAGTAGTTGTCCCTAGGCTTTGCACTAATGACACAACCATAACTCTCTGAACGAGGGTGGTGCTGAAATGACGCCTTATTTTTGGATTTTAACACGCAATTTGTGCATCACGCCTGAGGTTAATTTTGCCTCTAGCAGGTGGTGAGGTATCTGACCAGAATGCCTGTTTCTGTCAATCCACCCTTTTATTTTTTAATTTCCTCAAGCAAAATATGCTGGTCTTCCAAAAATGATAAATTTTTTTCATGAGTTATTACTGAAAGGTGATAATTGTTTCATCAATACCAGACACAGTCAATTGCATTTCAAATGCCTTCAGAGCATGTTATCTGATCATGCTCTCAGGCAGCTTTGGTTATTATGCGTGAGTTATTAGCAGTAGATGTGTAATCATGAATAACTTCCTTTGCTCAGGAGTGTCTGAGCTTTAAGCCCAGCTCCTGTGAGCCAGGCCACAGTTTGGGCAAATGTGTAGGAAGATTGCTGGGGAGGAGGATGACTTCCCTATGGTCCACAGCTGGCACTGCAGCCAGTTCTAGAGGTTGTCCCAAAAAGCTGCCCTCCAAGAAGAAAATGGAAAGGTTGTCAAATAGCTGATGAAATGCTGACATTTCTGTCACTCATTCTGCTCATTCAGATTTGTGAACTTGACAGAACCAAGTGGTTTTTTGTTTCCTAGTAAAATGTTGATGCTCCTTAATTGTTCCTGAAGACTTGCCTCAGCAGGAGCAATGTGCAGGGACCCTTTTCTAAAGGGTTCTCACTAGCTGGTGTTCGGGCTTCTGAGAGCTGCCAAAACTTTTGTCTCAGATCAGTCCTTGGTCGTTAGAGTAGCAAGTATGCTAATGAAAGTGAAACCTTCCATCTTTTGGCCAAAAATTATGCTTTTTGAGGGCAGTAACCCTCAAAATAGTATTACTCTGCTAACTGTATATGTATTCAAAAAAAGTCTCTTCTAAACAATCAAAGTGAATATTTCAGGTAGTAGGCTAACACTAAGAATGCTCTTGTCTAGACAAATACTCTTCTGTCATGTTTCAAAGAGCAACAATGTAAAATAACCTGTTTAAAGTAAATGTGAAAATTTTAAAGCCAATTAGTAAGCTTAAGGCATGAGTTTTTAGTAGAATTAAGTACCAAGAACATACTTAAAAAACCAACCTGTGCCCCTAGCGCAAAATAATAGTGTCAGGTAAGATCACTAGGGGTGGTGGAAGACAGTGCCCAAAGTAATACTAGATTTTTCATTGTAAGTTAAATTGCTGATGTGGTGGTTGTGCCGCTGATTTGGTGCCTGCTCAGAGTGACAGAATCCAGCATCTCCAAACCAGCAAACAGCAGTGCTGATCTGGCAGCGATGACTGCGTGGTGCAGCCGTGGCTCACTCCCCTTCTCTCTTCGCCGCCGCGCTCAAGTGCTGCAGAATCATTTGCTCTGGACAGCCAAAGTACGGGCATTAAGGCTTGAAAGAAAATTGCTTGTTTGTTTGTTTGTTTTATTAATAGAACAGGTTTTATTAATCTACCACAGTTAAGATGCATGTGCTTACAGACTTACCTCAAGAGCTGTGTTTCAGCAGCCATATAGTAACAAATACATATGAGGAACCATAAATTGGGTGGCCTGTACTTGTCTCTGAGTGACTGCATAGGGAACTCTGGTATGCCCTTACCTGATCTTTTACCTAAGCAGTGCTCACTGCGCTGTTGAGGGATGTTTATTTTCTTTTAGACTGCGTTATAAACCTAATTAAATTCTTGTAAATTATAATTATTTAAACTTCAGCCAGAAGATTTATGCACAGATGGAATTTGAACTTTTTAGATGTAATAAATTTGATCTAAAGTTTTGTTTTTGTCTTCTATATTTCTTGCACTTAAAAGTGGAGGAAAGTCTCTGAAAAAAAAGGAGTAATCTAAAATGCAGTCTGGTAATATTTAGGCTATCCGAAGCTAAGGACAGCTTGGCAAAAACATTTATTTTCTGTGCCTAGTGATCCCAACTTAGCTGAAATCTGAAAATAATATAGTGTTGCATTTGCAATAGATATCTTGGGCTTTTCTTATCATGAAAAGTAAAAGAAAATGGACAGCAACCAAGCATCTAAAATATGTGTGGCATAGATAGAGAAAGTTTGACATGATTCAATTATATTCTATAGTTTATGGCTCAAGAACATCAGCAGCTATCAGCCTCTTATTTTCAAAGCTTCAGCTCTCTCCATTTAAAAAATTATGAGCCATGTGAAAAAACATGTTTCATTTTAGTTGTTGATGTATGTCAGAGCCCATAACAACCACTTGAAACCCAGGGTCATTTCCAAACAACTTACTGTGTGAATCGTGAAATTCTTTCCTTTTGAATGAATTCAGATTTCTTTCAGATAATTAAGGAAGATGTACTCTCTAAAATGAGTTTACATAGAGAGTTTGGGGATTTTTTCAGGGGAAATATCACAGTAGTTCCATATCAGAGTTCCATGCATAATACCTACTTTTAGTCCATATATCTATTCATTTTATAGTCTTCTAGCTATTATTTTCAGGAATATACATTAAAATGTGACTATCTTGCTATTTAGAGTGAACCAATGGATTGCATTTCTGCTTTTCACATTGGAATAACTTTTCAAAATTGGCATAGGCACATCTTTATGCTTTTATTCCTTTACTTACTGTGTCCACATAATTTAAAAAAAAATTCCTCTTCATTTAGCTGCAATCTGAATACATGAACTAAAAGATGTGCTTTGCTTCAGTAATGGCTGGAATTTTAACTGAATAGATTCCATGTATTTAATGAAAAATTCAGACGGTGGATGCCATGATAATGGTCATTTCATCCACCTGTTTCACAGGAAATAATTACCATGACACAATCACAGATTTTTAAGAACATAGGAAATATGTTCCTGGGTCATACCAGTGGACCTCTGTGCTCCAGTGTGCTGTCTCCAGGAGTGACATCAGGAAATGTTATGCAGTGTTTTATTCTGGATGCTTCCTGCAGGCTGTTTCCTCATAGTCTCACAGCATCCAGTAAATAGCTTTAACAGACTGAAAATTTGAAAAACTTTTCTAATTTTTGGAAATCACAAATCACCTTCCAGATACTTTTATATCCCTTTCTCTGATGGTTTTTTTTTTTTTTGATGTTTCATAGTCCTTTGCTGTCATGTACAGATGCTCCCTGTTCTCAGGGAGGGAGAAGACAACAGCACTGAGGCTGTGTACCCTGGCTGAGAGTTACCAGGTGTGGGTCAACTCTGAGGTTGTGTGTTTGTCTAGATCTCTCACCATCATAGTGCTAATAGAAATTAGCTTCACTGGTAAAGTATTTAGACATTACTTCTACTTAGAAACTCTATAATAACAAGGACAAAGAAAATGGTATCTCATTCTTTTCCAATATTTCAAGTAAATGGATTCTGAAGACATGAAAACCTTAACCTGTCATTGTCTTGAAGTGTAGCCAAATCCTTCATGTTGGAAACATTTAATGTATTTGGATGGGTACAGATACATATACAGCTGCAATAGAGAGGAACGCTATATGATGAGATAGAAATAGGAAAATGACATTAAATATTGAAAATTAAAAGAAGAGTATTGAACATGGAACAAATCTCTTTTTAAGAGCTGCCTGTTCTTAAGCAGATGGGAGAAAAATTGGAGAAAGACAACTTAGCTGCCTCCAAAATACCAACTCACATCCTCCTTTCTGTAACGAGTAAAGAATATTTTATTCATTTATTTCTAGGAAAGATTCCTAAAAATATGTAATGCTTAGGCTTGAATATATGGTTAAGAAGTACCATTCTGTGGAGCCTTTCATTGACTGGGTGGTCTTAATGAGTCAATGCAGTGCTGAAGGGGTGGGAGCACTGTGCAGGACAAACTGTTTGTGTGGATGAAGGCCTGACAATAGTTTGGTGTTTTCTTTGTAGTTGTGCAGTGGGAGCACGGGGAGCTCAAGAAAGTGACTGATAAGCAGCCAGATAATAGACTCATGAGTAGAATGTCAGAAATCCATCAAAAAGAAAGCAAAGGTTTGCACTAGGCATGTGCGGTCTCGAATGAGAAGCAGCTCAGAAAATATCCAAACATGACGTGAATAAAAGTGTGAATTGATCTCATTGTGCTTTTAATGACTGCTGTACACCTGCATGCTCTGCTTCCAAGCAAAATTAACTAATTTAAAGGTGTGTTTCAGTTCAGTTGTAGAAAACACAGCAGAAGTTTTGGTTAGTGCAGAAGTTTTTGATTAAAGAATTGATTAAAATATATAAAAGTGAGGTGTGGGCTGGATTCTTTAAATCTCTATACTGTATAGTTAATTTTCCTGGAGAGCTACTGAATGACTTGTCCAAACTCATACAAAGCAGCCTTCTTTCTGCCACCATTAACACTTGGTTAAAGCGTGATGCTGCTCTGGTCTGAAGTCACAGCTGGCTTTCAGAAGTTAAAAGATGGATATAAATTTAATATTATTTTTATTTCTACATTCGTAGCAGTCAGTTACTGTTCCTCTCCCTCTCCCAGGGATGGCTGCTTTGATGTTTTGGGATTGGCAAAGAGAAGGAGGAAACTGAATAGTAGTGTGTACCCATTTTTGTGAGGCTACGGTTCCTCAGGTCCCAGCCCTCATCTCGAAGTAGGACCAAATCCGAGGTCGGGTCAGGTTGCTCAGGAACAATTGAGTTATGAAAATCTTCAAGGTGGCTCAACACCATCTCCCTCGACACCTGTTTCACTGTTTGTCAGAAGGATGTTTCTTAGTTGTTAAGCAGCCTAAGGAGCATGTTACAGGTTCTCGTAGTGTATTCTGGTAGTGTTCATTTTGTGGATCTCTCAAGGAACTCCCGGGTAACTAGAATCATTTAAATGTTTGGAGCATTTTACGTTGTTTACTCTTTTTAATAAATGTCTTCTCTAAACAGGAGTATCCCTACTCTATCTGTCTTAAGCAATTGAAAATCAGCTCCTGCCTGACTCTTTTTTCACTGGTTTAGTTGGAGGGTTGGAACAAACAACCTTCAGTAAAATAGGATTTTCAGACTATTAAAACTTTGTAGTTATGCAAGCTAAGAGAGGGTTAACCAAATTTCATACTTCATGCCAATATGCTGATCATCACAGGAGTTCAGGAGAAAGTTTTCTTTGGATTTAGGCACTAAAGAACCTGCTGTTCTTCAGTTTCCCTGTAGACCTCACAGGTTGCTAACAGATGAAAACTGCTAGATTTGAAAGATCTCATTACCAAATCCTGGACACTCTTCTTCAAGTCCTCTACTTTTTCACAGTAATACAACGGCATTTTCAGGCCTTCATGGAGTTCACTTTTACAGTCTTTGGTAGTGAAGGAAGATCAGAATGTGCTTTTAATGATCAATGCTGCAGTAAGGTAGAGGTAGAAAGGAATACTGAAGACCTGGCAGATACTACTATGTTTTCCAAGCACACACCTCAAGGAGAGGGGAAGGAGGGTGGCCAAGGCACTCTTCTATCTCCACAGTGGGCAATGAACTTGTTCCGTTCTGAATGTGGAAAAAAGGGTTCCTGTGACTCCTTGTATCACTGCTTATAAGGAACTGTGGGTTGGAATTCAAATTACAGTCTTGAAACCAGTTATGTTCTCCAAAAGAAGTGGCAAATCAATATTGATTGCAAGTTCAGAATTCCATCACAAACAGTGATGTCATCTCACTAGATGGTGCTACAGAATCATTTTGCCTAGAGAGAACAAAAATGTACTTTGTGTGATGATTAATGGCTACTGTATTTCTGAGAAAAAGCTGAATTAGATGCTAGAGTTCTTGTCTGAGAAAGTTATGGAGTTTACACTTAAAACTTTCTAATACATAGTAGAATCTGAACTGTAATAAATAATTTTACCTGAGGAAGAGTTGAAGTAAATCATCTTTGTATATGTGAGACATAATCTAAGATGAAAATAATGCCTATTTTCAATCTCAAATCAAGGAATAAGGTAAAAGGCAAAAAAGAGAAGAACAAAAAAAACGCAGAAAAGGGTGAAACTATGCTTCCTATGAGCAAATATTTTCAAGATTTTGATGGGACTCATGGTGCTGTATCACTGTGATGGAAACTGACTTTTTGAAATGTTTTGTTTTGGAATGCTGTCAATTTAAGTTACATCTTGCTGTTTTGCTCTTTTCTGAATACTAATGGTCAAATTTAAAGGATGGGGTTCTTTATAGGCATTTAATTAACAAAATATTCATTTATAGTCTTATAAAATTTGCGATGCAGAGAGCTCATTTACAAACTGATAGCGGGAGACTGCAACATGAAGATTCATTGTCCAAATTTGAAATACTCAGTACATGCTAAGCATAGAAGAAATATTCCCCATTGTTATTCCAAATTCCTGTCCTTATAGTTCCCCAAGGAGAGGTACAGCTAATCAGCTCTTGCCCTGAGATGACAAGGAGGAAATCTTCTGTTGCAAACATGCAAGATCAAATGACAGGACTTTAGCTTAATCCAGGTCTCTGGAAAACCAAGGAACCCAGTGCAAAACGAGCTAAAAAATCAAGTATAGAAACAGGGAAAAAGTGCTTAGCAACATTATTGAACTCACTGAGCATGAGCCCACCAGTAATGCCACCTGGTCATGTCAGACTGATCAAATAGCAAGTCAAAATATTTTGAATATAGGTCATAAGTATTCATCACTACCTGCAGAACCTGAAAGTTCATGGACAGAATGAGGCAAAATGAGCCAAAGAGCTTGAATACTGAGAATAACACCTACAGCTTTCGTTGCAAATCCTTGAGGAACTGGTATATTTCAGTCTCCACTCTGAATACAGTTACAAGCATAGTGAGACAGTTTATCCCATTGAGAAGGAGTGTTGCTAGGAATGCTTAGCATACAGAGCAGTTTCAACTGTGGGTCAGCCAGGACTGATTTCTGTGACCCCAAAAGCTGTCAGAGGTTCTCCTGATTTAAGTGTGCAAACTATCCAGTGTGTTGGCAAGAGTGATTGGTATGCTGGTCCCTTGTTCTCTTCTGAGAGCAGCATAAGAACATTAAGTATAGCAGAGCAGAACTAGGCAAATAATGGATTTTTTTGCTTGACTGCTGAAACAAAAGGAAAGTAAAAAGAAATTAAGAAAAATAAATCAATCTGAAACAGGTTTGTGGTTTTTTTAAGAGACACTGAATAATACCACTTGGAGGGAAAAAATATAAATACTTGACAGAGAAGAATTCTTTTTAACTCTTTAGTTTTTATAAAATTAAATTTGACATAATGCTATTTGGAAGTGAAAAGTTGTGAAGTTTTATCTTGGAAGTATATAAAATTGCTGGTGTTTCCACTATTTTTCATTTGAAAATGGATGATATGCTTCATATAAATAAGTGACATTTTTATAGATAATTCTTGCCCTTGCAAGAAGTTGCAGCTCTGTCTTGTAATGAATATGATATTCATTAATGGAACTAGAGCAGAATTCAGAATGGGAAATGGGCTATTTGAGGTAGAATTGCCAAATGGCTAGCAAGTAGTCTTATTTTCTGTTATTAGGACTGCTTCATCATCCTGCTCTTATGGCTTATGCACATTGATGCATGACATGATTTCTATGATAAGAGAAATACAGAAGTTATTTGTGTAAACGGTGTAATCTTATTGTTTAGTATATAGCTTTCTTCTCTTAAATACTCCTCTCTAAAACCAGAATAATTTTTATTGAGTAGTTTAAAGCTGCACTTAGTGTTATTGATGTTGTCACAAATCATAGCTATTTTGAGTTAAATATGAGGTTTCTATTTATTTCAGTGAATATGATGTTCTGCTTTAATCGTCCTTTGACAAATAATCTTGTTCTTTTTTTCTGAGTGAATAAAGAACAACTATTCTCAGGGGAAATTGTTTTGATCTCTTGGATGTTTGGCATATTGTGCTTAAAATATTTGTTTATGAACAGAATTTATTGAAAGCATTGGAATTTAGCTAAAAGTTAAGATAAAGCTGCCTTAGCTTTCAATTCCATGGTAAGAGAGAAAATCAGTAGAATTGGATAGAAACCTTTATGTAGTTTAGTTACCAAGGCTGAAAGAGTGGTACTCAGTGGTCCCAGTATTGGGCTTTTTAGAGATCCTGGTCCAACCTGTACAGCTGCTCTGACAGAATATATCTTCTGCTGAAGGGGGAAAGAAGATCCCAGCCGGATAATAACCTGGGCTGGTGACAGCTCATGTTAGCAGAGGTCTTTCTAGGCTTGCTCTGCTCTCTGTGCTGTGCCAGCTGTCCAGGTTCTAGGAGCCCAGGCCCTGTGATCCAACTCCTGTTCCTGTGCTGGGGCTGCTGCTCCCAGCAGCATCCCCACAGCCATGCCAGCTCACGGACAGGGACAAGCTCAGCCCTTGATTTCATGGATAGGTGGACTGCTGACTGCAGAGGTGCAGAGAGCCCAGCAGAGCTGGAGGGAAATTGAGTCTGGGAGTTGGCCAGCCCATGTTTGTGCCTCAAAGGAGAGAGCTTGCTGTGTGCCAGGGATGGTGACTGACCCCAAGCTAAGGATTTCATGACAGGTTCTAGTCTGGAGGGGGATCATATGCCTTCAAAACCCTCTCAAATCACAATTTCTTTTCTCCACAGCCAAAGCATCAAGCTAATGATGCCAAGTGAGGAAGATTGAGCTTAGTTGCTATGGCAAAACTAGAGGACACAAAACTGATAGAAAAAGTATGTCATCCTCAGTGGCTACTCCAGCTTTTTCTTCTTTTCCCAACCCCGAAAAGATTTGGGAGATAGGGAAGAAGGTATTGTGTATATATATGCTCTGGGTTACATATACACATTACTACACGTTTTTGTAGTATGATGTAATATATACATAGTGGCATTTAATGTAAATTAATAGACTTCTAAAGAATTAATTTTTGTTATGAGATTTACTCATAATGAATTCCAATTTGGCAGCCTCCTGCAGTGCTTAATATTACATCTGCTTAATAGGTAGGATGATAATTCTGCAAACCATATCCAAATTATTTGCTAAACCTTGGAGCAAGTGGCTGTGAAAATAAATATATTACCCAAAAGGAATATTGTAGTACAACATCTACATTTTGTATTGTAGTTTGTTTGACTTGGCTTGTTGTCTTGCTTTAAGGAAAAAAACCCACAAAAAATAATAAAAATAATACAAACTTGTACATTGTCTTTTGTAGCAATAACAGCAGTACATACTTTAAAAAATGTTTTTTTTTTTCCAAAATGTGTTAGATTATTGCCTAAAGCCCTTATTGCAATATTGTAGGAGTTTGTCCCAGGTGAAGCTACGTACTGGCATTACAGACCACATTCCACTGATTAAGCTCTAAGTAAGGAATCCCACAAGGTTACCTGACTGAGAGAGAATTCTGAATGATTTGTAAACTGGAAAGCCCTGGGGTATTTGACATTTCTTGATGAAATGGTTGAGAATGTGATCACCTGGTCCAGAGGGAATGATTCCTTGAGCTGCAGGTTGCATCAATCTGGAATCTGATTGACTGTCACATGAATAGGTCCTTTCAGCTAAGAAAAATGAAACTTTTAGCAGTTAAGTTTTATACCTTGGTTTAAGGATAACTGTGTTCCTAATATAAGCAAAATCTCAAATCTCAGTTGCTCTTATGAACATTTAGTTCTCTATTTCATTTTCTTAGTTCTACATCTTTCTTTAGAGAAGAACAAAATCTGAGGCATGACTTATTCTTTCTGCCTTATGACACTTTTTTTTGTGGTTTTGTCTTTTTTAAGACTTCTCACTAGTCTTTTGAAAACAAAAGTTTGTTATAAGATAAATGGAGTACTTAATGGGTTTTGGGGTTTTGTGTGTGTAAGACAAGTTCTTGCCAGCCTTTAATTAACTTTTTGCCTTGCTTTAAACTTCGAGTAAAAATTGAGCTTCAGCAGCACTGTTAATTTATGCTGTGCTGCTTAACAAATCTGAAATAATATTTTATAGCTTTTCTACCCTTAAAAGAACAAATGTATGTGACAATTTACAAGTCTTTTACAAGTGTCTTCTTGCTTAGCTCACAGGCTTGTATTGCAAAACTTAAGGCAAAGGCCAGGTGAAACTCAGGTAATGTCTGGTAGGACAAGTTAATGATATAAATATGTCTTCAGAAGCATTTCCTATTCTTTCCATCTCCAGTATATTTTGTTAAAAAATTGTTTAACTGGAGAAATTATTTGATCTTGCTCACTCGTGCCATCACTTGTAGCTAAACTGAGGCTATTCTTATGTTTTTAACGCTTTTAAATCCATTGCTAATCGGCCGAGAACTGTTTTTATTTGTGGTTAGTAGGAGCATTTTCCTTAAAAATAGTAATTGCATAGGCTTGCTACCTTATGAGCAGGTAGATTGTCTCGCAGTAATCAGAAAAGGATGAGAAACTTTTGGATCAGAGTCTGGTGGTCACCAAAACTGAATGAGTAGCATGGACTGACTGGCTAAATGAGAAGGGAATGCTAAATAATAGAATCGTGACAATGGAAAAATTGAGTAAAAATGGCTGAGATGTGGTTAAATAATACACATGTATTTAATCCATTTTATGTTTCTGATTTCTCTTGTTTTGAACAAGAAAATTTGAGAGGAATTTCAATGACAAAATTGATGGAGATGATAAGCTGTATGGACACAAGTGATTAGGACAAGTAAATCCATATTAGAAGCAGTGTAGCTGCAATAAAGTAAATAAATATTGTAATTTTTAACAAGACAATCTGACAAGTAATTTGTGGGTTTAGTAGAAAATGCAGTCAAGCATAAACTCTTTTCTTTCGTGTGCAGAGTAAAATGCTTATCCTGACAATTACAGCCTCTAAATGTCTATTGCTTGGTGTTTTTCATCCCCTGGACTTTGATATTCCCTCAGTGAGTTATCAAAAAGGCAGTGACCTTTACAATATGGCAATTGCATTGTTTCACATATTTTTGATTACAAAAAAATTTAAAAAACGCCATCCTATATTTCACTAATATACAGAAATAATTTCCTTAATGTCATTGCAGTGCTTTCAGTGTAGATTGTATGTGTATAAAACAGGATGTTCACCAAAGGGAATTGGTTCTGGCATGCTGGGGAGTCATGTGTGAAAATGAAGAAATAGATAAGTAGATAAAAGCACGAGCTCTGTTCAGGTTACTATAGCTTTACTCCTTTCGCAGTTTGTTAGCCCTTCTGCAGGAGGTTAGGCATGCCTACCCAAAATTGCCCTGGTTGCTGACAGTCCCTGGGCTGCTCTTCCAGCAGCCAGGGCTGCCTGAGCCCATGGCTGTCCCCTGCCCAGGTCTCCAGCCCAGCAGTGAGAGGTGGTTCCCTCCACAGTCAGGGCAGCTGCTGGAAACTGGCCATGAATGCTTCACCTCCCAAGGCAGTACAGACCGTGTCCCACTCAAACAACCTTTGAATTAACCCATTCAAACATGCACACAGCATAACACTTCAGAAAGAGTGAACTGTTTGGACAGCATTGGTTATATCCAGACTGCACGATTATAGTTTGATTAAATAGATAAAGTACTCAAAACACACAGAGTTGAAGCTGAGCATCTCCTTGGCTCTTTATGCTGGGCTGTTTCCTGACATGTTTCCTGGAGCTGTTGAAGCAATAATGCCATAGCAAAATTGCTTCCAAGGTACCACTTCCCACCTAGCTAAGACACAGGAAATTGTCAATAGGATTAAATGGCTGTTCCAGCCGCTGTTCATCTGAACACTTGGAGCATCCAGGTGACTAAAAGGTTGTCTAGAGTGTACAACACCAGGTTTCCAGAGCTGCCTTTTGTGTCTTGTTCATAGTTGTTGAATGTAGATATGGCCAACAAAGGCAGTGGTTTCATTAGTCGCTCACTGGAGGCCTCCAGTCTTGTGGTTGAGTTTCACTGACAAGAGGTGTTAGTCTTCATGTATATAAACCTACTTGAGGCCTTGTTATAAGCATAATTTATGTCACCTGGGGCAAAGAATGGCATATATATACAAAAAGATTTATATAATCAGTGAAGTGCTATAAAAAGAATTCTTTAAAAGCATGGCTGCATTGCATGTACAGTACAAAAAGATATTTCTCTTAAAGATACATAGATATAAGGATATAAAGATAATTTTCAGGAACATCTTTTGACAGGGTTCTTGGCATCTCTCCAACTTTCATTGCAGCATGCAGAGCCATAGGTAGTCTGAACAACTTTCAAGATGTAGGTGTTGCCTCTGTCTTAAGAGGTTCTTCGGGGTTTTTTGTGTTAATTTTTGAGGAGGTTGTTTTTTGATACACGTGGTGGGTTTTTTGTTGTGTGGATTTGGTGTTTTTTTTTTTTTTTTTTTTTTTTT
>VZTH01013960.1:179713-226505 GCA_013397815.1 Aleadryas rufinucha
GTTCATTTATTCCTTTTGTGGGGGGTTTGTGTTCTGTTGTTGCTAGTTTGGTTTAGGTGTTTCCTTTGATTGTGCGTTGGGGTTTTTTTTGGGGTGGCTGGGAGGAGGAGGCTGCTTTGTTTGTTTTTTTTGAACATTCCACTGTTCTTGAATGCAAGTCAGTGTGTGATAAACACAATACTGCAGTCCTGATGTCTGCTGTGGTTTTCCATCACAGCCTTGTTTGCAGGAGTGTTACCTGGATTTGACCATGACTCATTATGCACATTTCATTTGTGTGTGTAAATTGCCAAGTAAGGTTACAGATTTTGAAAGATCAGATGATGGCACAAAGCTTATTCCGAGCCTGACATCCTCCTAAAATTAAATCCCATGTGCTGCAGGACATGGAACATTTTACAGACTGATTTAATCCATGTGGTAGCATAGAAACCATAAATGTGAAGTATTTTATACGTGACATCAGGGTAAAGAGAAAAGGGAATGGGTGGATTGAAATCCATTGACACTATCCACAGTTCTTCATAGTTTAAAATAGTTATTAACTTAATAATTTATCTAACCATAATATTTCTTTATTTCTCTTTTTCTCTGAGATATTCTAGTGTCAGTTATGATATGCTGGTTATTCTATTTTACTTAATATTCTAAAGGTAAAATTCCAAAAAATAATTCAGGACATCCTCTCTCTCTCACCCCAATAAGGTGGCCTTAGGGGAGGCACTATGAATAAGACATAACTTACTTTACAAATATTCAAATTCCTCAGTAAAATTCAGCACCTACTTTCTATTCAGCCACATGGAGCTTTAGCCTGTGATATCATATTTCCTTGTGCAGCTTTCTAGTGAATAGGCTTCATGTCAATCCCATTCCTTGAGTGGGGCTGGTTAAGAGCGGTCATAAAACATGCCAACTTGTTTATTTGATCAACTCAAGAGTTAAAGTCAACACATGTTTGATTAGAGGCATACCGAAATTTTTTATCAGAATATCATTGCTGTCATTGTACAACATCTACTGTGGAAGCATCAGCAAAAGATAAATTGACCTTAGAAGGAAACAGTAATATCTATATTGATATGAAAACTGGTGATCTTTATTGGGAAAAATATACAATTCTTTATTTTTCAATAAAACATGTCAATATTTCCTTCCTTACATTTAGCAAACAGCAGATTAATATTTTAACATAGCTATTTTTGAACAGTTTTCTGTATGACTTGAAGGCACACTCAGATTTCTTTCCTGGTTTTAAAGAATGACAGCAAAAGCACCTTTATCTGACATTTAGGATGATTAAATTTTGAAAAATCACTTGGCATATTCAGCATGACTCCACAGGGTACTTTTGCTTTATAAGGCAATGGATCATGTTAGCTTAACTTATATTTAAGATTTGCTGGCCTGATATTATTGTGTTAGGCAGTATTGCTGAAATGGAAACATAAAATTTTGCTGCCAGGAGATCAAGTCTCTGCCTGCCCTACTCTATAAATTAGTTCCATAAAGTTTTAAAATGTAATATTTGCTCTAACCCAACTGGTGCTGTAAGCCAACAAATTGTGCTTAAATATATAAAATTAAATCCCAGATCAAAAATGTATGCATTGCTTTTTTTTGCTGTCTCAGAAACGATACAAGATATACTGCTATTTTAAAACTGAAATCAGCTTCATTTGAATATGTTTACAGATATGAATAATTTTCATTCTTTTTAATCCATGACACTGATGTAGAAATAGACTTTAGAGTATCAAAACTTTTTCACCTGGGTTCCTAAATGGTAATGTGTTTGTTTTGTCTTAATGAGTTGAGTCCAAAGCAATACTCCTGGAAAAAAAAATATGCTCTTTTAAGAAGTCATGGACTTGAAACTTAATTTCATTAACATCTGAAAAAAGTTGTATTTTCTACATTTCTGTGCTTCAATATTTGAGCAATGCTATTTGCTGCCATGTACCAAACATGGTGAGTATGTTTTGCACAACCCCCTGGTACAGCCTCCTTTCTGACTTCACCCTTCACCTTCTGAGGAGTGGAGGCAGAAAGCCAGCATGGAGGTTCCTACAGATCCCCTTGGCGTGCCTGCTTGAGCCATTTGAACTTCCCTAGTTTTCTTTTCTCCACAGTGGGGTCCTGTTGTGCCACTTGATTGAGCAGAAATAGCTTCTGTTAACATGCAGCCTCTGAGGGTCAGGGAAAATCCTTTTTTCATCAAAAGAGAGGAGTAAGTTTGTCTCAAAACTGGGAAACAGGCACTTGTCTTTGTCCTGAGAAACAAGCTTGCTGGGTTAAGAGAATGCTGGGTTTGCAGCTTTTCTAATCACAAAGATGTACCTCTCACAATAGATTTGTGGAAGAGAGAAGCCGGCAATTCCTGTGATTGCAGTAGTGTAGCAAAAGACAAGAAGAGTAAAAGTTAAAGCCTGTCTGTTTTCTGTTGCCTTTTCCCTCCATGCCCATAGAGATTTAATGTATTTGAGACGATTGATGGTTGTATGTAGTCCTTAGGCCTTATTAATAGTATCCTATTAAGAATTTTGTTGTTTAAGTGCACTGTTAATCAAGAGAACAGCTCCCACCTTGGTGTGGCAGTCTGGGAGGGGAGGTTCCTGCAGAATGCACAGGGGCTGAGGAGTGCAGGGAATGGGCTGCCCCACCCGTGGCAGTGGCTGTGTTGGGAGGTTTGGTCAAATTCTGGTAGCTGAAGGACTCTGAACAAATTGTACTGAAGCCTTACAGGCTCTCAGGTGAGGTACAGCAAGGAGTTCTGCACCATGCCTGCAAAAGTGACACAAAGCACTCAGCTGCCTGTAAGTGCTCCCAGCACAGGTGCCCACACAGATTTGGCTGAGCGGGTTTTCTCCTGCCTCACAACAGTAACGGTGCTGGTTCAGGTCTGCAGATGCAGCAGAAGCCTATTTGCAATCTAATCAAATACTGAGAATTAGTTGAACTAATAGAATGGGTGTAAGGCTTTTCAAATCTGTATTAATGCCTGTTGTTTGCTGCATTTGGCTGGGAAAGGCAGGCCCAGGGAATGCTTTTTGGAGTGGAGTGTCTGATGTGCGCTGCTCAGGGCTGGTGGGCTGTGCAGGGCCTCAGTGGAAATGAGATGCAGCTCAGGCACTGACCTCTCTCTGACTCTTTCCTTCCAAATGCTTTCTGCACTACACAGTGCCTGGGTTGATAAATTAGGCAGAGGTTTACAGTGCACCAATAAATTAATGCCTGCTTTGAGTTATGGCTGTTTACAAATCAGTTTGAAAATCACACTTTCAGCGCTGGTCTCTTCACTGGTTTGCTCCCTTTTGCCAGTTTGTTCTGGGGAAGATGGAAAATTGTAAGCTGAAGATAAAATATCAGATTTAAGAAAGGGTGTAACTTGGTGCAGCATTTGAGTGAAAGAAACTTGGAAAGTCATGCAAATATTTCAAAGAAGCTGAGCATTAATTCAAGTGATAAATTGTTGAAAAAATATATCTGATTGCTTGTAACGTCTCTTATTATTAGTTAATTAAATATCTTAAAGTATCAACACATATTTTTGAAAGCTTATTCACAGATATAATTGAAAATAAATTACAGTTTCACAAAATGAGAGCTATTAAGGCAGGTGCTATTCAAAACTGCAGTCCTCTTCTCCCAGCCTCACATTTAGTGCCTATACAAACAGACGGATTAATGCTGCTAATGCTGCCTGGTGTGAGAGTTTTGGTTTTAGCTTCTGTTTTCATTTTGGTTTCAGAGCCTGTATGAAAATTGGATCATATTTTAAAGCATATTTCATCTAAGGAAAGATACCTGATGTAATTGCATGCCTCTGGAGGCCATGAATCTGAACTGAATGCAGAGTACCACACAATTCTTCTGACAAAATCAAGAAAGATGGTTACAAATGCTGAACATGTCTTGTACTTTGCAGCCATCCTAAATACACTGTTTGGTTCCTCTGAATGAAGCTGGTAGCTGTTCAGACTGGGTGTCCTACTGTTTTCCATGGTAAGAAATGTGTTTTGGCATTGTTTCAGCAACAGTTAGAGAGACATTCACGCTGTAGACTTCATGTTGTACAAGCCAAGAATTCATCCAATGTAGAAGAAAGAATTTTGTCTCCACGTACAAAGCAGCTGCTTTGGGCCAGCCATGCAGATTGTTCTGTGTTACTCTGTGGAACGGTTGGCTTTGGAACTGTTGCTTTGCCAATGTTTTCCTAAGTTTTCAGTCAGATCCCTGAAGGAGGCTGGCATTAGTGGCTACTTAATAATTGGCAAGTGCTAACATTATAGTAAAATAGAATTTATGTGGACTGATTAAATTGTATAAAAAAATACAGATAAAGGGGTTACATGTGAATTAAGACATCGCTCCAACTGAATGATGTTAGCAACAATCTGGCTCTAGATGATTTAGATTAGGATTATACGTATATTGTATTTTAACCTGAAAAAGTGTATCTGTATTTCGTTAGCTCATTTAGCAAGTACTGATATACCTTTGACATTGAGCCTGAAACACAGGAAAGGTTGAAATGACTGAATTGAGTTCTTAGCTACAATTTTCAATTATATCTGTATTATATCTATCTAGAAACAAAGCATGTGCTGTGTTTGGTACTAAAAAGATCTGTCTTCTGTAGTCATCAGGAGAGTCTAAAAAACCCCTTATTAAGAGACAATGTTAGATCAAGTGCGAAAATTGTGATGTCCTTCTGTCATCGAAACTGCAGGAAAAACAAAAAAACTCTCCAACAATATTTTTAGTGTTAGAGAATCAACTTTATTCTGGCCAGGATGTGCAACTGAAATCATTTCATCCACACATAGCCCAGGTGTGCAGAGAAAATCATTCCATGACACATAACTCTTTACCAGATTTTTCAGTTACAGTCAAAACGCATAGAAATTCCTGGTTCAATGTTCATCAAACGGTCCAAAGTTATGTGGTTCTTAGTATTTGCTTTCCTATTGGTTACATATTTCTTCACCTCCGATGCTAATTAGGTCCTCATTCTTATCTCTTATGTCTTTTCCAGACCAGGTGTCTCCAACTGTGTCAGGGGTGATGTTTGCAGTTGATGGTCATTGTTGGTTGTTGTCTTTTGTGTATCTTCTGTGCTACTCCCAGTCTGTAGAGATGTTGAGCTCATCATGCCTTGAGTGATGAAACAGTCCTTTGAAAAGAAACTTAAAATTCCTTTCCCGAGTGGCAAAGGCGAACAAGACTGACTAAAGTTACAAAGAAAATTTAGATTTTGTATAATTTTCCAACAATCTGGATGCCTGAGTGTCTACCATGGGAAAGCCAGGGTCAGGCTGGTGAGGAAGCCTGGTGTTACTGTGACTGTGGGGATGTGGGGAGTCAAGCGGGGACCCGTCTGGTGTCCAGAGCTGCCACTGCCAGGGGGCCTCAGTCCTACACAGGTGGCTGGATGGACAGACAGGCAGCTTTCCCTAACATCTTAACCTGGTCTATAAACACTGAGGAATGGTATTTAGTCAGTTACATAGACTAAAACACCTAATAAAAAATTAGAGGAAGCACTGCAAAACCCTGTAAAACTGCTCCTTTCCCAGCCACCTTTTGTGTTCCCTGTTCAATTTGTCAACCATCTCTTTTTAGTCGTTGTTACGGACTGGTTTAAACACAGAAGAGCAAAGGAAATGAAGTCTCTGTGAATAAAATGCAAAGAGCTTTGAAGGTTCAAGATATTCCCCAAAAAACTGAGATAAAAACCAAACGAGATTAAATGTTGATCTCAAAAATTGATATATTTTTATTTAACAGTAGGAGGGGCAAAGAGAAAGAAAGAGAAAAGTTAGAAAAAACCATGGTTACTTTAAAAAGCATGGGATATGTGACCACCACACTGTGATACCTTTGTTGCTGCTGAGAGAGGGTGGGCAGAGCAGAGCAATTTTTGCCCTTTTATTTTTTTCTGCTGTTTGAAGCATCTTATCTGCCTTCTCCGATCTCTGGAGCAGTTTGGCTGGGATGTGGCGGCCCATCCTCCAAGGTCAGGCACGGTGCCCGATGGCTGCGGCCCAACCTCAGTCCGCTTGTGGGGCTCCCGCCACAGCGCGCAGGAGTGGGTTAGGGGTTCCACAACTCACTCGTGACTTTGGTCCAAGGGTGCAGGATCAGGGGGTTCTCTTCTCCTCCTCCTGGAGGCCTCAGGGTGTCCTGCAGCAGATGATGGTGGTGGGGGAGAGAGATGCAGGTTGGGGATTCTGCCCCTTGCTTTTCCCTCCACGTTTTGTGCCAGTTTTGCCTTCCTTTTTATGGGCCTCAAGGCGGGTTACTCACAGTACACCCTGCACGTGGTTTTCAGGTGTTCAAGAGTGATTGTGATAAGCAGACATAATGACAAAGAGCAGAAAGTACTGCCAGGTGTCTTATCAGATATTTTATATATATACGTTATTCTAACTTATCACAGAGTATTCTGAGTTGGAAGGGAACCCTCAAGGATCACTGAGTCTCGCCCTGAAGTAAATGTCCCATAAAGGGATCGAATCCACAACCTTTGCATTATTAACACCATGTTCTCACCAACTGAGCTAATCTGAAAAGCCTTTAATAGACTCTTTAAAATTCCTTGGATTTGGGATACCAGAGAACGAGGTAATTGTGTGAGAAAAATCCTTTAGTTTATACCATGTTTCTGGAAAGGAAGCCTCACTGAAAAATGTTGGTGACTTGAGAAATCAGTAGCTTCTTGTGTTTTCATGTCAGGTGGTTTTCTTGAGTACATGATCTACTACTGTCTGCTGTGCAATGCATTCAGGATTATGTACTATGGCACTAGAAATGACAGTGCAGTTATTTGTCATGAGAATTTGAATCATAAGGAAACAATTTTGCAGTCTTCAGTGTGAACAGTAAGTGACAGCACACAATATTTTTTTCACTCTTCATTTTGTCGTGTTTAAAGAGTCTATATCTATTTTAAAATTGAGTATATGTTTGTGGAATGAATTAATAATGTTTGGGGAACTGGAGTTCCATGTGCTATATGATATTCATTGTATTAGCAAATTAATCAAGTATTCGACTTCTTTTTAGGAAAGAAAGTTCTCTGACTTGTCTGACAAATATTTGAAGCATCCCAGAAGCCTATGCTGTGGTGCTCTCTCTGCAAAAACAAACAAATCCCAAAAGAACCCAAACAAACCAAAATCAGAAACCAAATCACATTTTCTCTTCTGATTGGCTGCTTTTGTAACTGCTCTGCAGTGCCTCATTGTGCTAATGCAGAAGAATTGTGTTTCTGAACAGAACATAACATCGAGGGACGGGTAATGAGACTACAGAATATTCATAGGGGGTGAAAACGAAAAACCCGCTATTTAAAAATAGAATTTTTTTTTTTGCTCACATTCATATTTGGAGGGAAGGTGGGATTTAGCACTAGCACACAATATAAGACTTTTTTAAGGGTTGGGCTGAATATGAACTGTAGGTATTGTTCTAACTTTTTTTAAACACATGAAACGTAATAAGTATTTACCAGGGAAGGAGATTTTAATTCAATGCTGTCTTTACCATGAAAATAGATAGGAATAAGTTCTAAACTAGGTTAAGCAGGGAAGCAAGCAGCTCAGTTACTATTCGTGTCTGCAGTTTCTGAACTATGAAGTTTCATACTGATGATACTTTTGTTCTGTCCTTCAGTCCTGACTTTTGATTAAGACCTTCTGTGGAAATAATAGCAATGCCGATATTGTTTTCCTAAATGTTTGTTGCAGCTTTTTACCTACATTGTTATAATCCCAGCCTACAAAGGTCCTTCTGCTGTTTTTTCCTTTGGTGTCCTTCACAGGGTGTCATAACCTTAGAATTTGTTGTAAAGGCTTCTGAGTGTAATTTTCATCTTGGGTTCAGCATGGATGATGCACGTGCTGGTGCCAAGCCCAGCAGTGAAACGTGCTGGAAGGAGAAGTGTGCTCTAGTCTTCAATGGCAATTTTTATGGCTGTCCCTGAGCTTGCAGAGAATTGAAATGTCCACAGCTTTCAGGCAAACACTGTGTAGAAACTTGAACTGTAACTTTAAGCTAATATATTAATTTTCCTTGTTTCTTATGTTACTCACTGTGGGTCTATTAACTTTTGGAATGCTTTTGTTACTACAGAACAACTCCAGTAAACTCTTTTCTTACTGAGCTCTTCAAGTAACTAAAAGACAAAAAAAGTAAGCCCAACTGAAATAGTTGTATATAAATAAACCTAACAGCCACTGAAACATTAGTTCTGATTTGCTAAAAGAAAGAACTGTAGATTTAATGCAGACTGGGTTTTTTTTAAGATATAGTTACAGTGAGGCAGGAGCTAAAATCAGTTATATCACAGAATGATATTGAGAAATAGAAGCTGATTAAAAGGAAACAAAATAGGCCTGATAATTCATATTGACAAGAGGTTTCAGGGGATCTGTCACAGTGTTCTGAGTAAAGCACATAGTATTTAAATATCACTATGAGAATATATTACAGTATTTCATCAACAGTTTCTAAAGGTCTGAATGACAATGAAATTGAGATGTAAGGCAAAACAAAATGTCAGGTTCAACTTACAAAGTAACAAGGAGCAACTACAGCACCCCTGAGAAGCAGAGGTGGTTCAGTGTCACATGAACAACCTAACCAGTAGAAAACAAACTGGGGAAAAACTACCTAGAAAGTAACAAATTTCATCCTGCATCAGAGCGTTTTTCTGTGTATTGTTGTGTGCTGTTCCAATGTCCCCTCACATCCAGTTTACTTGACCACCCCGATAGAGAATTTATTTTCCATTGATTGTATCATCTTTATAGGGGAATAAGAAGTGATCTCTGCAATGCCAGTTGTCATCAGGCTTGTCTGGCTGTTCCTTCGAGAGCAGAGAATTGCACATAGCACACAAAATGCTATATGCTCCCAAAGGGAGGAGGGTGTACTGTAATGCATTGTAGTCAAATGCTAAATGAAATAGAATGGAGATTTAATTTGAAGAATGAAAAAAATTGCTCTGAAATGTTTTTTAAACAAAATATTTGTTTCTCCCAGTAGAGTTTATTATCAGTCAAAGTACTTCAAAGAGAGATTTTTCTACTAGATTGCCTATGAAGGAGAAAAATATTTTTTCTAAATGGCTTTGGAAAATAGTTACAAAAGATTTCATTATATAACCGAAAGAGCTGGTTTCATTGTATTTCCAAAGAATGCCAGATAGCTGACCTTCACTGGAGTGCACTAAATCCCTTGAAACTGATAGGAGAGTCAGAGTGGTGCCTAAAAACCCAGTATTTCATAATTTGTGTTGTATTCTCAATCAAATAGATGCAAATCCGTCTGAAACCACCCCTTCACATGCGGGGTTTTCCTCTGGAGTTCAAATACCAGCTGTAAAAACGGCTGTAAAATATCTGTAGCTTCCTGTTGGCAAGATGCAATATGATCTGTTTTCCTGAACTTGTGCCTGCCCAAGTCACAGAATCTATGAGAAGCAATTTAAATGGCTTTGAAGAGACCAAGAAATACTCTATCACCAGGTGGTTATGCAAGTGTGATCCCCTCTTCAAGCTGAAGCTCTTTCCAGTTGTCTATTTCACATCTGAATAGGATACTCTGTTCATTTTCTTTTTTTGTGCAAAGCTCTTTGAACATATATTTAAGACTGCATCAGCATATTTTTTTAGCACCGGCTTCTTTCTCTCTTATTTATTTCACAAACCCCTTTTGATTTAATTTATCTCTCCCTTCTATAACAGCATATTTTTTATCACACAAGGTATGAAAGTAAATTCCCACATCTTCCGCTGTGTGCTGGTATTTTTCTTAAGGAAAGCGAGCAGAGAACTCGGGTAACATATGATCCTGAAAATAGATTTTTGTGGCCATGTTGAGTTTTGAGGATAGGCCAGATGAATGGGCTTAACTGTGGTTTGCAGCATAAATGTGTCGAGCTGGGCCAAGCAAACCTTACGTGCTTTACAGCACGATATAAAATGGGATTAACAAAACACATCACTATGACTAATACTTATTCTTTAGTATTGTTGCCAACTTGTTGCCATTCCCTTGATAGCATTTGGAAAGCAACAAGCCTCTCAGCCAGCAAGTATCTCAGTGCAAGTTGTGCTACTTGCTGAGAGTAGCTATAAGAATATCTGCAGATATAAAAAATAAGGTCCTGAGGTTTTTGTGCAGTATTTGACCCATAGCGTCCACAGGAACCTTTAAAAAAAATAAACTTTGTCATAGAAATTAGCTACCATCAGGAAAATATCAATAACCTAAGAGAAAATTGGAATCCATAGTGTTTTCTTTTCATTGTAAATGTACTTGAGTAGTGGCTTGAAATTAATAATAATTTAATTATATTATGTACATTAATATACCTTTCATTTTCATGTTGGTAATACATAAGACTATATATTAAATATATAGGCTATAAATGTAATCTTTTTTTGCTTTGTTTCCATTTAATAGAATAGAGTTACATGATTAGAGATATAACATTTTCAAGAAAATTGTCTGCAGGTGATTAATTTTGCTAGAGCAATCTCTTGTTCCCATTGGAGTTCACCTAAAGGGAGCAGCTTTTATAATGGATTAGGTGACCAGTTGAGTTAATTCTGTGGTTTTACATGTTCAGAGTATCACAAATCAGATTAAGAAGTGAAAGTATTAAATATTATATCTGTAAAACCATTGCAAGGCTTATTAAGATCATAAATAGAAGTTCAAAAGTTTCAGAAGTTAAAACTTTAATTTTGGCTTATTCTCTTTGAAAACAATGGCTTTTGAAACAATGTATTGTGCCATAAGGTTTCCAAAAGCTGTTCATATTTGCTCTTGAACAATATTCTGAATACCAAAAACATTTAAATGCTGCTCCAAAATGCCTTAAGTTTATAAAGTCTTGTAATGTGTTTATGAAGACAGTTTACCTGCATTGATTTGTTGAATATTCAGCATCAGAAAATCCTTTGCCATTTTGTTTAGTCTGCATAATAATGACTTTTGCTTGCCTGGTACGTGCTTTGAAGTAATTATAAAAGGATAAACCTTTATTGGTAATCTATATCTTTGGCAGAGTTCTGTTGATTTTAACTGAAAAACAATGACAAAAAGGATATTAGCTTCAGTGAACCAAACATTGCAATTAAATCGGAGGATTGGGGAAAGGCTTAACACTAATGAGGTGAATAGTATGGATTACAGGATCTACATTTTGTCCAATTAACTTCAGAATCTTTGTATTTAGACAAAATAATGCTTAGGATGGATAATAGCTAATAATTGTCAATCTTATATGAAATACTGTTTTGACAGAATACATCAGTGGAATGTTCATTCGAGTTGATGGATAAATTAGGATTTTGCTGTCTGTCCTGCAGCCTAGACCTGTGAGAAGCCTTTCTACTGAAACACGGAGGGGTGGCTGCAGTTCAGTTACATGTGATGACAATGCAAAAATTCTCATTTCTAAATGGTCATTTTTAACTCTGGCAGTACAAGGCATGCAAGAAACGGTGATACTTTTCTTTGGTCCTGCAGTGGTTTCAGTTCACCTCTTTATCTTTTGTGAGATAGGAGATTTGGAGGAATGCAAAACAGGCTCAAAACTTAAAGAAGATGAAAAGTTTATTAACAGAATTAAAAGAGAAAAGAAAATAATGAGAAAATCAAAGCAAAATCCCTATTTTTACTCTCACACCCCCCTCCTCCTTTCCTCTTCCCCAAATCAGCACAAAGGATAACATTACATAATTCTTAGTCAGTATCCACAATTTTTAAGAATCTCTCCACTAGTTAAGAAGAAAAGATATTTCCTTTGCAATCCGTGGTCTCCCAAAGCCGTATCAGCCCCAGCCCAATAGCCCCCGCCTGGGATTAAAACTGCCACTGGGAAAAACAACTCTCTCCCATAGATAAAGAATCNCCTGGTACCGAGGGAGGGGGAGGGGGCTTGAGGCCGCTCTGAGGAGTGAAAACTTCAGCAGCCATTTTCCCCCCCCCTCCTGCGGGCACAGCCAAAAAACCCAGGAAGAGAGAGACACTTCCCGTCCTCTCCAGCCTTCAAATATGGAAATTTCGAAAAGCGCCACTGGTCAAACGAGCTGTCCATCAGCTCAGGCTCAACCTACCACAGGTCCTTTATTTGTTGGACATTAATTTGCTGCATGAAAAGACTGACCTCTTAATTTGTGTCTAACAGTAACAGCCATATGAGAAAACTATTTGTGATAAACTTTTCTCCTTGATAGGTTACTCCATAGAGATGCTGATTCTCTTTTCTTCCTTCATCCTCTGTGCAAAATAATGTAGGGGTTTTTTTGTTCTTTTGATTTGTTTTCTAAAGGGGTAAATTCTTGCAAGGTCCAATGTTCTTTTTAATAATTCAATTGTCTCAAAGGATTAATTTTTATTGTGAACAATAACAAATATATGCAAGAGGAAACTTATGCAATAGCTAAACCTTGTGATGGTAAAATCTGCTGAAGTTACATGCATTTTCATCTGAAAACCCTGAGATTTTGCACATATGATCTCCTAAAATGCCATATGACTGAAATTAGGGAGTGGTTACAAAGGAGCTGAAGAAATGTAGGTAACTGGAATCTTAACCATGGAAAGTATTCTTTCCAGACCTCCTGATAGTTATTGTAGACTTGAATAATTTGCCAATTTTTGTTCTCACTTGAGATGTTTTTAGACATCCCATAAGCAGAGTCTTAATTGAATTTGCATATGTGCTGATGGTAGTGCTATGATAGGGTGTTTCTCTCGCTGTCTTGAGAATTCTAATATAAATGAGTATTTTTTCAGTTGCAAAACCAATATGCAAGAGAATTATTGTTTAAGCAAACCTTTCCTAAATAATGATAATAATAAAAAGGAAAAAAGCCCCACACTGCTCAATATCTGGAAGATGCTTGAATATTCTAAAATAATAATAATAACAAAAGAATTCTACATAAATTTAAGTTAGGCAGAATCATAGTGATACAGAGGAAACCACACCCAGTACTACTTTCTTTGAAGAGCTCACCTAGTCTGCCCAAGATGTGAATGGAAATTTTGGATACTATTCTATCCAGTGGAAATTCCTAACTATTTTATATATAATTATAACAGAGTAACAATTAACAAGTAAATAGAATGAAATTTATGTTACTTTAGGGGGTCTGCATTGTGGATTTTTACTTTTTTAGGGGAGGGTGTGTGTTAAAATTTCATGCCTAAGATTGATTTTGTTTATAGAAATTGACTTTCTTAGATTGAAAATGTTTGCCTGAAGGAAGCTGTATTTGTTTTCAGCTACACACAGAATATAATAATGAAAATATAATCAAGAGTTAATGAATGTTCAACGTATTAAAGAGATCAAAGAATAGTGTGGTGAAATGAATTTTTCGGATGATGTTTTTTCTGTTTTCTTGCCTGATTACTTGTGAAGGTAGTTAACATACAAAGGATGAACCATTGCATAATTAATTTATAATTGTAATACTGCATCTACTCTAAACAAAACTGTAAAATTAGAATATTAATATTTGCAGTGGTGATTATGTCAAATTCTTTTTTGCCTAAACCATGTAATTATTTAATGCACTATTTAGCTGTGACTAACTCTATAAAAAGGAAAAAGAATATCTGAATGATTTTAAGTGTTTATAAATACTTGTCTGTGATTTTTTTTTATAATTGTATTAAGTTGATACGATTTTAGGAACCCTGTTTAGGTCTTGGTATTTTCCTTATTATTTATTTTATATCATCTCAGTGATAGCATGTCATGAAAGTAAAAAAAAAAAGGTGGATTGTTTTTTCTGTTAAAAAAAGGAAAAAGTAATGGAATTTTATATTTTTCAGATTTTCATACTCAGTTTTAATTTACTGCACTTTAAATTTCCCTGTGAATTAGTGTTCATTTTTTTCTATAAAGACAAACCAAAATGAAACCAAGAAGACAGTCCATAAATTTTGTGTCAAGTGCAGCTCTGGATAGAAAGCATGGTGTGGAGTTAGAGGACACATCAGCTCTTGCAGATTATAATAAATCTCTTATAATTGTAGGAAATTTAAAAAATTTCATGAAGAGTAAATTTGCAAAGGCGTCTATGCAATGTGGCATCCACTGTTTCACGTTCAGAAAGAAGTGGACCAATATCCCAATTTGTGATGACAAAGCTTGAAAGTATAGTCAAAGAAGGTAGTTTTTTAAATTTTTGGGGTTTTTTTGGGGGGATTGTCAAACCACATTTTCCCATCACCTGATTTCTTCTTCAACATGGTGCAAACGGGGTTGCCAAGGTCCCCTATTTGCTCCCTTGTGTGAGTTCTGTGGTCAGCACCACACAGAGGGCTGGCAGGGGAGTGTCCTGTGCCCGTGTGCCAGTGTCACCCAAGCCTGGCTGAGAGTGCTCCTCAGCAATCAGCATCACATGGGATTCTGAGATAAGGCCAAAGGCATGAATTAACATACAGAAGGAAGCCTGGGATGCAGTTTGAAGAGGACCTTCAGGATCATAGGGGTTTGGCTCCTCCTCTTGTCTCCTTGCAAGGCCTGGAGGGTTTTGTTTTTCTTAACCTTAAAACACATGGAAGAAATCCTCTGTGTGCAGGTAGGGACTGGAGTAAGTGTGCCCAAGCAGAAGCTGTAGCGTTCTGTAGGACTCAGCTGTGCAGGGACATGATTGAGACTTCCTTGCAATAGCTAAAACCTGTTCTAATTGTCCAGCACAAACAGAGCTCATTTAATAATTTCAATTAGTCTAAAGGGTTTTATGTTAAAAATTGTCAGTGGCTTAACAAAGAAGCACAATAATGATCACAACTTCTCAGTTAATTTAAACTTTTCTAGTTTTACATACTCATCTTAGGTAAGCTGCAGTGGTCCTGGGCTGGTATGTTTCAGTGGTGCTCTTAACAGTTGCCTCAAAACTTGTGCTAAAAGCACCAAATAGTCGTGATATTGTTAAAGAAATGAATTTGAATCTATACAAATATTAAGCCGAACAAAACCATTGTGCTTAAGCAGAATCTCTGCAAAGTACACTTTAGTGACTGCTTTTTTCACTATAAATTATGTCTCAACTTTTAAACTTGCAAACACTTGTTTTGCCAAGGGGCTTCTGTTAGGTTCTTCAGGATCCAATTAACCTGATCAAGGTACCCTGAAACAGGACTCCCAAACTACTAAGTAAAATTTGAATTAATTGTTAAGACCTGTCTAATTAGATAGCATAATGTCAATTTTGACTTCTCTTTTCAAATGTTTGCAATGTAAATGTTCTAAATTGCTCTCTATACATTCAGTCAAAAATATTCAGATAATCTTTTGACACCTATTGCTAATTTATTCTCTTCAACATTATTGCAAAACGCTGAAATATTTTCCTTATCCTGATGGAAGATGAAACAAAAGATAGCAGAACTTTTTTCAAGAAGGTGTGAAGAAAAAGACTGAGGATTTTAAACACCATCTAATTAATTCTAGTGCCTGTAAAGTTGCAAAATGCACAGTATAAGACTTCCTTTAGCAAATTAGGTTTTGTTTTTGATGTGTAAATACGATGACTCATACAAATTACATCCAATAGTAATTAATTACTCTGGGATGTTCTTAAAATTTCAATATTAAGTTATTAAATACTTCAGAGAATAAGGGAAAATTTGCCATGCTTTTGGCTATAGTTCTAGTCTTGTGAGCTTCATTAAAACTATTGCTCAGTGTCTACAATGATCATAAATGTGAATGCCAATGCAAATTATATCCTTTTATTATGGAAAAGAGACTGTTCTTGTTGTCAATAGCTTGAAGCTGACACCTTCCCACCGGGAGAAGGATGAGACATCATTGTCCAGCTGAGGCTTTTTATGCTGATGAGCTGAAGAAAGTAATCAGAGGACCATCAAAGTCAAGAGCTTTGCTGTGATCCAGAAAGAGTCCAGCAAAATTCAGACTTGGGAACAGATGTATTGAACTCAGTGAAATGGGGGTGGTTTTAATCAATTCCCTTTTACTGGTGACCTCTCTGCTGTGAGGTATATCTCTGGTTTCTGATCTTTCCACACTTAAGCAGCATTTTCAATTGTTCAGGATTTTGAGGAACATCAAGCTGCTGTTCCCACTGAATACGTGGGATAACTTATAAAAATAGATATTTGCACATCTAAATATAAACACACCACACATGTATATTGCTGTCAGGGAGCTGGAGATTGTTGTGATGGGAGTTTCAGAAAGCTGACAAATCGGGCCAGTTTTAAATTTGTTCCAAATCTTTCTAGCAGTCACTTCTTCATATTAAAAAAGTAAACAGATTCATTTCTTCCTTTTAATTTTAAATGTTGATATATACAACAGGACATAAGCCAGCAAGATTTAGACGATAAAATGAAGTGATTCTAGAGAGAAAAATTAACCAAATGAGGAATATTGCTCTTGGGTATGATCAAAGTGAATGTTTCATCATGGGAATATGTAATTGAGAAGGCAGTGGCATCTTCCTAACATTTACCAAGTGCTATAGTGAAACTAAATCATTATTAAAAGGATTCCCACCCACATTTGTAGGAACTTTTGATGGTTTAAGTTTGTAAGTATAGGATGTGTCAGAGGCAGAGATGTCCTCTTTGGTTTTCTCTCTCTGAAGGGGAAATTACTTCCTCAAACACTTTTAGCAAAGTGAGGTAAATTCATAGACCATCTTTTGAAGAAATGGGGGGTAGTATTAGTATAGTTCTAATATTCTAAAAGCAGTAGTTCTAATATTCAGGTTAGCATTCTAGCATATTATAAATGTATATGCATAGTTCTGGAATTTAATTATGTATGCAAACTCACAAAGTTTTCTTATTCTTTCATGAAGTTAGATTTTGGTATTCAATTTTTTTAAAACATAAAAATATATTTGTTGATGATGGTGCTCTATTACCTTTATTCTCAAGCAGTTGCTTCTGCTCCCTGAAAGGGCACAGAATGGCTTCTTTAACAATTAAAAGTAATTTGCTGAACACTTGCATAATGAAATCTGAACCAGCTAATGCATTTTACTGAACCCTATGCTAAATGTCTGATTTCTGTGACATTAAGCAGAAGAGACACTTCATTCTGCCTTAGATTTTGCAATACAGCTATTTTTTTTGAGTACAAGAAAACTTTAGTTTCTTTATTAACTTTATAAATCTGATTTTGTCCTTATTCACTGTTTGTATCTCAAGGTTTTTTTCTTTGATATTTGAAGTGCTGGTTCAGTTTTCATAAAAGTCAAGTGGAAATATGACCTGAACTTCAAGAGAGCTGAGAGTCAACTCTTAAATAAGTAAAGCATTAAGCAAATGTGTATTTAAAATGCCATACAAATTCTATCTGTTTTCTCTTACTATTGTGAAGATTTTTTTCCCTGTGGGTAAATATTTTTTTTAATATAACATTAATTTAAGCCAATTAAAATACAATTTGAGTGTCCTAGTAGACTTAAAGGAAGAATTTACATTTCCTTATCAAACTAAAGCCTAAGAGGTTACCTTGACACTCAGGGTTTGTTTTTTTTTTTTTCCAAACTGCAGTTTTATTTAGTCCTGTATGCACATGTACCTAAAATTTTGTAATTATGTGCATGTGTTCTTTCAAGGTTAATTTTTATTTTGCTGCCTCAGCCTATCAGGTCTAACCAAAACATTTTTCCAGCACTCAGAACAGCTCTTCAGATCCCCACAGCCCTGAAAAACACACTTCGATTTATAACAGGTTCTGGAAGTATTTGAGGGGTTTCTTGGTATTTAAGGAAAAGCATTATCCATGTATGCTTCTCCACTGTGCGTGTGTCTGAGCTAGGCCAGAGATCTTACTGGATCTTACTCCTTATCTGGAGTAAGACTGTGGTGCAGTTATCCACCTCTGTCATTTCCGTAGGGCTTCAACATCCATTTTTGATGGAGTATAAGCACTAGCAGGTGAATGATATTCAGACAGGTAGTTTACTTAGGTTTGGGGAAAAAAACATATGGTAGAGGTTGCCCTACCTGATGAATAATTGTGATTCTCACTGTTTTTAGGACTGGTTTCACAGGGTGAGTTTGATTGACACGTTGTCAGGTCCTGCATATTTTACAGCTACTGAGGAGGAGAAAAATGAGAAAATACTTGCAGACTCCAAGAACTCTTACTGTGGTCCTTAGCTAATTTTACAGTTCTAAATACCATGGTCAGCCAGGGTGGAAATGTGGGTTGATTGCCTGCTCCATGTTTGCACAACAGTAAATTTGAATGAGAGACTTTGGTATCTCCTTCCCCAGGATGCATGATACAGTGCTCTTGAACCCTGGCACTGGGCACCGGAGTGTCTGAAGGTTCACACTTGTGGGCATAGAAGTGCAGGGGGTCTGTCATGGACCCTACTTCCATGTTCATGTCATCCTCCAGCTCTGATATCAAACCAATTCTTTGATGATCAGAAATTGCTTCTCTTGTACCTGAAACTCCTATGCTCATGACCAACACTGAGCAGATCTAAGAGCTGGATGGCTAGAGCTTCTTTCTGAATGTTACTGTCTTTATAATACTGCTGCTGGGCATTTGAAATACTATGGGCTGTAGGAATGATCTTCAGTGATTGTATTTCCTTCCCTTATTCTTATTTTGAGTTTAGTGCTTAGGCTCTTTCTCATAGTTTCCTCCCCTCTCCACTTCTCATGCCTATCACACTGTTGGTTGTTAAATGACAGCTTTGATTGCCACTAGTCAGTAATTAGCACAGGTTTAGTTATAAACAAATTGGGGATTTTCTTTTTCTGAAGTATCTTTACAAGTGATAAAGTTAAAATCTCTCTAACACCTATGTTAAAATAAAGAGAAACCATTTTAATGACCAGTAAATCTCCTTGCCCTGTTGATAAAATATCTTCCATTACAAAACATTGAATCAACAGCCACACCTTGAAGATATGATCGCATTGTGAAAGGTGAAGATTTGCAGTGATAGTTGACAGTAAAATTAGAACAAGTATTTTTTCTGGCATTTGTTGACCTCTATTTATTTGCCCTGCTGGGACATGCTCCTTATGCTTTCTTGCAGACAGTGTCTGAAACAGCTCAGACTGTAGAAAATCTCATTGACTGACTCTCTATGGAAGCAGTGATCAGATCAATTTTGTGGTTGGGGTTGTGTTTTCTGGGTAGGTCTGTGCTAGCATTTCAGCTCACACCCAGTACTGCTCATCTGCAGTGGATTTCTTGGCTGTTCTCCACTCTCTTCATTTGGTTCCCGTTGTAGGGCAGCCCTGGATCATTCTGAAAGGGATTTCTTCCCAATGACGTTAGCCCAGAAGGTGAGAGCAGGGATGTGCCAGCAGTGGCAGTTCCTGTCAGCAGCAGGTCTGTCTGAGGTGCTGGAGTGTGGACTCTGGTTACGCAGCAGCAATAATCTCAGTCTCCAGATCAGCCCTCATTACACATGAATGCTTGGCAATGCAGACATGACTGCTCCATGAAGTTCTATTTTTTTTTTTAAACTGTTGTCAGCTGCAAATGAAGATAGACTGTAAGTCATTTCAGCTATCATGTCAGTGAAGATAGCTATGAAATAAAGGCTTCTTGGGGGAAGGAGAAGCCCTAACTCTTACTATGAGAGACTTTCATCTTTTCACTCATGTTAAGTATTTTCTTTGCTGGAAATGGTATGCAAGGATATTTACATGCATCACATGATTCATTCTCCATGTAGCTGTGTGACTTCATTTGTAGCCTCTTCCACCTCATGGATAGTGTGTACATACCACGTGAAATGGGAAATAGTAGTAACTAATGGGCATTTTTATAGAATAGCAGGATAAATAGGCACATAAACTTTGCAGTGGTTACTGCTGCCTTTCAGCTGTAGTGACTCACTGGGGTGCACTTACAAAGAGAAATGTGGGGTCCAGAAGTAAGCACACAAAATATTTCTATGTTTGTAAAATTACCAAGGCATTGTTTTGTTGTTTTGGTGTGGGGTTTATTTTTCATTTGTTTTTGTAGTTAGTTTGTTTGGGATTTTTTGTTCAGTTTTTTTTAGTTTTTTTTTTCTGGAATGCTGTTTAACTGGCTTCATTGTGGAAGTTCCTTTTTCTTCTCCAGAAAAAAATATTCTTAATTTACAGACTCTTATTTTCCACCTAATTTCAGGATCTTAGGTTTTCAATGCTCTTCTTCTAAATCTCATATTTAACAGGTTGCTGTAGCCAAACAAGCAAACAAAAAAAATCTGAGTCCAGTGTTTGGTGAAAATTTTTAATGTAGCTAGAGGTGTACAGGAAAAAGCTGCATTTTCTATTTTTGCAGATGGAATACTCAATATGTGCATTACCTCAATTTGCAAAGAAAGGGATATTACTAAGCACATTTTCCTTTGATTCTAGTCCAAGAATGATAGAGAAGGAAAAAGTTATTAACAAGAAATACAATGCACAGTGGTGAAAAATATTTGCTTAAGAAATTCAATATCCCAAAATGTCATTATTGTCTCTTGAAATGAGCATGACTTTGGATAAAACCTGCTGCTGTGCTCTGGGCATGTCCTACATGCTCTGTCTACAGAACCACCTGAAGGCATTTACACAGATAGCTCGATCAGAGAATGGATTGTCGGGGAAAAAAGAAATATAAAAATCGTAGAAATCACCTGGTGTTAAAGTGCTAACTCCTTCTGGGTGCACCACAAGAAAGACATTTTCCACGCCTTTAAGTGCATGATAGCAAAAATGTTATTTTAAGGCAGTTCTGCTCTTTATTGTGGCTGCCACATAATCCAGTTAAATATTTGAGCTCTGAAGGTCTTTGTGCTGTTGTCTATTATATATTTATATTAGTCCCTGCTACTATTTTTTTTTTTTAATTTTGGTTTGCCGTTTCCTTTCAGGATTGTTCTCTGGCTGGTCATGCTACTGCTTCTAGAACAAAATTTCCCGTATAGTTTTGAGGAGATTTCGTTTCAGTAGAAACAAGTGAGAAGTGCTGACTTGTGCTTGCATTCTTTGAGCAAAAGCTCCATTCAGAGAGGAATGGAGTACCACAGAAAAACAGTAAGTGCAGGCTATATTTTAAAACACCAGGACACTGGAAAAAAAAAGAGTGAAAGTTCTGTGAATGTATTCCAAGTAAATTCTACATAAGAACTGATTTACTTCTGATAAATTCTACACCTTAGGCTCAGAAGAAGGAAAAGTTATAGTGGGACTGTAGAAGGAACATGTTAAAATTGTATGTGCTATGATGACTGATATTTTTCAGGTGGAAAAGAAAGTCATACTTAAATAGGATTGAGAGATAAAAGAAAAAAATTATTTGTAAATTGAATGTATAGCTCTTTGTATTTTCACTTCATTCACTCTTAGTTATGTTCACTTGTAAGGGCCATATTACACTGATAATACTTGAACAATATTGTTGTTTCTACAAATAAATGTTTGCAACTCAACAGCAGCACTGACACTGTGTTTGCTGCACAAGCTGACTCTGTGCTGCTTGCTCCAAAGCCACCCACAAATAGGCAGATAGGTCTGCAAGCAGAAGCTGAGGTGATGGTGATGTAGCTGGGTGTTGAGAGAGAAACTTCCTCCTGATCTGGAGCCATTTTAGGTGATCACTGTGGTGCAGCAAATGCAACAAGTGAACAGGGCTCATGCAGTGGTATTCATGCAGGATTGTACATGGTTTCTCAGTTTTAAAAAGGAATTATTTGTTTGGTTTAGAAACTTTGACTTTTTTGCTAAATTATTTTATCAGAGATTCACATTTAATAATGATATTTGAGTTTTGTACAAATATAGCCAAATACATCTAGCTGTACTTATTGTAGTTTACTTATTAGGTACCTTTAATGTTAGTCTTTGTGATTTATTTGTTTTGAATGATGTGGACTAGAAGAAAAAGTGTTCCTTACTTGGTTCTAGTGTAGCTCACGATATCTCATCTCTAATCTGTTTACTTTCTCAAGCCTGATGTGAAATTCTGGAATTTGATGTTGACGTTCCTTTGAAAATATTTAACAGTATTCAAAAAAGTACCTAGCTATCCATAACTCACAGATTTAATTTTAAGAATAGATCTTGGATTTTTTTGGCCTACATGCTTTCTCTTGTAATTGCTCATTTTAATGAAGCATTGTACTTACCATCACACTAGGATGGATTCGTTTTTCTCAGTGCTAAAAGATCAGCTTTGCAGAAGTTGTTATTGTTGGGTGTCTTTGGTTTACAGTTTTTAAATTAATAACTACTTGAATATCAGGAGTTTTCCTTAGGTGAGTTGATGACAGGAGAAAGTTGCAGACTTCTAGTGAAATACCAATTATAAACATAATTTTACTTGTTAATAATGGCAATATCAAATTGTTTCAGTGTTTCTCTTTTGTTCAGTCATTATTTCTCAACATTGTTTTGAATTCAGACAAACAAATGTACTCAAAAATTTTTAGGTAAAAACAACAGTAAACACTTAATGGGACCAAGCTGCTGCCTAGAGAAGACTTTTAATTTAGTCAAAGATGGGGCAGTTTGAATTTAGTTTGAATGGGGCAGTGTGCCTTTAGTTACAAAGGAATCCAGCTAGGGAATAGTTGTGGAGATGTAGCATGGTGTGATAAGTGCATGGTTGTCTCACATACATTTGGTGGTGGTGTCTGCAGTCTGAAGACAGCTCTGTTGGCTGGCCATGAAGCCTTCCATCATTTAGCAGGAGCCAGGATGGAGTCCTCCCATGTTGTCACCTCAGCAGAGGCGTGTCTGACCTGCAGGTGGCTGCTGTGCCGCAGGAGCTGTTGGAGTGCCACGGGAGGCCTCATGGACCTGCTTTGCTCTCGGCAGCCTCACCCACGTCCCCTGTCTGGAGTCACCCGCCCAGGCCCAGGCCCAGGCCCCGGGCAGTGTCCTGGCAGTGCTGTAGGTGCCCATCTCCTGCAGCCTGCCGGAGGAGCCATGGCTGGATTTGTGCCATCCCCTGGAGAGCGCCGTGGCCACGCCGGGCTGGCAGGAATCCCTGGCACTCGCTGTGCCCGGGGGAGGGTCCCCACAGAGGGAAGCAAGCCCGGAGCCTGAGGGGGAGCGGGGCCAGGCGCTCATCCTCTGAGTGAGGCCCTTCCCTGGGCAGCTGTCTGCTTGTGCAGAGCCTGCTCCCCCAGGAAGCAATTATGTAACTCTCCCCTCACCTCCCATACCCATCTTACTGGGTCTGATTGGGTGTTTTTTTGTGTTTGTGCTTTTTGTTTTTGTTTTCTTTTTCTAAGGTACCATTTGCACCCCTGGATAATTATAGGACCTGGTTAGCTACCACCAAAGGGTATAACTCAATTTAAAGAAAAAAATATGTTCAGGCTCCTACGTTGCAGATGGTCATGCTGGGCTTCTGAAGGCCTCTGTGGCATTATGTGGGCTATTCTAGAATGAGAGCCAAACATTGTTACTGATTTGAGACCTAAATGATTATTTAAATTTAGACTGAGGAAGAGATTAATTTCTCTTTAAAGTATGCTGTCAGAATTAATGCAGGTTCATTCTTTTCTCTGGTGTGCCTTCTTGTTGGAGGAGACCATCTGTTTGTCTGGGGAAGCCATAAAGTAATATTCATTGTGAGATTTGCACTGAAACCCTGACATCTAGCAACTGCAGTTATGAAAATTATCTAAATGTGCCTAATTCATTTATATTTTAATTCCAATCCATCAGTGTCAGATAAAATAAGTTATTTTTTCTTCTATTCCTGGGTGGCACCTATAATAGCTTAATATTCTTTGGATAGTAAAATGGTAAGTTTTTAAGTCTTGCTGCTAGTCAGGGGCTTTTGACAAGGGCTGCCCAGATGAAAGCTTTTTTTTTTAGAAATTATTAAACTTCTTTATATTTCGATAGTTCATGATTATACTTAATTTCTTTAAAATCATTTGCCTATCACAGCTGTTGGAAGCTATATGTGAAGAGAATATGAATTAATGATAAAGCAGGTAAAAAGTTCTGGATATCAGGACAGTGATGAGACTTGAGAATAAACAGATTCTGTTGGCTAATCTGATTGAGACAGTTTCCTTTTTATGTTGCAAAATTGGAAAAATACATGGAAAATTAACAAAGCAGTTCTGTGCTGTTCCAGGTCTTCTAATTTGACTCATCCCATTAAATCGGTGATAGCACTGTTCTTTCAAAAAGTATTTACCTTATTTCTTTCCTTGCAAAGATTGACTACCAACCTTTAGAAATACGTGGCTCAGACACATGGCTTTATACAGCACCCCTAGACTTAATCTTAAGCACTTCTTAAGGATTTATATAATGAAAGAAATCTACGATTTTCAGAAAAGATAGCTTTGCTAGTGTCAGGGAGGTGCTTTTAGGATAATCCAAGTTCTCTCTTTTTAACAAGAGTCAAATATTGGAAAACAGTGTCCGTCGCATGTTCCTAAGATTAATAACTGGACAAGTCATGACATCGTACTGTTTTCCACAGGGGTTTGCATGATGATTTCTTTTAAATAAACTTCATTTCAGGCTGCTATTCCATTAACCTCTGTGGTTTCACATTTTTAACTCCTTTGTTAGCGTGGCATTCCTAAAACCATTGGCCATGTGAGTCTGTTGGCCCTGCCAAACAGCAACAGAGACATGCTCATAGGCTGTGGCCTGGAATGAGACATCAGGGTTTGAAGCCCGGTCTCTAGAAATAACAGTCTGCAGAGCTTATCTACCTCTTGAAGTAGTACCTCCATGTCTTCAAACTAATTTTGCCTTGGATACACCAAAGAATATGTTGTTTGTTTCTTCATAGCCTTCCAGCTAAAGAGTGACAAAAATACATAAAGCCCATAGTCCATTTATTATAAACGTTCATCTTTTAAATGTTTTTTTTTTCATGTAACAAAGTGAAAATTGACCCTTTTATTGCCACATAAATGGCACCTACAATTAACTATTTCTGTAACATAACCCTTCTTAAAGTTCCCATTTGAAGTCCAATTATTTTTACTAATCAAGGCTTGCTTCCTTAAAAGGACATTGATGTTATTATCATTTGCAAAGCTGCTTGGGCATATTTGAAACCACCCAGCCATTTTGGGCTAAGCTGGGTTATGATTTAGGCCTTCAGCAGTTTGCAAGGGGTCACGAATAAACAGGCATGAAGTAATAAACAGGGGAGAAAAGAATTCTGCCTTGTCTCAGGTCTGCTTTTGATCTGCTGTTGACAGAACAAAGGCATGTGTTGTAACTATATCCTCTTTTAGACAGAAAATGAAAATATGACAACTACATCACAGATTAATTCAAGAACTTTTAAATGATGAAATATTTTTGTTTCTGCTGCTTCAGACTCTCAGGTGTTTTTTTCATAATGCCAAAGGCTTTACACAAATTTATTTTTATAAAATATTCATTGACAAATCCTTTAATCTGAAAGTTTGATTTTTATTTTTTTTAGAGGACTGTTTATACCATTTCATTAATTTGCACTATGCAAACCCAGAGGTTCTGACTTCTGTTTTACAAGAGAAAAGTGAAGTATATTTTATCTGTTGGTATGCTAAGCTTCTTTTCTTCCCTTGTCTCTTTACTGAAAGTAATACAGCTATTCTTGCTATAAAATATCTTTGTGTTACTGGGGAGCAAGTGTGGCAAGAGGCTTTGTTCTGAGGTTCTGAAAATGAGATTGATTTTCAGCAGCTGGCTAATTTGCTATGAGCATACTAAAGCTCTTCAAATATATATGGTTAACCTAGAAAAAAGAATACGATGAATTCACAGGTTTTTAATTTTAATTTTCTGGCTTTCGTGTGCATGAGAAAGATTTGTTTTCTGTGACTGTAAGCACAGCTGACAGCAAGATTTGAGAGACGGACTTGCAGGTATTGTCATGCCGTGGTCTGCTGGTCATCCTGATCAGTGCAGCTGCCTCCTTTTCTTCCTGTGAAAGAGGAGAGATCTGGTGTTCATTTGGGTCTCCCTCTGAGATGGACTTGGGACTGTGTCAGGACACACAGCTGGTTTGGGTTTAGAAGGATTAAAAGTTGGCTTTGATTTTGTTTGCTATTCCACCAAGGAATGGCAAAGTTTGTAGTTTCTTGAATTTTCTGACAGCCACGTCTCAAATGTTTTTCTACACTGTTGTGTTCACGAATGAAAGGAGTTTTTGTAAAAAAAGCAAGACAACTGTTACTCTCCTTTAAGATTGCAAAGGAATTTTACAGAGCCATGGCAGTCTGAAAAACAACACCAGCAGAAATAGTGCTTAATCATTGAGACTGTGAGTCTGTACAATTGTTGAGAGGTGCTGTATGCCATTAGCCATCAGGACTTTATCCTATGCTCCCCTGAGTAAAGCCCACCCACTACTGAAATTCCATTTTTCAGTAACATTCATTCTAGCACGAAATACCAAATTCCCCAGAATGTTCCTCTAAAAATGTCCACCAAATTCTGTCATCAAATTGGAGAGTGCCTATTGTGTGGTTGAATCTAGAACTATGACAAAAGCAAAGGTATTTTGCAAAATGGACATAAATTGACTGTCCATTGTACATGAGATGTGCCAAATACACTTTTTGTCATCTATATCCCTCCTCCTCCTCCTCCTAATAATAATGATGTCAATCAGGTATCCATTTATAGTGGTCATTTTTGCAAGTGAAATACTCAATTAAAATTTGTTGGTTAGAAAATTGTTTGGTTTTATTCTTTTAGGTCAGAAAGAAAATATAATCATCCTTTCCAAAAGAAAGTGTCCTATCCATTTCTTGGTCTGCTTTTTATGTACTGTTGGCAAAATGAAAGCATACAAAACAATTATTTCTTCTGTTAAACATGAAAACATCAGTCTCAACTATATCATGCATATAAATTGGAGAATAGCTAATTAATCAGTCTCCCCTTTTCACTCCCTGAAAAGAAATACTATTATTCATTCCCTTACCTGCTGCTTGTTTCTACAGTTTCAAGAGCCAAATCTCGGAATATGATGGTTCAATTTAACTAGACCTAGGTTTGAGCTTGGGCTGTTTCTGGGGTTTTTTTTGTCTTAGTTTCCTCCCATTTCAGTGTATGTTTCTACTGTCTGTGCTCCATATTTTTATAATAAGTTAAGCAATCTAAACTGTAGTGAATTATATTTTTGAAAGTCACTAACCTAAGTGGCTTTATTTATACCCACTGTAAGCTTCTTTTCTTTGTCTAATTTTGCAGAGAGAAATACCTATGTTGTGTCTAGAAAAGCTTTTCAAATGCTGTGCTATTCACTGGATACCTAGGGATGGTATGTTTAGAACTAGAGTGGATAATGTTTGTACTTTTCTATCTGTTCAGTCAGTGGTCAAGGCAGGAAATAGCTTTGATAGTGAAAACCAGGGTTTTGTAGAATGCTTAGAGATGAAGAAAGAAGAATGATATTTCTTTCATGGCCATTTCAGAATCCATTTGTTTTTGTACATACAGCAAGGGAGGAAGTTTCCTAAACTGAGAAATTTTTTACTGTAGAAGTGAGGCAGCATGAGTATCTCAATTGGTAGGTTCAGCTTGTATTATTTACATTTTTTTCTGCATTCAGAGGTAAAATCCTGGACTACCTGTTAAAAAATAATTCATGGATGCCTCAAGGGAAGGGGTGTCTAATACCCATATACCAACTCAGGAAAGGTTTTTTGGCTCTGTATCTGACTCTTTACACTTTTTTGTATCACCCTTTTGTGAATTTCAGACAAAATTTTGGTAGGAGACCATTATGTGTCATTAATATTCTTTTCACTCTAATTTTCTCCCAATATGCAACTGTTCTGCTGCATCTTATCTAAAGTGAAACCTAAATCTAAGCTTTACAAGAGTGTGAGATTTATGATACCATCTTTTTCACAGCATCACAAAAGGGTACAATGTAGGAAGAAGCCTCTGCAGAAGTGGCTATCACTTATTTAGATAAAAGGTGGGGATAATGAATTATTAAGTACTGTATTTTTTTGAGATAAAATAAATCAGCCAAAGTCCCTTTGAAAAACTTGGGCAAAATTGCATGAGTCAACCTTGATAGCACAAGCCAGACTGTTGCTTGTACCACTAAGCCTACATATGTAACTGGAGATCTGAACTTCGTACTTTCTGCCTCTATATCAAGTCTAGTAGAATGTTCTGCAATGGGATGTGAACTTTTTTCTATAGATGATGATTAAAAAACCCAGTGCATGCTGACTCTTTCACCTTTGCCTTGGTATCTCACTCCCACTGAGTGCCTAAATACCACCACTTGTTTCTTGCTCTCTGAGAGCCAATGTGTTGCTAAAGAAGTTTTGTGTACTTTCATAATGTCAGATTATTTTTTTCAGTGCAAGTCAGAGCTCAGAAAGTAGAGTCTTTTTACTGGTGGGGTTTTTATGGGTTTGGGTATTTTTTTTTTTCAAAAACTTCTATCTAAATTAGCCAAAACTGTCAGGTACGCAAGCAGAACCTGCTGCTTAGCAACGAAGCTGCATTACCTGGAGAATAATATTACACTGCACTGAATACTGACAGAATTGGCAAGTGGTCTCAGAGGAAGGAGATCAGTCCCCATTCTGTTACAAACCTGCAAATACAGATGGTAACAGGGATTAGCAGTCTAGAGGTTTTCTGGCTTAATAACTTACAGATTGTGTCTTTTCAAAACATGCATTTCAATTGAAGTCAGGCTCATCATAGCCTATAATCTATTAAATGTTATGAAATCTACAGATTAGCAATTTTGAGGAACACAGGTAAAATCCATCAGGCTGTGAACATCTAGTTTAGCCTTTATAGCATTTAGGAAAATTCTTTAGAGAAGCCGAACTTGTAAATGTTGCAATTTCCTAAAAGCTGAATTAAAATCTTTTTTGTTTAGTACCCAGCAATGTGTAAGTCAAAAGTAAAGACCATTTACAATGATAAAATTATCCAGCTATGGATAGCATGTTATTATTCTGCAGTAGATGGAATATCACTGAAGAGGAAAACTGAAAATGTATTTTTCTGAGATTCATTCTAGTAATAGTCCATTTTATGTATTTCAATATATTCTACTTTGTAATATGTCATAAGCATTTTTCTCTTTATATGTGAGATTTCTTTAGCTTTGATGTTGGCCTGGATAAACCTCAGATCCATGTCTTTGCTTTCATGAGTGCCTGTATGCTTTTAGAAACAAGTTAAAACAATGGAGATTCCAATTCCCCTTTCTGCAGCCTGATTGTGCTGGTTAATTATCCATAATGTCCCCAAAATAATAACCATAATCTCTCCCTTAAATGTCTTGCTGTGATCTAATTTTTTTTTTTTTTTGGCCTTTTTACGAAAGACATAGGGACCAGCTTATTTATTTCCTCCTGGACGTGCCATTTAACATGTTAGTTCAGTCATGATGTGAAAGGAAGATACAGAACGTTGAAGTGGAATTGAGCATCACAAATCAACGGTGTTAAATATGAAATAAATTAATAAATACTTACAGATACTTCCCTATGTCGTTTCATGCATAGTCAATGCTCAGTGAAGGATGCCTCATTCCTGTCATGCTGTGTAAGACACAGAAACAACCAGTTCTGTATCTACTTGAAAAATATATAGTCTCTGAAAAAATAAGCTTAGTGTCTTCCTACTTAGTGCATTTCACTGCTGCAGAACTATCTGTTGAACCAGCAGGTCCATCAATCTGTCCTGCATTTGGGCAGCCCTTCGCATCTGGCTACTAGGGCCAACACGTGGGAATGGGCTTCCCAAACCTGCAGGGCTTGGGGCCACACTGCCCTCCACTCTACAAGCCACCTTAGGTGCTCTCCAGTGCAATCTGCAAAGAGATTCAGCAAATTATAACCTTCTTCATATAAATGAGTGCTGGGAAGGCACACCAGCTCACCCAATTATGTTGTGTTTTAACACATTTCTCATCGTTTTCATAAGGTCGTAATGGAGCTTTGTGCAGAAGGTGTCCTGGAAGGCACGAGGCATCAGTCTGTGCCTCAGTGGTGGCTGCCAAGCTGTAATTTATCTGACACGCCTTTGTGACTTTCCTCTCAATTCCAAAGCAAATGGCTTCCTTGCATCATTCAAATGCACAACCAGGTTATCAGTAGCTGCCACTTTTCAGCCTAGCAGCACAAAAAGGACATAAAATGCCACTTGCCTTTAACATCGTTCTTTATGTGCTTCTCTCGGCATGCCCGACTGTGAGTTTTCTGGCTCCCCCTTGGTCCTCTGGTGAATCAAACTCAGAAGCGTTCTGACTAGCTGAAGAGGAGATGAGAAGGAATAATATTCATTATAAGCAGGTCATATGGCATTTAAACCTCCTCTGATCAGGCAGCCAAATCTATCAGTGTACTAATTCTCCCATAGGACTTTGATGCAAATTCTCCTGGTCTAAATGAGTGAAAGCATTGGTTTCAAAGAATTTTAATAGGAAGCTTTTCCAAACAGAACTGGTTTGTGAGACTCTTTTCATAAACAAAGTGAGGAATTATTAGTCTGCTCCCGAGTCTTCAAAGTACTCTGTAACATTGGGCTCAGCAGTTCATAGGTTGTTGAACACATTTACAGGTCAGCTAAACAAAGAATCCCTTTTCTGTATGGTTGGTCTTCACCAGCTGCATTTGTTTGTTTGCAGTCACAACACCTTTGTTTAGTTTGATTAAGGTGGATTTAGCTCACTGCACAGATGTGCTGATAAAGTGTATTTAAAAAGGTGATGTGAAGTAAAGCCTCAGTTTGTCTGGTTGCAGCCATTGCAGTTTTATTTAATTGGTGTCTTGACCATCTCAAGTTTAGTCCCTGTTTTAAACAAGGGTTTAGGTCTCAGTTAACTGGTTTTCCTCTCAGCTATTAAATAAGAGTCATTCCCCACCAAAAACTCATTGTTACCCTCTTCATCATGAAAGCACTCCCAAAACTTGTTTTTCAATCGTTATTGCCTGTAGAGCACTATTGGTATTTGAACCAATTTGTTTTCCTTTGTAAGGATTTTTTGCATTTCTTTTTGATTTCTGACCTTTTTTAGAGATGCTAGTTTATGTTGAGATTGATTCTGATAGATGGTGACATTTTCTAGGCTGGTGGGGTCACTAAAGGGACATTTTCTTGAAACAAACATTAATTTTTTTTTCTGTTATTGGTCCCACAATATACTCTTCAGATGGGCATTACAGGCAGTTGCTTCCATGCATCAAGAAACGTTCCAAAGCTATCAAAATCATTCCACTTTCAGGCAAATTAACATCACAGCTTTCCAGTGACAACTTTCTAAAGATGATCACATGAACAGTACTACCACCAGAAATTTATTTAGGCCTATCCAACAAGCCCACTTCATCCTTCTTTTCTTTTCACAAATGCTTTGATCCAGACACGGACAGCTCTATGCAATGGGCCATCGCCATGTTGATACCATTGTTCTGAATCATGAGTGCAAAGTTTTCAGTACATTAAAATGAACACAAAGCCTATTCAGCACTGCAGACTTCTGTAACCTTGGAAACTATGATATGTGTTCATTTGAGAGACAATCAATTTATTACAGCAGTGTCAAATTGTTTTGAAGAGAATGTGAATTGCCCTGTTTAATTTGTTAAAATGTATTTGTGTGACTCATCTGCTGTTGTTATCACTCAGACTATTATTAATAGTAGTAGTACGTTTAATGAACACTTCCTTTTATTGTAGCGCTCGAGAACTTCATTGAAGAGTGAAGCACGAAGTCTTGGATTCTATTTAGTCTTGGGAGAGATTGTGCTGAAAGGCCCAACGGAGACAGGTAAAGTTGTTACTTGCTAAATAGATACTTTTCTGAGGGCTTTGTAAGAGGGCTTTATTTATAGTCAATGCATGGGAGAATTAAAACCGTTTTGAGAAGACTCTAACGTGACTAAATGTAAAGATAAATTGGGAATTTATTTTCCTTTTTTATTTCAAAGTACAGGTATTAATATTGCACAGCATTGATTACACTATTCTAGAGAACATGCTTTCAGCTACAAATATGGACATTAAGTTTAGCATTTATTTAAAATGGATGTATATGAAAAAACACTGATCTTTTTGAGGAGTGCCCTCATCTTTCATTGTTACTGGTAGTTATGTATATTCAGCAAGGCATGATTATTCCATGATAAAACCCCAAAACATTTGGCACTCTTTCTTTCTGATCTAAAACAAGAGTAAAATATGTCTAGAGCTTTCCATAGTTGTAATACATCGTGTATATCAGAGACAGAATGTCATCATACTGCTCGTTAGCACATGTGGAGCCACACTCCTCTAAAATCCCAACACTGGGGTCTTACTGTGCTGTCTGATTTAACCTCTATTTCACAGCTACATATGGCTGCTGGCAAGAGACCCAGCTTTGCAGGGAGCAGTAAAAGCAACTATGTGGGAAGGCTAGGGTCTTTTAAAATATACTAAGGGTTATTTTATAGAGGTTTTGCAAAGCAAGTGTGAATCTGATGAATGCTAGAAGGATACAGTTGTCACTAGATGTACCTTTGAAGTGGCACAGTGGGTTTTGCTGTTGGCTCCCTTAGCACCGTGTTTCAAAAGGGGTATTTTGTGTTGTCTCCAGCAAAGACAGAGTCACAGAGTAAGTATGTATACAAATGCTTTTGACAAATAGCTCATGTTTAATTCCTCTGGCACTTTTTATTACAAAGTGTCCCTGATGCTATCAATAAACTTTTTTCAGCTTTTTTGGGGTATGTCAGTTCTTCCACACAACAGCTTTGGTTTGATCTTTTTTTCACACTGGACTGAAAATAAAGTATTTTGAATATTTTCTTGCAATAGAATTGTCAGACCAGATGCTCTCAATTTAGAAGCCTCAATTTATCTTCAAAAAGTTTCAAAAGATTTTTAAAACTTTTGGACTGAAAAACATTGTAGGAAAACAAAATGTTTCCATCATAGTTTTGGTTTCAATGAAAGGTCATAGAACCATCTTCTATGAATTCTGCAAACCACTGAAAACTTTGCCTGGAACAAGAGTTTACTTCTCAGAAAGAATTAAATCTTTATGGTGCAAATAGAAGTTCCTCCACTTAAGATAATGCCAAAATTCATATGGAAATGGGGAAAAAACCCCCTATCTCAACAAATAATAGTAAAATTAAAATAAGCTATCACAAAGTGAGAAGATGGGGTTTAGTGGTGGGATGTTTTATTTCATAGTTCAGTGTTACGTCAAATACAGTTATCAATACCTAGGTGAGCATCTTGTACTTCCAAGTCTGTGGATATTAAACAGTTTTTAGCACTGGGAGTAATATGCAACTCAATATGAGATTGGGAGGGCTGCTTCTGTAGCCAAAGCAAGCCATTCTTTTTAGACTCACATCTTTCAATAATTGTACTATTCATTCTTACTGCATGTCATGGTAAATAAATGCTTTAAAGTCTATGTGCTGTGTAGAAGAGACAGCAGGAGTTACATTTGAAATCTGCCTTTCCATTTTAGTGTCATATACAATCACTGAAAAAGGCAACATACATGAACAACTTAAGTACTTAATGGTTTTCCCTTAAAATTGTAGCTTGATGTTAATATGTCCTGAAATATCTTTAATTTTTCATTATACCTGTAATTATGCAAATGTTTAGAATACAATTTTTGTGTGTAAATATTCATCTTTGTGTATGAAGGTATTAAGATATGTAGAGTTCAGATTCTGTACTGCAGTGAATCACAGCTGAGAAAAACAACAGCGTAGCTCAGTGTGTTTTTAACTGGAAATGGGCAGTGAGAGCTGCCGGGCACTGAAAGGACAGCTGGCATGGCAGCGTTTGACATCCTGTGTGTAATTGATTTTGAATGCTTGACAGGTTTTTATAACGGTGCAGGGGCACTTAGACCAGCAGGTAACTGTTGGGAATAGATTGAGTGGTGGTGAGCCCATTTTCATATTACTCTTACTTGAGAATCCTTTAGGCACACTTAACATCAAAGACATGTTCTCTTTTAAGTTCAAGTACTCGTCAACAGTTACACCCCTTTTCATCAAATTCCAGACAAGCAGAACAGTTTAAAACACCTGTATGTTATTTCATTAAGTGGTGATTGTTAAAGATGAAATTTTGAGTACAGTTTATGTATTGAGTAGGAATAGGAAATAAGGTATTGGCTGGGCAACCAGCCTTTAGTTTTTATGTCCAAGTTATTTTTGTTGATAAACCCTGAGCAGAGGATCACTTGTGGAATTGATGTTAGAATTAGATTGACCAGCCCGATAATTACAACCAGGGAAAAGACAAGCTGTTTCTGTCTGTTTGAAGTGATGACATTTTTATTTTTTAATATGTGCTAAGTGGGCTGATCAAAATAATGCAACAATTCTTAGAGAGCTGCTGGGTTTGTTTTCCTTTTGCATTGCATGGCTGCAAATTGTTGATTTAAAGAAAAAAATCATCTCTAAATAGTTTTGATTTTAAACTGGGGTTCACCACCAGAATTTTAAAAAGGGATTAGTGGAACTGAGTGCCTTCATTCTGGGTTTCTGAATTTACTACCTGGTAAAAGAATTTGGGTTGCAAATAGTGAAACATAATGTAGTGTCTGAAAATCAGGCTGCCTGGAGTCAAGCATGCAGATACTGATGATTCAAAAATGACCAGTGTCTGTAAAAATCTAGGTCATACATTTCTAGACTTTTGGTCTTCAAACTGATGGCAAAGTATTTTGTTCTTCAAGGGTGTTTTATTATCTCTGTCATAATTTGCTGCTAAAGGTTTGGTGTTTCATATCCAGTCCATTAATGTTGGAATCTGGGTGGATGTTTGTATTTGGGACAATAAAATATAATACACATAATACGTGGTAAATATCCAAAATAACTGCTATGTTAAATTTAATAGATTGTGCCAAGCAATGTTCATAATATTTTATTAATGGCTGTGAATTGGATCTAGAAAATTTTACAGTGGTTGGACTGACCATTCATCCAAAAGATATAGGCACTTAATTGTGTCTAAGCAGCTGTCAATTTTGTCTGCCCTTAAGATGTCCCTTTCTCACTTGGCTGATCACATCATGTTTGGAGCCTCTGAAATGTTCAGACTTAGACCAGAAGGGAAGATTTTGCTTGTGACAGAACTGCAATGGCTTAACCATTATTGCATTTGTCTAAATCTTAATATATCTCTGAAAAAATATTAAGAGCTACAGGAAAGGACAGACAGTTGAAGTAAATTTTCAAAAAAGTCTATTTTGCAGTAGTTTGTGTACTTGCAAAGTAGTTTGTTCAGTATTTAAACAAGGTATTTTGGTAATAGACATGAACTATTTCCAAACTGAAAGGACTCGCATTGCTGTGCTTGTTAAATTAATTTCACCAGAGATTATATTTTTGAACAACCATGAAAGGATAGCCCCCTGGAGACCACAATTTTCAAAGAAATAGAGGGTAATGGCATTGGTATTTTAGTTTACAAAGTTCATCAGATAATTTAAAGTCTGGTTACCCAGTTCCCTTTAGTTTTACAAACTGTCCTTCATTTGCTGTTGTAAAGATGTGTGGTGTTTTATGTCAGAGTAAAGCTATGATATCATCTCTTGGTGTCAGTTGCAATTATTGGAGCAGAGGACGTGAGAAAAATCAAGAGACAAAAGCTTACACTAGAGTGTTGGGGATCCTGCAACACTAATTTTTCATGGCAAAGCTGGAAAGTGCTGTGTCTTAGCTAATAATTGTAGCAAATATTACAAATAGCTTGAGCAATTATACATTTTAACCTGTTCATTAGTTTAGAGCTAATAAAGAGCCACTTAAGTATTGCAGTTAATTTCATCAACTCTACTAGTATTATCTTCCTAATATTATTTGCATACTAGAGGCTTCTTGAGTCATTGAAGGGAGATATTTCATTGCCATTAGGTATTTATTAAAAATGTCTGACAGAAAATTGATTTAATATTTTTTTGTTAATAGAATAATAAGAGTGATTTTTTTAAAACAGCCTTTTGTCCCCATTATTTAGAAATTAATTTCTTGGTAACTGGTGTTTCCTAAAAGGGATTCTGACATCTCAGGTAAAACATTGCTATAAAATTCCGAAATCTGGTTGACTTGAAGGATATTTATTAAAGAAAAAACATACTTGAGATACCCACTAATCTCCTTTTGGTTTAATAACTGCATTTGCACACACAAGAAAGTAGCTGTAGATAGCCCTGTGATTCTAGATGAGAAAGGTGTTGCTCTGGTTAGGTCTTGGAGACAGTCCATAGAAAATTAGGAGTAATCCACAGAAAACTACCTTAGATTAGCCTACAATAGCATAAAATAGTATTTGTCACTTAAGAAGAATGACAAGACTAAAAAATGCATTTCAAACATACACATTACAGTAAATGCACATAAAATGCAAAAGCACTTGAAGTGTGTGATGTTGGCCTCAGTGTTAGTTATATTATGCGCTATTAAAACATACAGGTTGCAGGAACTATTTTTTTCTTTTTTCATTTTTTTAAAGCAGGAATATATATGTATTTTCTTCTGTGGGTTTTTTCTTTTACTGTTTAATTTCTTTTTTTCTTAAAATAAGGGAGCTCTTAATCATAAAACCAAAAAAAGAAGACCTACTGGTCCTCTGCAGTTAAAAACTGGGGAAATCCTGTGAGTGGAGACCTTGTTTCTTGCATTAAAATGTGACAGAGTGGTAATTTAAATTATGAAGGAGGGCCAGTTCCCACTTGATCTCTATCTAAGCAGAATGTAGCATACCTGTCGTTGTCCATTTCATTTTCAGGAGCGTTATACATCTGCTATCTCCCAAAAAACAATCTTGGGAAACCAATTTGTATCAATTATATCCTTCCTGAGGTATTATTTGTTATCACAAAACAAAAAACATGAGTTTTGAAGAGCAGTAGTTTCCTTCCAAGTAAGACCAGTTTCGGTGCTGCAAGACTGTGCCTGTTCCTGGATACAACAGAAATAATGGATAAGCTCTTCTATTCTTTTCCGAGAATCTTTTCAGTAATTAGAAGCTAGACTTTTTCTTCTTTTTCATCTCTTCTACATTAGTGCCAGGGGATGAAAAACCTGGTGTTAAATGTTCTATCCCAGATTTTCTCCTCTCATTTATGTCAAGCTAAACAAATATTCCAAACACAGGCCAGTAGCATCTGTTAATTTTGCTCCTTATTACCTTGCACAGGATATTTAATTTTTTTTAATATACAAAAGACAGGCAGTTCTCAGCCCTATACAGGCTTTAGTATTCATACAGTTTGCATGTAAATAGTATTTTTAGCTGTATCCATGAGTAGAGTTATTTTTAATTTATGTAAATGTTCTTCTGTCTAACCCTTGATCTTAGTTGGATTCTTTAGTAATTGTTTAATGGAACTTACTGTAATTGTATCATTTATTATATCATGGCAATGATTTCCTTCCCTCTGAAATCCATTAAATGTTCCTTATCAGAATGGTCTTGCATCACTCAGGTTTCAAAATGATTTACTTCACATGATCAAAACACAGTCATTACAGTTTGAGGAAATATGAATTTCTGCCGTGCCAGATGGTAATGGGTACTGACGGCTGTTTCAGTGAAAGAGATAGGAAGCTTCTAAATTTCTTTTCTTCCAAAAATCATGCCTTCCCACTCAACTTTATTCCAACCTGCCTGCAAAGACAGATTTTTCAAAAGTGACTCCTTATCTTGCACCCAAAGAAATGGCTGTATTTTAGCAAAAGTTTAGTATAATAGAAAATTCACCTCTATTCTGCATCTAAAGATTTTTAAAATCTCTCAGAATATTTTTGGGCAAAAGCTGTTGCCTGAGAATTTTGCTGTTTTTATCATGATCCAAGGAGTTACCATCTGGCTAGTTTGGGATTTCAGCTGTCTGTGGACAGCTCACGGGAGGGACTGTCCGTGGAACCGGCGTGGCAGCAGCTCCGGCAGTGTGATTGGTCACGGGGGAAATCCCAGGCTGTGCAAGCTCAGCCAGTCCCAAGGAAGATTTCACAGTTTGCACCAGCAGCTGCTGGTGCTGTCTGGAGTTAGGAAAACTCCTCCATGGAGGACAGGCTGAGCTTTGCACACACTGACTGGACAGTACCAAGGTGCTCCATGTCAGCTTCGGGGCAATACTTTCCTATTCAGTCTTTAGTTTGCAGTATTGACAGTAAGATCTTGTATTTATCCCAAATGAATCATGGACCTATTTTTCAGGATAGTGATGTCATTGGTCCTGATTATTAGACTAAAGGACATCTGGCCCTCCCTGGTTGTAGATCAATTAATGTAACCTACTACTACAATGATATTTAACCTTGAACATTTGACTTATTAACATATGTAATTGTTTAACATAAACATCTTTAGGGGCTAAATTATTTTTTTTAACAATGAGCTGTACCACTGTTGTAAGCAAGCTTCAAGTGTAGAGCAGCTATAGGAGAGTTTCTATAATATAGTTTTCATTCAGAGGGAACAAATAGATTTGTGTTGCTTCCCAGAACAAACTGCGTAGGAAAGTGATGCATTTTCAGGTGATAAATTAGGTGCTATATACTATGACAAGTGCTCAAAAATCCAGATGTATTTGGAAAAGTGGCTCTAATAATAAAATAGGACTTTTAGGCACTGACTGAAGTCTTCAAACAGTGCATGAGTTTGATGATTTTCTTTAGCGTCCAAATTTAGTCATGCTTCAGATTTTACCAAATGTGCCAAAATCTAACAGTAAGACAAAATCACATTAAAACAAAAAAGCAAAACCCCAATCAGAAGAGGGAACAAAGGGAATGACAGTAATGAGTTTAAAAATCGCTGGCTTTACCCTATTCAACACAGTCATCTCTCAGGCAGTCTTGTCCACCTTTGTTCTTGTGTATCCTTGTCCACAAGTAAAACACAGGGCTTAGTATATATCCTCTACGTTGCAAGAGTGAGTGTGTAATACTGCTTCGGATAAAGTAAAACATTTGATCAGTGGGCAATAATACTTGCTTTTTTATTTTATGATTGTTCCATTTATTCTATTCTTAGTAATTATACTTATTAATTGTTCATAAGTATTTTATTCAAATAAAGTTATTAGTGTAAGAAAGCTGGAATGTTAATGTGAATTTTCTTATCATTGCACGTTCTGCCAGGGTTATTGTTGCTGTTATGTGGGACAAATGTGCTGTTAAGATCACACCTTCTGAACAAGGATATCGCTACCTCAGTAACGACCTTTTCTAATGTAGAAGAGCAGATTCCGTCAAGAAAAATATCTGTGTTTCTCATCTACCATAGATGATATGTGATATTGCTAATGAGGTTTATCAGGTATTTTTGTCTTGGCAAGTAGAGATCCCTGTGTGGAGTGATGCTGAAAGGGCAATTTGCTCTTTGGAGTGCACACGTTGACCCAACCAGAAGTCCCAAGCTGAGTTAGCAATTTTGGGTTCACTTGCATTTCTTCTTCTCAGGCCTGTGTTTGAGAAATGCTGCTGGTGTGGTTGCAGTGCCCGTGTCAGGGCGATAACAGTGCTGCCTTTGAACACCTCAGCTGTGGTTATTTTGTGCTGATCTTCCAAGGGACAAGTTAATTATGGGTCCTGATTACAAGCAGACAGTTCAAGGGTGTACTTAAGTCATTGGCATGGGGAATTCACTCTGAATGGATGGGAGGCTGAGTAGGTGGCTGTGGTTGACTCTGCATCTCTACCACCAAGTAATCCAAGTGCCTGGAAATTTGTGGAGCAGTTGTCTGTGCAGTGAGCTATTGAATGTGCTTTTTGTAATCACGTGTAGCCACGCCACTGTTATAAAAAGCAATGACTGTATGATCTTACTGTGGTTAAGCCCTGACTGACCTGACTTTGGATTTTGAAGCAGTTTGTTTAAGTCCAACTTTCTGTAATGTTGAGAGTGGATGATTTTATTTTAGCGCTGAATACAAAAAGAGAGATGCAGATGGATTTTCAAAATTCTCACTCATTCTGTGTATTATTCTACTCAGCTGAGAAGGTGCTACATATTCTGTCTAGAACAGTCTGATAATACACAGTTCTATTTCTCATAGGAATTGAATTTTAATCAGGAAAGAAAAAATGCACTAGGGAATAAAAACTGCCAACATTCATTAGTCCTTGAATTAGGAAGTTGCATAAGCTAGCAGTCTTACTACTCAGTGGGTGTATGGCAGTGTGGGTGGATCTCTGAACTTACAAAGGAGCTTCATTGGAGTCAGGTGTAGGATCAGAACAACTTTATGAATGCAATCATTCCTACTCTTAATGGCAGCTCCTTAAAATTATGTAGGATTTCCTTCCCATGTCTTATAAGTGGTGTTTAAGAAGTAATGAATTCTCACTTTAAGAAAAAAAAAGAGGAACAAAAGTGGTTGTAATAAATTCTTTCTGTGTAGAGAGGTTTAAGTCAAATGATACTGTATGGTTATAAATTGCATTGTAGACCCATCAAAAATGGCTTCTGTATATATTCCTTACCCATCGCTAACAGATGGCCAACAATTTAGAATTTCCTTTTAATGAATCCTTAGCCAGATTTCCCATACTGATGAATTTGCTATCAACACCTACTGTGTTTGAATGTTTTCTGAGTACACGGGACTTTTATTTACTTCTGACCCTAAAAACTGAACTGAATGATCCATTGAATTCAGCCAGCTGTTTGCCAGCCTCCTTTGATATCTAAATGCTGTGAACTAATTTTTCTTTCTTGACTGTTGAAGTTTGTGAGACCACAAATCTCTTAACTGTACATGACTCCCAGTGGCCAATATTTTAAAAAGAGACCAGCATGAATACCAGGTCTGTTTCTTTTTCTGTCATGAGGAACTAGCACTGTTGCAGTTGGCATGATGACAGAGAATCCAGGAGAAGGGTTGATTCTTCAGGAACACTTGCAGCTTTACATATATGATTAAATTCTTCAATTTCTCCCAAAAGACAGTCCCTAATTAATTCATTACCATGTATCTGGAGGCACCTCCCAATGCAGTCTCTACAAGAACATCCCGTGGTAGGCCATTAAATACTTGCTTTCAAAAGGTCTTCAAAGGACTTCCAGGTACAGGAAGAGATGCTTGACCCCCATTTAAACTGGATGGAAAATCTTGGTATTTTATGTGTTACTTGTGTATAGCATCTACTGTGTTTGGAATAAGAGGCTCAGAGGAGTTTGAATGCAAGGATTTCTCCAATTCCTGGAGGGAACTACTCATGGGACTGAGCAAGGAGCTTTTCAACCATACCTTTGTGCTCATTTTGTGCTCATTTTGTTTTCCTCTGACTATAATAGGATAATTTTGCTTTCACTGCCGTTTTGACTAAATATTTCTCTGCTTGTCCGTATGCTCCTGATATATACTACACTATGTGCTCTCTATTCCTCATTTGCTCTTGTTTTACCTGTGCAACCCTAATTTCCCTCTAGTTTTGTTAAAGCTAATGTAGCTAACTACTTCTTTATTTTCCTATTATTAATCTCTGTGATATCTGGGCAACTTAACGCTTTTTTTCCAGCTTGGTTACAATAAAAATATGTTTCATCTAACCTAGGTTTCTCCCCAGTGCTCCTACTTCTTGTCTGGTACAATTTCCATTATGGCAGGAAAGGTAAGTTTCAGAAAAAAAGGAAATCAAATTTAGTGGCAAAAATTAGGATCACTGTGCTTGCTGTCAGTGTCTGCAGAGCTGTTTCTGTAAGGCTTTGGTCAGGGGTGATGCTCTGTTCATACAGCACTGTTTTGTGCTGAGTTCTCCTCTGTAGAATAACGTTCTAGTTTTTCTCTCAACAAGCTTTACAGCTGCCTTGGTTCTTGGAATAACCTTTCATTTCTCTGTATCCTTTTCTCCTCCATCTTCAAGTCTACTAAAATTAATTTCTTGCATTATCACCCTTTGTTATATCTTTCTTGGTTATTAACATGGTCAAGTCTTGCAGTTCAGGACTCTCTATTGAGTCAGTCATGAAATCAGTGATGTTATAACACTAGTGACAGTTCTTTCTTCTCTCCAGAACCTGATATCTTAACTCTAGTAAAGGCTGCCATGGGATAATAAATTTCTTAGGGTTATTTTCCTAAACACTAAGCTTCAGGTGAAGGTTTCTCAGTACCTGATGAGCCTTAGAAACCTGAAGAGCTTTGAAGACTCCCAGCACTAAAGAAGATCTAGAATGAAATATTGGTTAAAAATATTGAATGAAAATAATAAATATGAATGAATAAAAATGAAATATGTGTTAAAAACCACTAATGAAAAGTTTACTGTGATCTTCTACACTAAAATCAGTTTCAAGGGAAATTCCAAAAAATAGAGCATGCTTTTTTAAAAAATGAAATGACTTTGTCCTAAGAATTTCTACTTTTAGGCATGTAATAAAAGCAGGATAGTGTTGTGTGAAAAATGTAAAAATATGGAGATTTTTCATGTCTAGATCATAATATTATTTCATAAGAAATTATTATAAGCCTTCAAAATTAATATCCTATTCAGCCATTGAAGGCAAATTAAATGCAAATGAATCTCCTCAAATGAACACATAATGCTTACTACACTGAGGTTTCAAAACACATTTGTGATGCTGAGTAGAAAAAAATCAAACTTACACTGAATGTACTCTGCAAATGCAAATGTCATCATCCATTTCTTTTTATGCTTTTCTGGTTTGTGCTCTTTGTTTTGCAAATATGGTAATTGTAATGCAGCAGTATTAAAATTGGAAGAACTCATTGAAATTCACCCAGCAAACACACTCTTCTTCCAAAGTTATTTGGTTCAAAAGTGTAAAATGGATTTTGAATTTTATGTCAGCAGTTTTAAAGCTTATCATGTTACATTCATATATTCTACTATGTCACGAATGAGATCAGAAATATTGAGGTGTTAGTATGAAACTACAAAAAAACCTGAAAAGGCATGTTTTAATCTCCAGTTTATTTATTTATTTTTTTTTTAATGAAAGGCCATCTGATGACATTTCTTTTGGCAAGACAAATGTTTTAATTCATTAACTGAGGCCTTTACTTAAACTTTGAATGGTGTACTTTCCTTCTAGTATTTTAATTTCAAGAGTTACCTTAACATATCAGTTTCTCTGTACAAATTCTGTAGCAAATAACTTTTTAAGCCTAAAAGAATTACCCTTTTGTGCCTTCATGCATTTTATACTTCCATTTACTCATATCCAATGACAATGCTGGGAAGAGTTCTCTTGTGTTTGCTACACCACCACTGACCACATTGCTCTGTGATACAAACCCAGGGAGTTGAAGAATCTTTCTCCAATACATTGTTAAATTTTCTACACTAACTTTTTTCTTAGATATCACTATAGATGACTTCCAGCACTGCTAATTCTCTCAGGTACTGGATACCTTCATCTGCAGTGGTCTGCTTTCCTGGGGAGTTCACAAGATGTTCCTTAAATGAACATCTTGCCTAGCACAGCAAGGCCGTCAGTGCCAGGGTACGCACAGGGCCATTGGTTGTGTTAGCATGTTCCCAAACTTGGCAAATAAGGAGATAAGCAGCTCAGCTGCCAAAGGCCCTGTCCTGCACAGGAGCTGACTACTCAATAACTGCTGTAACTACAGCACGGCTAATGGAGAACTGCCGTGGGCTCACCCCACTGGACACCAAAAAGGACTGTGGGGGACTGACATTGGCTGGATGCTAGACCCTCACCAAGCTGCTCTGTCACTTCTTCTCAGCTGGACAGAAGAGAGAAACTTAAATGGGAGACAACTCATAGGCTGAGAAAAGGCAGGTTACTAAAGCAAAAGGCTACGTGCACACAAGCAAAGGAAAATATAAACCCAAAGACTTAATTTTCTGCTTCTCATTAGCAGGTGATGTCTGGACACTTCCCAGGAAGCAGGGCTTCAGCTCTCATAGCAGGGGCTCCAGAAGGGAAATGTTGCAAACAAAGAATGGCCTCACTTCTGACTCCTTTTAGCTTTTACGTCTGAGCTGACTATATATGGTCTGGAAAATCCTACTGGTCAGTGTGGGTCCACTGTCCTATTTGTGTCCCCTCCCATGATCTTGTCAACTCCCAGCCTACTGCTACAGGCTGGAATGTTGAGAGACTGTGCTGATGCTGTGCCAGCCCTGCTCAGCAGTAGCCAAAACACTGGGGTGTTATCCACACCTTTCCGGCTTCCAATGCAAAGCACAGCACTATGAGGGCTGCTTGGGGAAAATGAACTCCAGCTCAGCCAGACCCAATATAGCTGTTCATTCAGGATTCACAGCACAGAAGGAAGATTAAGACCATTAAGAGAGGGAAAGCTGAATTGCTCTAGATGACTGACACAGGCTTTATTCTGCTATGGTTTGTGTGGAAGATGCTGGATCAGAATAGCGGTGTGTCAGGTATGTGGCTTGTAGTATTGTGCAGGCATCCTTACCTTTGTCAAATGCACAAATAAAAAAAACTGGGGAAAAATCTCAAGCCCTACAGTTCTCAAAAGTCATATTAGTAATGAGGCATGTGGTGTGCAAAGCTTGGATAGAAGGCATCAGAAAACTGACCAGCAAGAAAGGTGATTATTACATACCTAAACAAGGAACACAAGAAAAAAGGCTTTGTTACATGCACAATATCTCTGGTGAACAAGAAAGGTGGAGGAACTTTATGGAACTGATTGTCAGGGAAAAAAGCAAATGCTAAAGCATTTTATGGGAAATTAAAGTTACACCCTGTGGTGAGAGAGACATGCAGTCAAAGATGAATGCCTGTGTGTTTTCATTTTGCAGCATAGCAGCAAAATATGTTTTGATCTCATTTGTCTTGTTAAATGTTTCAACTGACTCTGTATGCATTGTCTTTATATCTTGTAGGATGCAGGTTAGATTCTGCATGCTGTTTGTCAAATTTTAAGATGTGAAGCAATGCTCTTGGAGGCTTAGCATCTTTGTTTAACTACAGCTGTGTTACAGTATGTGTTTGAGAGTCTGGTTGAATATTACAGGGCTATATGCAAAGCAGATTTCCACTGATGTGGCCTTTGATTAGTGGGGAAATAGAAAATAAAAATTTTGGAGCTGCAATGGCTTAATATTTAAGATCAGAGACTGTTAATAAAGGGAAATTAGCTCCTTGCTGTGCACAGGTACCAGCAGCAAATTTTGGGAACCATGCAAGCCATATCTGAGGACCTGGAATCTAACTGATTACTTGGAAAGAAAACCAAAATTTTTGAAACTGTGTGTAATCTCTTTTATCATTTGGAGAGGGTCTTAGAATTACTGCTGTTCTTGGCTGGAAGGAGGTATTCTGTGTGTGTGTGTTTATCAGCCAATGTGCAAACCTCAGTGTCAGTATAAATAGAAATATAATTTTGATACTTTCTTGAAATGTTTTATGTGTTCCACTTTATTAGAAATTTGCTTTAGTGACTGGCAATTCAAAATACTAAATCTTAATTCATCAGGTGGTTGCTTCAATTAAATCTGTAATGCTGATGACGTAGGAACACAAATGCCATTTAATATCTATGATATTGGGGCATGTATACTTTATAAAAAGTAGCTATAGAATAGAAATATTGAATGCCATAGTTGTTAAAAGCAGTTTAATCATACCTGACCATGAAGCAAAATGTGAGCAGATATGACTGGCCTCTCAACTGGTACAAAATATTGTGGTCTGTGAATCAGTAGTTATGCTGGTTTGACTAGGAGGATTTGACAGAAAACATGTGAAAGTTGATGTAATTTTTGATCCATATTGCTCAATCTATCAAAAATATATATTTTTTAAATTTGTTAATAGAGGAGTTGTTGCCCTGTGACACAGATTACAGCAACCATCAAAAGTGTTTATGTAAATGAGGTGGTTCCAGGTGTTACATGCACAGTGGTGCTTAGAAGCTCACAATTGCTTTCATAACAAATTCTGTGATCAGGTGTGCAGCTGGACCAACATCCATGGGTAAAACCACTGCCAGGCAGAGCCAGGTGATGACTGAAAACCAGGAAAGAGGTGTGCAAGCTCCATGCCAGAGGAGATGAGCACTTGGTGTTGGCAAGGGTCATGTTTGCACAGCCACAGCCTGATGGTTTTCAGGAGTTCAGGTAAGGCCCCTGGCTGTTTGCTTTGGGTCATCTCTTTGCCTCTTAACTCTATGTTCCTTAGACTTCTGTTTATGTACATGTCTCTTTCTTAATAAGGCTGTGCATGTGAGGCCCATAAAAATACATTCCAGTTATATGAACTCTGAAAACTAAATACAGCTGGCCTTTCAGTGGGTAGGGGATGGAATCACTGAAATATGTAACTGCTGCAGGTTGCAGGGGAAGTTTTTCTTTGAGTCACTTTGGTAAATCAATTTTCCAGTGGGGTAGGTAATAAACTGTCAATGATTTTGCTGTCTCTAGAGATGTTTTTATTCCATTGAGATGTAAACATGAGGTCACTTCAGTGAAAGGTTTACTACATAGCTTTCCTCTCAATCTATTTTCTAGTGAATACATGAAGGGCTACAGTTTTTTGCAAATAAATTTGTATAGAGATGGAAATAATGAGACTTTGTTTTTAATCCAGTATCAACTGGAAAAGTTAAAACCTTTCAGTTTTGTCTATTCTTAACGTAATGGTATTGCTCTAAAATCTGGTTTTAAGAACTAGATGATATAAAGCGCTTTAGGTTAAATTGGTAGATGCAATTAATTGCAACAATATTCTTTTTAAGATCTACCTAAACTCATATTTTTTTCTGTTTTTTTTTGTTGTTGTTTTTTTTTTTTTTTTTTTTTTTTTTTTTTTTTTTTTTTTTTTTTTTTTTTTTTTTTTTTCTTTTTTTTTTTTTTTTTTTTCACTATAT
>VZTH01013960.1:226510-264011 GCA_013397815.1 Aleadryas rufinucha
ATTTTCAAGTTACTTTATTAATTTTTACCACTCTAAATCTGAAGGGCAAACAGCATTTAAGATCCCTAAATTGAAGAAGGTGTGGACCTGGCTTTATTTAGAGGTTTCAAGTCCCGTTTTGCAGATATGCTGACATTTATGAAACCATCAAGCTTTGAGCATATTGGTTAATCCAATTTAAAGATGTCTAGAGTTTTTGTTTAACCTTCAGCTTGAGATAACTGGAGGTTGGTGGTTTCAGAGAGAGGGAGCGATAGCATATTCAGGAGAAATACCACACGCCAGCATTTGCAACTATTACCATTTAAATAGCCTGTGTCAAGCTAAACAATACACAAGGGTTTGGAGGACATTTTTTGTGGGAATTTGATTCCAAGGATCTTTACAATATGATAAGTACATGATCCAAAATGACACATTATGGACTTATTCTGGGCTGGGGTGAACACAGATCTCAAGCAAAGGATGATAGGCAAAACTGCATCCCAAACTGCACAGAAGGAGCAAGAAATTACAAATAGATGGAAAGCACTTTAAACAATTTCCTCCACTATGTACAGGACTGTATTGTGACATTCATCAGAGGAATCTCATCTTCCCAAGCTGCTTCCAATTTTCTGCAGCCTATTTGAATAGGTCTACTTCTATCTGGACCAAATTTAAGGGACTGGTAGGGTTTTATTTCTAGCCATGTCAGTACTGCTGGGAGAATATCTCTATAAATCCTGACTTCTGAGTTCCTTGATCTGTACATATCCTACATTTGTTTACAGGTGCACACCTAAATAACTCATTAAGGTTAGTGTTTAGGAAGAATTTTCAGGATTGAGGATTAGGGAAAATTGTAATTTTTGGCTTTATTTCTTTTATTACATAAAAATCCTCAGTAAATTTTTATGAGAACCTGCAGAAAAATTCATGTTATAAATAAGGAAAAGTCTGAAAAAAAAATAAGGTCCGGGCTCTGAGAGTTATAATCTTGCACTTGAAATGTGAGGCAGGGTTGAACGAGGCTTGTAAGCTGCTCCTGCAGTGCTGGGCTGCGGAGAGCTGTGAGCACAGGGCTGGAGGAGTGCCGGTGCCCACCAGAGCCAAGCAGGGGGCGAGTTGAGAGGGAGAATGCAACTTTGGGTGTCAGAATCTGCAGTCTAGGTCGATTTTTAGAATACCAAGTGTGTGATAAATTATAGCTTAACTCTCAATTGTGTAAGTGTGACACTTTCATAATAAACACAGGCTGCTTGGGTTCATCTGAAAACAATCTTACACGTTTGGTTCATTTTATTCGTGGGGACAGTTTCTATGTCATCTGCTGAGTGGGTTTGGTGCATTTCCTCCTTGTTTTTCCAAAACTGGCTCTGAGTGCTTGCAAGGAAAGAAGAAAACAGACACCAAGAGGAACTGAAGTTGTTCATTGTGGGAACTGTGCCTACAAAATTTGTCTTAAAGATTTGAATATTTTATTTTTGTAAAAAAAAATTGATTTCAAAGACTGAGGAACAGGTCTTTCTGTTTGTATTCTTTATCTACAAAATTTCTTTAATTCTTTACTTAAAAAGATTTGCTCTCTTCTAATAAATGGACAAGAATGGATTGGTCAATACTAACCTTTAAGACACAGTTTTCGTTAGCAATCAGAAAGTTTTGCTTAGTGCTCCAGTCATATGAAAGAAGTGCGACACAAAGCAGGATGGACATTGTAACACTGACCCTGGCTTTGGGATACCGTAGGAGAAATAGTGTGCGTGGCAATATTGACAATGATATTGTGTTGTTTTTAGTGCCTGTGGATGTACTCTGAAGTGGCCTATCCTGGGGAACCTCCCTGGTTTAGTATTGTGCCAGTGCTTTGTTTAGCAGGGCTATTTACCATTGTTTCACTTTGTTATCTGTGTAAATGTTCTTTATACAGCTGTCAGTCTATTACCTGCCTGCGAAGTACTCTCTGAAAACAGATTCTTTACTTTTGCCTTTTTTTTTTGTTCGATATTATCTATGAGAGATATGTGTGTGTGTATACATATGTACAGGAATACACACTGTGTCTGCATTTGTGTGGCCCATGAGAGCTGTGGAGATGTTTGTGCCCACTTCAGCTACTTTCTATAAACTGATTACAATTTTAAAAGCTCATTGCAATATCGGGCATGCTAGAGATCATCTTCCAATTGAAAGCTAGTCTGATGTGTACTGGTGTGTACTATCTTGCTAATAGATGTTGTATGACACATGTTCAAAAAAGAAGTAACATTTAAAAATGACACTCAACGTTACTGGCAATGTAAATGATGGAACCTCATCAGTTTTAAATCAATTTGGATTTAATCATCATTTATAATTCATTTTATTTCCTCTTAAACTCTGCCCCAAGGTGTTTAGACTGCAAAAAGATAAAATGCATAGATGTATATTGCTGCCTAATAAATCTCTTTCATGTTTTCCACTTGCAGAGACAGGGTAGTCTGACCTTGGGAAAGGGCTATAATCCAGTGTCTTTATAGAGATGACGAAGCAGCTTTGACAAGTGGAAGTTAAACCCTAGATGGTCCAGGACTATCTAGCCATTGCTTAATCTTCTTAATATGGTAAGACAAATCCCATTCTTCATTTTTATATTAACATATTTCAATTTTATTACAGTTTTTAACTCTTAAGCAGAGCTGTAGAAGCTTGGATAGAAATGCCAGACAAGCACACACATTCAAAAGAAAAAGAACTCCTCAGCTCAGCAAGCTCACAAGTTTCAAAAAGCTTATTTTAGATGGCTATGAGTGAGGAAAAATTAGGGCATTGAGCAAGCCAACTTAACTGCTGCAAAGATAATAAAATAACGACTATAAGATAAGAATTAATTACTATTAACAATAAAATACATTTATTGTGGGTCAGGCTTGCTGTCAAGACAAGATTTCTAAGTGGCCACAGACTTACAAATGGTCACTTCTGATTGTTACCTGCACCCCGTTTTTGGGGGGCAGGATATGATTATCTCCAGTGGTTTCTGAGAAGGATCATCTAATGTCAGCCTTAACCTCTGTGAGGTGACTGCTTGTTATTGCAGTCTGCACAGAGACTGACCAGAAGGATTCCGCTTTGAAAACTGTGTCTGGAAATGAAACTCTCTTCTTTTCTGTGTCTCTTTTTCATTCTTCTCTTCCCAACTAGTATAATGGACATTAGTCTGTATTGGAAGAAATTGTTTGCCACTGAGCGGGTTGCACAGGCCACTAAAGCAGCCAAAGAGCTGAGTGGTGGTTGAAGTTGGCCAGTTTAATTATGGAAACAGATAATATTTTCAACACCACATAATTTTTATTTAAGAATAATTAAATATTAAATATTTGATGGTGAACTTTAAAAAATTTTAACTCCTTTTGCAAACATAGGGACAAAGAGTCTGATGTCTACTCAGTGTGTGCTTGGACATTAAAATCTGTGATTTGAGCTTTATGGTTCTGGTATGTCAGTGGTTTGGTTGCTATAATTAGATTATATGATATTTTCTAGGAAACTTGTTCACTTCTGGGTTAATTTCTTATAAAATTTATTTTTCTTTGATAAAAAAAGAACAAAATTACTAATAACAAGAAAAATTCAGTATTTGCAAATATGTTTAAAAATTCACAAAATGAGTAATAAATTATAAACAGTTCAAATCCAAATTGATTCTGCTGAAGGGAGTTGTTCTGAAAACATTTCCCATGTTTCGCTAGCTCTAACATTTAAAATCCCATGCAGAATAAAATCTCTAGAAAGTGTGAAAGATTTGCGATCCTTGTCAAAAATCCCCAAACCAGGCTTTGTCCCTTTGCTGTAAGGGTGTTACTCATATTTGGAAATGTGAATTTTGAAGGGAGGATTTTAAATCTGGCTTCTTAGATTCTGGTTGTATTCAGCATGCTTGTAAATAACCTTGGAAAGGGCTGATTAGGTATGAAATACAGGCTGTTGTTTGATTAAATTTACTTGAATGCTCAAAACCAAAGCTGATTCTAAACAGGTAAAGCATGTTTTCTATGAAACTGAATGGCAGATGAAATTAAATTTTGGTAAATGGAAAGGAACTAATGTATTTAAATATGCATTTTGATTCAGTAGTTACTATTCAGGAGGGAGATATTGGCGTTGTTGTGATTAGTTCAATAAAACTGTCACCTCAGCACCAGTTAAAGAGGAAAATACAGTTCTATAAAACATCTTGGCAAAAAATAAGATAAAATAATGAATGCAATCCTTTTGAAATCTAGGCTGCATTGTGATCTTGAATATTAAGACAAGAGTGGTAAAAGTTCCCAGAGGAACTAGAAGAGCTACAAAGAACAGTAGACAGAGGAGGGTTTCTTGTTGAGGACCAATTAAAGCATTCTATACTTCCTCCTTGGGAAAGAGAGGACTGGGGTTATGGCAAAGGTCTAATAACTGACAAATGTATAGGAAAGGTAGCATTTTTATTAATTCTTATAATGTAAGGATGATGGTGTACTGAATAAAATAATCATGCAACAGTTTAAAACCAACAAATGGAAATATTTGCTTCATAAATGGTTAATTAAATTGTGGAATTCCCTGTCAGAGGGTGTGGTGGAGATATGAAATAGGAATAGGCTCAAATGGGATTTGATTACTTTGTGCTGTAATGAATAGGCGTGATTTTGTGGATTTTGAAGAAAATGCAGTCTTCAGATGTAATTCCTCCCTCTGCTTTCAGACATAATATCCTGCTGGAAGGACATGCCAGTCTGTATTTTCCTGGTTTCTTATAGTATTTTCCAACTGTGGGCCTTTTTCAAAACAAAATATGGCTGTTCTTATGATCTTCAGACATTTGAAAACAGGATTAATATTACCAGTATTAACAGTTTCTCTATGAAGTGTGATATTAAATTCTCACATATGTTTACTATTTAATCTTGTGAAGTGCACCTGCGAGACATCTACACTGAAATGTGCTGTGCTTGGAGAGAGCTCTCCAAAGGTCTTTGTGCTTTCCCCATGTGGTCATGCACAGGAGCTTTGCTGCATTCTCAGGGTTTTTGGCAGTCATGGGTGATCATAAGGACAAAAATGCAGGTGCAGATTTAGGGACTGGGATTTTCTGCTCTGCGGTTGCTGTTGGGTTTGGTCAGAGGGTTTGCTTCTGATAACACAGCTGCATCAGCTGGTATCTTGATCTTAGGGCTAACAATTTGATCTGTATGGGAAATAAACCCAAAGAGACCAACAGCATGGGTCTTCTCTCTTCCTGTTTGGGGTCTTGTAACCCTGTCTGCATTCTGTCACCAAGTTGCAGAGCAGCCCTCAAATAGGAGCTGAAATGGACCCTGTTATGTTCATCCATGTTCTTTCCTTACCTGTGAATAATCAATGTAAATGAGTTTGCATTGATTTGGTGTGTAACCTCTTTCACATTGTTGCGTATCAATTTCAGGACCAAGTAATTGCTATAAGGTTTTTATTTTTTTGTTCTTTGCTTTTGTGATCCATAATAGAAGTCCTATTTATTTATGGTAAATTATACAAGTTTGTGGATGCATGTCATATTTCTCAGTTTGCAGGATTGCTTTTTGTATCAAAAAGTGTCCCAGGGAATGGAGGAAAATGGGCTAAGTAAGAAATAAGGTAACAAAAACAAAAGGAGAAAAAAAAAAACAGTGGGATTTTGAAATAGCCCATGCAAGAAAAGGTATTGTCAGCAAATTCTGGAACGGTTTTTTGGGTACAGAATCAGCAAGAAATATATTTCAGAAATACAGGATGCACACCAGTTCCCTTAAGCCTCTCCTCTCTACTTTGGCCTAAATTTGACATTGCTGGCGTGTCTTCCTCACAGCAAAGTTCATGGAAAGCCAGAATGGTGCAGCTGGTTCCTGGCTAGTTTGTTGCTAAGGGAAAATCTTAATTAAAGCCTCCTTCATTATGTGCTACCATGTCCTTGGAAGGGATGGGATGTTGCAGAGAATATTCTATGTCAGGGACAGCTTCAGAGAACACTGGTTAGGGAATACAAGTTCTTTGGAGAATGAAGTGTTTTTAAAATAGATAATGATATGCAGAGTCAAAGTTTGGAAAATTTGGCCTTTGCTTTGGATTTGCAATGCTTTGGGCATTCTGCCTGTAACTGTACACACACATACCCTGGAATGTCTGCCAGTCACCTGCCACTTGGTGTGGTGACATCCAGACATGCTTCTTGCCAGGTCCCACAGGACTCCTCGTTGCTCTATGCTCAAAGATTTAAACCAGATTAAAAAGAAACCATGAGAACCAGAGCACAGAAAAAGCCCTTAAATATCTGTGAAGCATCACTGGCCTCTCACAAGTGACAGCACTCCTTGGCACAATATCAATGGTCCGGGTGCCAGTGGATATCAGTGGACAGCGAGAACAGGATAGTGAGCTGTCCTTCTGAGAGCTTCTGGGGGACACTCCAGCTCTATTGATATCTTAAACAAAATGTTGCTTTAACTCAAAAATAGTATTTTTCAATATTGCAACTGCAGTATTTCAAGCTGGGCTAATTCTGCTTGAAATTTATATATAATTTTAATTTTCCCCACAGGAAAAATTAAAAAAAAAAAAAAGTTGATTGAACCATTCCCTCTCACAGAATCCTGAAACTGCACTTTTTTGTAATTTGTTTAACAAAAAAATGCTCAGCTTAGTATCTGGGAATTTGGGATTAATATCCTTGGCTAAAATTGTGTCTTCATCCAAGCAAAAAATCTCTCACTCTTTAAACATTGACTTAGATTTGTTGACATAAATGAAGAAACAGTGCCTTTAGACTTCAGAATTCACAAATGATTTAAGGGTAAGAGAACACCCTTTTCATGACAAAATTATGGAGGTGAAGAGCTTTCAGTAAAATCTTTCATATTTTGCTAGAGAAGCTTTAAAAATTCTTCGCTCCTGAATAGATTTAAAGGATTTGTATGAGCACAAATGTTTGGCTCATCCATTTCGTTTAGAGGATACATAACAGACCTATAGAGACCAGTTATTTCTTTTAAAGGGGACAACTGGGTGAAGAGATAATTTCATTGTGTACATATATTTCTCCAGAAACCACTGTCTTATGTTGGGAAACAAGTGAATATTGCCAAAGACATAAACCAGTGATGCTTTTTGTGTGGTGTTTGTTAATGGGATCTGCTGGAATACTTTACTTCTATTTTACAAATAAGAAATGTGCAGTAATTCTCAGAAATATTTCAGTAGCTGTTCTGTAGCTCAGTGGAATGAGACCTGCAGTGGTTTAATCTGTTTTTTAATTAATATGTCTATATCTCCGTAAAAACAAATCCAGTGGAATCTTGCTGACACTATTAACTCTTGTGATGCTATGCTACATATCAATAAACTCAAATAGAATTGAATGGAGATAATAGTCAAATTTTTAATTTATTCTGATAATTTTAAATTCTCAAAATTTTTTTTTCAGTTTAGCAGTGCATTAAAATAGCTTTCCCTTTTCTTCTTGAAAATATTTGCACATTTGAAAATGTGTGTCTGTTCAGATAAAAGTACTCTTGACTGCATTTAGCTTATTCTCAGTATTTCCAAGGTCAGACCAATAGCAGCATTCAAGGGCTTAATAATCAGATTCTGATTTGGGCCTTGGCAGTGTAAACCTATGCTAAGATATGACATTTCAGTGGTTTCACTTTGATGGTATTTTTGAGAGCAGAATATGACTTTAATTATTACATAGAACACAGCTTAGTATATCAAAAAACCTAGAGAAAAATTGACAAGCTCAACCTACTTTAGAACCATCATTTAAGCCAAAATTCATTAAAATGGAATTCCACAGAAGACATCCTATTGGCATTTCAGCTACAGACAGTAACTGAAAAATGCTTTTATGTACAGATTCATACCAAAAGCTTTCTGTCCAGCAGGTGACTTTCTGCATTAAAAGGTTTGTAGAAGTGGAGACTGTAATAGGATGAACAACCTTGATAAAACTCTTTGATTCTTATCTTTGAAATTTTTTCTCCATTACATTTGCCTTAGCTGGTGCTGCTGCAGTTAAGGGGATGTCAGTGCTCCCATTGTAAACTTCTTTCATGGGGTTTTATGACTTCATGGTAAAAAATAGCTTTTGTCTGAAATAGAGCAGATTTTTTTTTTTAATAATTCTTTGTTCAGTTAAATAGCGAATGTTAACTTGAAGAAACACATTTGTTGAAAATGAAAGGGCAATCTTCAGCTCAATAATATCACCTTGGATTAATAAAAATGACAGTATTTTAAAAATCCAATTTTGTTTTCACAGTTAAGATTGTTTGTTTGATTACCTTTTTTGCATGGCACTTTGTTTAGACAGGGAAAATGGATGAAGTTAGTTTCAGTGGGCTGGTAATCATTCTCACTCTAGAGTCGTTAGCACCACAATATTTAAGATGCAATAGCTGCAAGGTAAGTTTGATGAAAACAACTGCATATATTGGAATTTTCTGAAAAGTTCTAATGTTACATCCATCCATTTTTGGTTGCATTTACGTGTCACAGCCCAGCAGCGTTCGCCCGCTCAGCTCTGATTTCTGCCCTCTTGCCTGTGAGTCAGGCTGCAGAGCCTGGCTGTTGAAGATGCTGTCTGCAGCTCTTCCTTTCTCCTGATTCTGAGGGCACATTTTCACAAACAGGAGCTGGAAGATGAGTGAGCCAGGAACTCAGAGGGCCGAGCTCCCTTCCCTGCCCTCCTTGTCTTGTTTCCTTGCGAGAGCTCAGGCTTTGTCCTTTCTTGTTTCTTGACTTGTGACAATGCACCTGACTTGTTTGTTGAGTTCTCCTGGCTTTTGGGTTTATGTTCTAAGCAGTGTCTCTGCTGTTGTGTAGCTTAGCAAAAATGTGTTGTGGTGGAAATGTCAGTCACTTCTGTCACTGTGGCCTCTGTGCTGTTACAAATAACCTCCTGGGCAGAGGAAGTTTTGTGTTAATGAGTTTTATTGGGGGAGCTACCAGAGAATGGTAGTGCTTCCTTTTAAATCTAGATGTTTGGAAAGGGCTTTTGTTATTGCATGGAGGGCTACCAGACTCTCAAGACTTTTTCTTTTGCACTTGCTGTAAGAATTCAGGACTTGGGAAAAGACAAGTCAGCAGAGCAGAAGCAGCTGGGAGCTCCATGGGCAGTCAGTGCAGTTCTCTTGTGGGACAGGTGAGCAGTGCTGGGATGCTGGTGCGTTTTTCTCTCCTTGATTAAAACACAGCAGAACCAAGGTCTGTGTTTACTCTGGCTTTAGTACCCTGCAGCTCCCATCTTCCGTGTCCTGTGAGCTCATTATTTGTCATTATCTCCTGGTTTATGCAAGGTGAGATATATGTACTGTGAGATACAGGAATGAGCAGCTAAATACTTGGTAATTTGTATACTTAGTAAAATACTGAGAATATAATTCTTGGTTATGCTGTTTTCTCCATGCTTACAATATAGAATTAACTCCTATATGAGCACTATACTCATTCATCTAGAATGGGTATAGCGGATTTACCAAATACCTTTCTCTGTTGGAGAAGGCCCTTTGATAAAAGGGTAGCAATGATAATATAAGGAATAGCCTTCAGGCACTTGCAGAGACAGCATCTCATACAGCATGGATTGTGTCACTACTATCTTTGGTGAACAGGAGCCATTAGATTTGACTGTGAAGTGCTTTTAAACATTACAATCTTTTAAGAGATTTTCAAAATACCTATCTCAGTTCATTGACAACTACCTTCACTTGAAATTTATAGACTGAATATCTTGTTTTTGTAATTCAGAACACTAGGCAAATTTTTGTTTTGTCATAGGAAATATTAGAACAAATCAAAAGTGATATGAAAGCTTTAGCTAGAAAAGATTTAGATCTGTGATGCAAATGAGTTCATGAAAAATGATCTACTTGCAGTAGAGGAATAATGGAGCCAAGTTATTGGAAAGTAAAGATAATAGCATATCTGGGATCTCATTGTTCAAGAACTGCCTATAAATATAATGCATTATTGCTCAAGCATTACCAGGTTATCTCCATATTGCTCAAATATATGCGAAACACTTTTCAATATCTTTGGAAAAATGTTACGAGAGGATATGTTAAATTTGGGTTGGTCACTGTTGCCACATACAATGCAGACTGAAAAAATAGGAGTTGCATTGCTAGTCAAGTAACATTGCTAGTCAAAAATAAACTTGAGACAGGATTTTTTTTTTCATTCCCCTCAAATATTCTATAATTAATCAGAAAATTCAATTCAAATGTGAAATGAAAAAAGTGAAGAGACAAATCTCCTTTGTATGTAGCCTGGTCAATCCCCAACACCCCACTGACCTCTTGATATTGTTAAAGTGAAAGCTGTTGTGTATTTACAAACCATGCTCCTTCCAGCAGCACTTGGAAGGAAAAGTTGAAATGTCTAGGGCCCTACATGCCAAGTACAGTCAGGACGGGTTGTGAGAGTAGCCAGGAGTGAGAGTCTCAAAGCACAGGGGTTGTGCCTATTCCTCCAACTAAAGAGAAACAGCAGGGGCACTATCCCTCTTCCAATGGTTGTTTTAAGAAAATTAATTTATAGTAGAGGCTGAGGTGCTCAAACACACAGATAAAAGCCATGACCACCTTCTCCTCCTGTAGTCTGTCTTAAATAGCTCTATTGTGCCAGAAGTATGCTCAATAAACTTTTTTTCTCATCTGGCTGTTTTCTTTGGTTTGGGTTTTTGTTTGGGGTTTTTGTTTGTTTGTATTTTTAAAGAATAGTGTAAGTTTTGCTTATCTTTTCAGAGAGAGGCTGTTTTCAGACAGGGTACTGCAAATGAAATCTTTCTTCATCCATCAGTGAAGAGTGGCTGAGCAGCCATGTGATCCCAGCCTTTTCCCTTTGCCAGGTTTCCCATGTCTGCTGCAGGCAGCTCTGCTCACTGTGCTGCACTGTGTGCTTTTGTGCTTGGCATGGGCTATTGTCACAGTCTAGGTTTGGATTGAATGATGGGTGATGGCACTTATCAGTTAATAGTCACTGAATTTATTTTTATGGTTTTTTGTTCTTTTTTAGTATAGCATTATATGGCAAGGGCACTTGTTCTTTGCAGATATGATTAAGTGACTTCTCCATCTTTTGTGACTGCAGATATTTTGGGCTGTGTATGTAAGCCTGTATTCTTTAGGGAATAAAATATAGGAAGCTGAAGAAACTCCAGCTAATGAGCAGTAAATTCATTGGCAAGTTATTGTCCTTTCCCCTTGGTTTATTCTTAGTCTATAAAACTTAGAGTACAAATCGAAAAGAACAGATTCCCTTGACTCTCTTGCCCCCTCTCCATGCTTTTCTGTGTTGCAAAAAGGTTTAGCTCTGAATACAGTTGTCCCTCTTTCAAAATAAATTATCATCTACTTTGTAAGCAAGGAAAGCATCACAGATTGTGTGAGAGTTTCTTTCAATAATTTTGCTGTAGTCTGTCAGAAGAGGGATTTTTAGCCAAGGTGGGGTTTCCCAGTTCCTGAAGGCTTAGTGGTGTCAGCCATTCATAATGTCAGCACTTACTGCATCTATAGCGATGCTTCACATTCTAGTCTTGTTTCTAGTTTTCAGGGTCTTAATCATCCTGGAACAATTTGAAGAAGTTGGAGTTTTCTTTTTCAGCCATGTAAAGAATAAACAATATAGATAATCCATTAGAGTGAGAGAATGCCTTGGTACATCAGGGGAAAGTGTTATAGCAATGTGGACTGTATGCAACAGACGGTGAATGTAGCATCATCCTCCTGCTTGATTACCTCTGCCTGACCTTCAACTGACTCCATATTAATTATCTCCTCACCTCACCATGAAACTTCCATTTCAGCAAATATTTTCAAATATATTGGTCTTCCTGCACTGTATCAATTGGACTGTACTGGAAGATATTTTATCTTTAAAAGAGGTATAACAGAGAGTTGAGCAACTCATTGCGGGTATAAAAAGTACTGGTTTCTCAATCCATTTTGGTTCTAGCTTTCCTTCTCAGGCTGTTTACTGGTATGCTATTGTAATGCTGGTGAGTTTAGTTTTTTTTCTGTTGGTGCCATTATTGTTGCATTGTTGTTTGTTTCAGATTGGGTTTTTTGGACATATCTATTGCTGTGCTGCCCTACCTGCTGCACATCATGACTCACAGGCCATCTAATAATGAGGGCTGACTTAAATCCACTTTCAAGTGAACACTCCAGAAAACAAAATATCTGCTCACAAAGCTGAGGAATTCTGTTAATATTTACTCTCTTCTTTGTCTCATGAAAAATAATAATTTTAGGCTACGTAGTTTTTTTAACTGTATTTTTAGTAGGAGAGGGCAAAATTGTTTGGTGCTTGTGGGTTTTTTTTGTTTGGGTTTTGTTTGGTGGTTTTGTTTTTTTTTTTTTGGTTGGTTGGTTGGGGTTTTTTTTGTTTGGATTTGTTTTATTTTTCTTTTACATGGGAATCTCTTTCTGGCTATCCTGCTTCAGTCAGCACCTCTATTCAATTTGTCTTCCTATCTCTAAAACATGATCATGGCTGATTTCTATGGCTTGTGTAACCCAGGAGAGAGCTGTAGAGGTAAATTCGGGAAAAAGCCAGAATGCCACTGGCCCAGAATGCATTCCATGTGCTGAATAGTTTCACTTAGTTGTTCATGCCTCCTTTTCTTCATCTAAGACTTACTGTAAAATGCTTTCATGACTTGAGCATTTTCAGAAGAATTAAGACATGTCAAAGCAGGGTATGCTTTGTGGTGAAAGGGCTTTCTTACAGTTTTGAAGACTAGGTTGAAGTGCTGTGAATATCTTTTCCTTATTCCTATGTCTCAACCTCATTCTTGTATCAACATTATAGAGCATAAAATGCCCAGAACCAGTGGGCCATAGTATGGACTTGATTGTTCACCAGGTGCTGTAATATGTAAGAGTTTTACATTTGATCTCACATTTTTAATATATAGCCATTAAAAGTTAATTTCAGTGCTAGAAATATCCATACTCTTAACTGTTATTAAAATAAAGTTTAAAAATTATAAACATATGAAAAAAATCAAGTGTCAATGTGCCAGCTATTTAGAATAATGTTTCATTTATTTACATGCTCATCTTTTGCTAAGTCTTTTTTCTGTGTCAGATGCAGTTGGAGGTTGTGTATTATAGCCCAGCTTTGTATTTTAGTGATATTTTTAATATCTAACACATACTTGGTTAAATCTTAGCCCCCTCTTTCTCTCTGTGTATTTTAAGACGAAATGCCTTGTTGGGTTACTGTGTGATTAAATGCTGATATGTCTGTTCCACAGATCTGTTTAAGACTGTAGGTTTATTAAAATATTTAATGTAGATTAAAACACCATCATACATTAAACTGCAGTCACAATCTTCTTGGAATATTAAGTAAATGCAGATAAATGACACATTATCTGGATATATGTGTAGAGAAAAAATAATTTCAGCCATTTTCATCACCAGTTGTAAAAGGAGGAAAATGCCTTATGGTGCTTTAGATAATGCAGTTCTGAAACAGACCTTGTTGCCTCTCTTCGAGCATAATCCATGTAATGGCTATATTGCAGTGAGGATAAGATCATCTTATAAGTACCATAAATGCGCAATCTGCTGTGTTTACCCAGTTTTTCCTTTTCCAGTTCCTTTTCCAGTTCCTTTTTAAAATCACACTTAAATAGATTCCCAGCAGTAGTTTATCTGTGATGCATCAGAAGAAAGATATTTTGGGATTGGGAGAACAAAAAGCCCTATAGGTAGTAATTGCTGCTCTCTCACAAATTGTTAGCAAAGAGCATCCGGCTCCAACAAAAGAAAAGAAAAAAAGAAAAAAGGAAAAAAAAAAAAGTTTATTTTCAGGCACCCCTGCAAACAGAAGTAATCCTAAATGATGCTTTTTAATAGGGAAAACCCTGGCATATGTAATTAGAAAGGCATTTACCTCAGTGATGAAAGAGCTTTGTTATAATGTTAAAAACCACTGGTGTTGACAGGGACAGCTATAGAAAGCAAATAATGTTCCATTTTAATATCAATTGTGACATTTATTAATATTTTAGAAAGCAGGGAGCATGTCTGTAACAATCAAATGCTCTGGGAAAGCAGCAGTTTACCAAGTGCTTCTTAAAACAGATATATTGTCAAGCTATGTATGGTCTGGCTGTGTCATTTACTTGAAACATGAACTCAATGTATTTGTTATCAGCATGTCTGGATGCACTTAAATGAACAGTAATGTAGGAAAAGTGCTTTTCAAGGCACTGAGGAAGCCATCTGAAGCCCCATTTTGTATCTACTCCTTCAGAGAATGATTCTGATGAGGATATATAGAACTTTCCATAGGTGTGAGTCACCCTCATAAATAAGGGTATTGGCCCATCCAGCATTTCCCAGGTGCTCTTTCCCCTCCTCCCTGAACTTCTGCAGAAACTTGTGGGTTAATGATATGTGTTGCATTGCATTTTTCTTGTAAGGATCAGTGTTTTCTCCAATTCAAGCAAGCAGGGAAGCCTGTTTTGGAAAGTTATTTACTGTTTTGTTGCCTTTGACAAGCAGCAGTGGGAAGGTAAGCAGGGAGGGATGCTTTGAGCCAGATGTGAGAACATGATTTACTTGCACTGCTCTCTGCTAACTCAGGGTTCTTCTCCAGCCATTCATTCAAATCCGTAGGCGAGCACTTGTAATAGTGCTTATTCCATCTTTGAAGAGTTAAGATTTCACAAATGTAATTTTTAAATTTTTTTTTGTTACAGACATAAAACTATAACAAAGCAATTACTGTAAATCTTTTCACCTACAGAATTGTCTACAGACCTGAGATGTTCAAGAAGGCTTATTTCAAATTGTGGATAGGAAACATAGAACCAGAAAACAGCAGGAAATCTTTCCAAAAGGAAAATATTGCATTGTAAGATTTGATATCAAATTGAATTAATTTAGTTTGAATGAGAGAAGTGCATCAAACAGAATTGTCTTCTGTTATTACAAGGTAGTGTTATTGTGTTCTGAATATCTGACAGCAAAAGAAGACAATTTTCAGAGACACTGAGGAGCATGCATAGTCCTGATGCTCCAAGTAGGAATGCCATAAATACCGCTTCTCTTCTCATGACTCAGAATGTTTTCTTAGGTAATTGTTAATTTGTGTCAGAGAAATGCTACTGCTCCACACTATGCGGACCTGTGCTGGTTTGAAGGCAGGTTTAGAGAGACGAGTGGCTGTGAAATTTTTGTACAAAATTGGAATGGAGTGAGACGGGTGTGTCATTTCTGTAGTCCCAGAGAACCACTGGCATACCTGTCCAGCAATATGTGGAAAAGCCGTCTTTTCAAGTAATTCTGAGAAGGTACCTTCTGCGGCAAAAAAAAAAAAAAAAACCCAGAACCCAAAGTGAAAGCAATTTCTCAAGTTTCTTCACCAGTTAACAGCAGCTGAAGCTCAGAAGAAGATTGTGCTGAGTGTTACGCATTTCTGTCTTTACTTGTGGCTAAGTCCTCGTTTATTTCACTGATAATTTATCTGTGCACTAGGACCAACCAGTGTTTAAACATTCCCCAGTCATTGCCTTAATTTTCACAGATTTTTTCTGTTCTACTAGATATTCTCCTTCTCCCTTATTCCATTCAGGATTTATTAGGTCATGTTATTTCCACTCTGCATCTTTTTCCAGCAATCAGTAAGATAGAGGATGTGGAATAGGCGTGTTTTGCTCAGATCTGAATTGTGTCCAGAGCCTCAACATAACAAAATAATTGACGCCAAATCAGCTTGGACCGACGACTCTGAAAAATACAATCCCCCATCTGTGACTCAGCTTCTATTTTTGTTCTCTTCCAGCTGAAATGTATTCTGAGGAGAAGAATCGTAGGGAAGCTATTACCCCTTATAGATCATCTGCTCTGTTGGGTACTTAACACTACATCCATTATGGTAAAAAAAGGTAAATAAACATGGAAACTCTGTATTCCTTTTTTTGCTTTTTAAAACCAAACAATTGGACTTTGCATAAGGACTCTTTAACCTGTTCATGAGTGCAGTGAGGTATCTTCTTGCTTTAACTATTTTAAATTTCCACTCTTTCTAGTAGGATCCTTCTCTTTAGAGAATCTTTTCTTGAAAGGACACTCAAACAGTGAGTGAATTCATTGAAGTGAATTTTTAATCCATTGGAGTGAAAAAAAAAAGCTGTGTTTGCTTCAAAGCATCACTCACTATTCTGTCCTATTTCTTGAGCTGATAGCCAACCTTCAGAAGTCAGTGACATTCCATATTGCATGTTTCTTATCTTGTCCCTGGTTTGGCTTGAGAAGTGAAGAATCAACCCTACAAAAATAGGGATGGGGGGGGGNAAAAAAGAGGTGGGGGGGGGGGGGTAAACGTGGAAATAACCAGTCACTGGACCAGAAATTCTTTATATTAGGGATATTTGTTGATACTGGGGATGAAAAAGACTTATGTTGGGGAAAAGTAGTTCATAGGGATCTGAAGTTCTTTCCTTGTTTTTCTAGTGTCTTAGATTTCTGAGGGACATACGTCTGCTGACATGAATTACCCCATATCCTTTAGCAGCCTGTATTATTATGAACATTTTGGAATCAAACAAAATCTCCCACACTGTCCTGGCTGAAAGGATCTTTCAGCATCTCTTGAACTGTAACACCTTTAGTTATGTAGGGGATAAAAAAATAAAAGGAGATCTGCTAAAATTGTGACCTCTCACTGCTGGAGTGATTTGAAAGCCTTGGTCTCACAGGCAGTTTCCACATGTTCTGTCTTTACTGCTACTGATGAACCAAATTACAGTGTGGTCTGCCAAGCCCGTGTGAGACTGCTGTCCGAGGAGCTGTTCAGACACACAGAGCACAGCTTCTGCTTCAACGGACTTGCAATAAACTATTTTGTTTATTGATAAATGTACAGATGATATTACTTGCTCCAGGGTATTCATCTGGTCAGTGAAGAAGCTGTGTGACCATTCTGCCCAACCATTAACTGTTTTGTTCCCTCACAAAATGGAATATGATAAAAACAAAACCTTTATTTGATCTTTCCAGAGAAAAGATCCCTTTCATTACAATAGACAAGACATAGCTTCATCCACCACATATCTTTAACTCATTCTCTCCTCACCATGACACTTACAGGCTGTAAGTTGTGGGTAATAATAAGCTTTATGCTTATTTGCTGATGTTACTTGTTTTTTATCTTATTACTGTGTCTGAGACATCTTTCTTCTAGTTCCAAAGAAATTCTTTGCCATCTTGTTTGCATAATTCTATTTTAATCTTTCCCCTTGGTTAGTGTTCTGTTCCTTGGTAGAGCTCTGTATCACCTAAAGGATTTCTGTCTGCAAAGGTGAATCGACTTTGTAAGTGACACAGATTTTCACTCAGGCACCTGCTCCCTTGCTAACCTCGATTTTTACCCCAATTTAAACACTGTGAGCCACCAACTTTACTCCCTACAATTTCAAAAGAAGAAGAAAAAAACTCCTTTTCGTTTCAGTTTTTTGCATTAGACAAAGTTGCTTTGCAAGAGCAGGTTGATTTTTGTTTCTTGAAAGGTATCATGAGCTTTATATGATATTGAGAAATCCCAATTTTAGCCATCTGAAGGGTAAACCTATTGGTGCCTCAGGCAATGCAAGTAAAGGACTTGCCAAACTCAAATGTTTGTTCTTTTGGGAATATATCCTAAGCACCATAATTTCACAAGATGATTCAGTTGCCCCATGGCTTATTTATAAAACGTTAAAATGTTAAATACAATTAGTATAAGTGTCCTAATCTCTCTAGAGACTCTTTGCTTATAGTATTGCTTGGAGCTTGTGTAAAATAGTCTGGAGTATTTTATCTTTTTTTTGTTTTTGTTTGCTTTTATTTTCTGAGCCTGAATGGAAAAGGAAATTTCAAAGATAAAGTATTTTCTTTCTTCTTGCAGGCTACTACACTCTGCTGGTGAAGTTGAGGTAAACTGGTTCGATCCTGGAGCAATGATACAGTGTGGGTAGTCATGGTTCTATGCAGTGATTTTTAATATTTTATTTTTAAATCACTGTGTGATGAGAACATTGTAATGTGGCCTGTGTGGGACTATTTCCTGTTGTCAGATGGAAAAGGAAACTGTCTGTTTATTAAGGGGTTGATGATTCTGGGAGAATGTAAAACTAGAGTTCTCTGCTGCAGTAGTGTCTGTGTCTGCCTAGGAAGATTCAGAAAATAAAGTGAGGTGTTTGGTATGTTTTTTAAGACTTAAATATTTTGGGACCTTGTTCTGGATGAAACACGGAGGGGTTACAGTGGGGTTTGCTATGTCAGCAAACATAACATAAAGTAATGATGAATTTTGATTTTAGGTTTGTGTGGGCTTTGACTAATGTTAAAATCTGGACTGTGTTTGATATTTACTAGTCTTTCAAACAATTTCATTTTTCCATGATACGCTCATCATTAATGGCTAGCAGAAGTGGGTAGTCTTTCTAATGGAGACTTTTTAGGCTGCTGATAGTAATTCACACATTGATTCTTACATGTTTAATTGTGTGAAAAGGGTGATTTTAATTGATAGACACTAAAAAGAAACTCAGCCTCTCATTGTTAAGAAGGACTCTGTCAACTCATGGATCCAGTGTAAATTAGTTTGTTTATTTTTATCTGTTAGGATAGTTGGAATGTGTAGATGGGACATTAGAATTTGTTGTCAAAATTTCAAAGTAAACAATAGGCATAAAAGTTGTCACCTGCATGAAATCTCACAAGAGAGAGCTTGTGAGTCCATCAAAAACAGGGTACAGATTGAAGTCACTTTAGACATTGTGTACGAGGAAGGCCAGCTTAACCAGAGAGTGACGTAAAGGTGATTTAACATTAGAAATTTCTTAGTCCTCAGTGAGTTTTGGGCCCACCTTCCTCTGAATTTGCTGTGTTCAGCAGCAAAAGCAATCAAATCTTGAACAATCTTAAAAGTTCAAGGAAATATTTCTCACTGGTTTTATTGAATAAAAAGTGAGTTTGACTGCCAAGATCATATGTGAACAGAAAAGAACGCAAATACAGCAGAATGACACCCCGATGATAGACTTAAAGAAAACCTTTATCTGAGTAAACAACTGTTTATGGATGGTAGCAATGTGTGCTGAAAAAAATTTCTGTTTCTGACCTTCATGGAGGAAATCTTTAAGTAAGGTTTTGGATGAAAAGTGGGACAAGAGGCAGTGAATTGTGATGGATGTAAGAAAGCAAGGAGAAAGAAGAAATTGAGAAATGGGAATAGGGGAAGTGAAATAAGAGCAGAGACAAGTTTGTTCTTCAGCTACTTCTCAGTATAGTTTTTGGTACTGATCCTTTCAGCCTCAGAACCTTTATTAAAGGGAAGAAGTGTATTAAGACCTCAGCTGGTCACACTGATGGGGAGATAGCGTCTGTTTAGTGGCTGTACAGGACATAACTGCAACATGTTGTTGAGGTATAGTTTGATTTTTTGTGTTATCACATTCCCAGAAAATGGTGATTTCATTCTGCTGCTACTGATTTCAATAGCAATGATTATCCATATAATTTGTGACTGACACTATGAACACAGTTAATAACATCTAAAATTCTTTCCATTTGCTTAGCTTAGGATTCTGCTGCTGTGATTCATCTTGTGGCTTTTATTCTCCCATCCACAACAAAAATATGTATTTGAAACAAAGATTTATATAAAATGGCTTTGCCTATGACAACAACCAGGCCGTAAATGAAATGTGACAAGGCAGAGGGTGGATATTCTGGTTTAATAACTACAATTAATCAATCGATCAATCACTCTATGTCCCTAGGGAAAATGATACATTACATGGATGCAGATGATCTGTTGCACTGCCCTTGGGGAAGTTCAGGTTCTTGTATGCGATAATCATCTGCTCAGAAGTGACAGTGAATTTAAAATACCACCTTTACAATCTCCCTAGATTGGTGGATCATCAGATTGGATGATATAATCAGGAGTCAGTGCAGGTGATCTATAACTCTGTTCTACTCAAAGAGAGTAAGAAAAATTTTGTTGAGTTTTGCCAAGCATTGACTGCAATATAGCAAGGTAGAAATTAGGCCTTTTAAGATTTCCTTTATGATTGCATACACTTATATGGACTGGTGAATACAGATAGAGAAATAAACCAGATAATTAAATGGAAAATCTATCCAGGTGTATCTTTTGCAGAAATCCTATTTTAGTCTGAATCATAGGTATGGTTACATTTTGTTCTCAGTGTTAAACATGGCCTTAAATGTAATCAATTTGTCTTTGAATTTGAAAAGTGATTTCTTGCCATGAAATCTTGAGACCCTGCAGGATGAACTGAAATGTAAGAGGTTTTTTCCAAAACAGTGAGAGTTTTGACCCTTTGTCACCAACTCTAAACCTCCAGATGTTTCAACATAACACAGATACTCTTTTGTTTGAGTGAGCCTTGTAGAAAACAGTCTTATTAAACAATTCTGTCTGTCTGTATTACCTGCAGCCTATTTTCTTCTCATTTGTTTTTTTTCTGCAGCTTTTTCACAAATAACAGGATTTTTACCCCTTATTACAGCTTAACTATCCCTGCAGTTTTTCCCTTCACCTGGAGTAATAATCCTCTATTTGCAGCACTGTCAGCATCCTCACAGTAAACAGCTGTGATCTCACTGGCAGCAATGGATCATGATTTCTATTAAAGAACATGTAAAATTTTAAACCCAGCATATTTACATGACCCAATGTATGTTTTAATGAGAAACTAATTTTGTTGTTCATCTAGATAACAAAAGTAAAATCAGTTGCTTTGAATGTCATGGTACACAAACAGGACGAAGGATACTTCCCATTGTGTGAGCAATGTATTGTTGACAACATTGTATTCTCAGTTACTCCAATGAGGAATAACTATTCTTTTGCTATTATTAGGCTCTGATTTTAATAGATATATAGGGTAGATAACAAAGATGCAGAATAAGCAGCTGTGTTGCTTCAAAGAAGAGAAGATAATGTAGAGTATGGAAAAACTAATTGTGAATCATTCCAATTTTGCAGTAGTTTGTTTTCAGTAACACCAGTGAGTCTTGTCAGCAAAACTTGCAATTGTCTGCCCTTTAGTTAGGAACACAGTTCTGGTCTTTTTAAGAATTTATTTTCTGATATCTTTTCAGAAAGATTGTAGTGTGATTTGAATCATGAACCCATTCTGAATGAGTGAACTGGAAAACAGAGAACAGTAATATTTGGGAAGTAAATAAAAGTAAAAAACCAGTCCACAGTAGTGTTTACTTTTCTGAAGCCTTCTTAAACTTGTATTTTTACTACCCAGAAAGTGATCTGCTTCCTGAGTCATACTCCATGGAAGATGCCCTGGCAGATTTGGTGCCAAATGCTGTTTCTCTAGAATAAGTACATTTCAATTGGTGAGCAATCAAGCCATCTTTGGCTCTATTTTTTTTTTATGGTGTAAGCATCCAAACATAGGGTAATTATTGGATTTCATGGAGAATTACTAAAACACAGTATGCCAGTTAAAAAATTTATGGACCAGATCAGGTAATCACAATAATACTACTTCAAAATTTGAAGTATAAATAATATTTTTGAAACACATACAAAACGTATGATAGTTTGTGTTGGAACTTGAACACAGGTTATTTTGTTTTGCATCAAGAATGTGGTTTGGTCCAGGAGGTCAGGTAATAAACTAGAATAAATGGCAAACTGATTTTGTTAGTAAGGAGACATTCTCAGAGAAATGATGCTAAGCACAATGCCTGTTGTGTAGAAAATCTGTCAGTGAAGATATGAGGGGTGGATTCATCATTTCCATGCAGGGAACACACCAACATGTGGCATATTAGAGAGACTTAACTGCTGTCTCAAGAACAAAAGCTCACTATTTGGGAGCGGCAGTCAATTTCTCTAACTCACAAAACACTTTATCTGTGTTACCATGGGATTTGCAGATATGAGAACAATACCTGGACAGAGGGGATAATTTGCAGAAAACAAGTTGGTTATTTTAGCCCTTGGTTTTATTTGCTTTGCCAGTTGCATATGTAGGTTCAACGGTATGAAATTTTCACTTTGGAATTTCATTCCTAGATATTCAAGGATAGTTCGTTGTTGTTGACCATATCCTGTTAGGTACAGTTGCTTGGATACGCTGTGGGATCCTGTTTCTGCTCCTCCTAGAGTATGCAAATGCTATAGGCTATGCAAGTATTTTTGGTCACGAGCATTTGTAAATAGAATACTGAAATTCTCCTTCTGTAGACATTCCTGAAGAAAAACTTAATTGTATGAGTGTTGTCAGAAAGTATCAACAAAGCTGTTCAAAGATAACAAGTGAATTGCCATGGGTATTGACATTCTTTTGTGAGTGAAATGATTCGTTGTGTTTCAGAGTGAACAGCTGACCAGATTTTTTTGACTGGAAGATTTTTCAAGGCATAGGGTTCCCCTCTTTTGAAAGTACAGGTTTTCTCTTCTTTCTGAAATAAAGTTTTAAAATGTGCAATTCCTTCTACCTTGAAGGATTTAAGTAAAAGCACATTGGAAAATCCTAATTTTTTTTTCTCTCTACCCCAAAAAACTTGCCTTCCACTAAGAAATATCCTCAAAACCATAATGAGAATTTAGGAGCCTTGACTGCCCAAAGCCTAGTACTAAAATCTGTTCTTTTTTGTAGGTAGGAAATTACTTTTTCACCAACAGTTTGTTCAGAAGAATCAAAACACAAAGTAGCTTCAGTAAGATATGTGCACATTTAGAGACAAGAAGGTCTCTGAATTTGACAGACTTTTTTGTGGTTCTGAGTATATTTCAGTAGCCTGTTAATTTCTCTGACTTAAGTCTCTCTTTTGCTGGCTGAATGCTAAATACTTGCTTTAGTTGCAAAGGCAATAAAAGCTTCATGTTTGTACAGGTTTTTTCCTAGATGATTCACAGCAGTTTCATTATTTTATCTTTATAACCCAAAATAATTATTTTTGATGCATATATTGAAATGAAAACCTCATTCAACATAAAATCTCAGAAATGAATTTCCATTCCCTCAATCCTTTACCTGGCTTATGGCATGTGCTTGTTTTGTAGCAGCATTCTTTCCTGCTCCTTATATATGTGTGTTGTATTTCATGCAGTTTCACTGTAACCAGTCCATTTCTTTGGTAGAAAACTAACCATTATCTGTGACCAACCAGAATGTTCTGTATACGTAAGAAAATCCTGGATTTACTTATTATGAGAATGGGGTCACCTACTGGTCATAACAAAATTTTCATTATTTTAAGCTGTCTGTCATTTACATTAACTAGGATGTGCATAAGAACCTTTCTTAACGACTTTGTGTTGTTTCAATTAAGTTGTTCTTAGATCAAATCAAATAATGGTAGGATTTGTTGATCTGCAAAACTGCCTTCCCCATATGGATTGGTAAGAGATTATCCCACCAGGGGTTTAGTATCCAGGAAATTAAAAAAAAAATATCTGAATGACTAAATGTTTTCAAAAGGAGGAAACATCTATGATAATGAAACTGAGTCTATTTTAAAATGCAAGGGATCCTCTTGAAAGCCAGTACTAAGCACACTCAAAGAAAACATTGTACACTAAACACTGTGCATTATGATTATGAAACTAGGTCTCATTTAATCCATCAATATTTTGCTATGTTTAATATTTAAAGAGTGTTTTTAAACCATTATTCAGAAAACCCTAGGGTAAAAATGATTTTACAAATAACAAAGCATGCAAGAATGGAAGTTAATTTGACCTTTATCACTGTATTGTCATTAGTAAAAGAAATTCAATGGTAGAAGTAGTCAGCATATATGTATGTAATCTGTATCTTTTCAAAACAGGAGAATATATCAGAGCATTTTCCATAATTTTGAGACTTTTACAAATCAATTGCATAATAAAATATGAAACTGTAATAAATCCAGTTATACATCCCAAATATATGCCAAATGTGTTATCTTATTCAATAGAACGAAAAGCAGATGGTTGAAGGAAATTTGTTTTCCCTGTAATCAGTAGAACCAATTTCAAAAAGTACTTACAGAGGCTGACAGTGAGTCACCATCTTTGTTTCATCATAATATAGGAAATGTTGCTTTATCATCTGAGTGACCTGAATATATGTTTTTCATATTTAAGATTTAGTTCATAAATGAAAAATTGTTAGAGGAAAAATATATGTTTTTATAAAAGGTAATGTGACTGTATTGCACGATTTGAAACAGGACCTTTCTGTCAGAGCTTGCCTGGGGTTTCATTTCCCATGGATTGTCTTTTAGGATTATGATTGTTACACTGGGTACCACGCATCCGAAAAGGCGTTCAGGGGCTACTGATTTGTGTAAAGAAACCCAGACTGAACTTGCACTGCTTTTACCCCTTCTGAGTTCTGCCCTGCATTATTTCAACACTGTGTATCTCTCAGTACTAACAGCTTTCAAATAGCTGCAATGTACTTCATACAGATGCTAAACCATATAAAGAGTATTTATTATTTATAAGAATTCTAGTAGCAGGCTGATGATGGCTTCCTTTGGAAAGAGATCTTAACTATGCAGACTTGTGACTTGGGTATCTCACAGTCAAATTAATATGAAGAGTTTGGCAAATCCTTTATTTGTGCACTGAAAAGATGGTACGGTCTTAAATGAAGAGAGTAACAAAATTTCTAACCCCTCAAATGTATGTTGCTTTATTCATTATGAGGATATACAATGAAAATATCAGGGTGATATTGCATGTAGGGTGTTTTCTCTGTGGGAGAATCTGACAGTGAAAAGACAGGCCACTGCAATTAAAAGTCACCTTGGAAATCCTCTGCTTTGTCACGTGAAGCCATGTGATAAATTTAACCTATTAATAGAAATCTGCTTTAAGTAATTAATATAATTATATAGCCAAGTTCCTGTGAATTAGATGACTTGTCATCTCTCAGTAACCCCTTATTTTTGTGCCCCTACTCACAGGGTTTCTTCAAGAGAGGTGTAGGACCTTAAACTTCTCATTGTATCCAAGGGCTGGTTTTGCAGAATTGCTACATACTGGGTTATGTGATATCAATTGCATCTTACAAAGTGCCAAAGAATGCCAAATACTCAGAAAAAAGGAACTACTTTAAAGCAGATTCCTCAAGTGTGTATAAACCCTTTAAATTTGTGGGGACACTGAGTTATGAGGACAACCAAAACACCAGCAAATGTAGCATAGCTAGCTTTGGGCAGCAGGATTAATAGTCCTGTGAATTCACATGTGTCATAGGCAAACTGCTCCTGGCTTGTTCAAATCCTGTGAATGCCTCTATGACACATCAGTGTCACCCTGTGATAACAGGGTACAGGTACTCTCTGTGCTTAGTTCTACACTAGAGATAAAGGAATACAACTTTACATCCTGACGGTAAATTAATTGGTGGCTGTTGATCATTCACATGATACAGCAGAAAACCTCAAAAAAAAACTTATGAAGAATTAAAAATGGGGTATCATGGCAGGTTTTTGAGGGGGTATTAAAGACCTGAGGCATTACATTGAATAATGGAGATGGAATGAAATAAAATACTCTTCTGTTCACTGAGTTTCATCCATCTTATTTACCAAAGAAGTTGGAGTCCAAGGGAAATCCTAATATATGAATTGATGATTGCAGAAGGAGTACTGTGGATTCTGCTCTTGCAATTGAGTTGAAAGTTATCTGAATTTCTGCTGCTCAGTTTTCCCTTCAGCTGAAACCCAGTAATCCTTCACTGAACCACAGCAATGATTCCAGTCCAGGGCAGACCAAGAAGTTGCTTATAACCCCTTTGGTGACAATTAAACTCAGGACTTCTTCCTCTTGTCAATAGTCCCCATGCTTCAGGGGATGTGATGGTAGCCCCTCACACAGCTCAGACCCAGGTGCACAAACAAGTCTGTCTGTGCCCTACACAGCAGTGTTGTCAGCCTTGTATGCTCTGAGCTCTGGTCCTCTCAGGAGTAAGAAAAGCTTGGTAGAGCTGTCAATACCAGGCAAAACAATGTCTGATTTTATGAATACGCTTACTTTGGTTCACCACTAAAAATTATTGCAATAAAATTAATTTCTATATCTGCAAATGCTGTAACATGAAACACACTGCTGCTGACAATCTGAAGTGCTCATGCTGTCACCTGTTTGGTAGAGCTCTCAGCCTAGAGTTTGACATATGCTTCCTCAGTGGAGAACAAGGAGAGTTGTTTTGCCCAAGCATAACGTGTTTATGCAGCAAATAATTTGTAGAGGTATTTCATTGACATTCTTGCTACCTTGAACAGGCTTAACTTTAATGAGCTCCCCCTTTGTAGTTGTACTTTGTCTTCAGTTTCTTTTCTAGACCCTGAAAGCTATTTTGTCCACTTTATAAGCTTAAGGCTGTGGTGTCTCCCAGACCTCTTAATGTTTATGGTGGTGCATATTTGCTTTTCATTAACAGCAACACAAGAGGAAATAATAAAAATTAAGCCTGCATGCAAGCTGTCTATCTGACTTTTCCCTTCGGCCCAGCCCTACACCCTCAATTGAAGGCAGTCCCCCTGCCTTGCACTGGGCTCCTGGGAGAAAAGACAAATATTCCAGTATGGCAAGGATAGGGAAGAAGTCAGAATTTTTACACTGAGATCTGTGGCAAGGAGCCTTTGTAGTGCCCAAAGAAGACCTGAAGGTAAGAGAGTGTTCCTTGGCCGTCTGGGTCTCTTTGGGCCTTATTACACGGCTCAGACTCTGGGCTTCTCCCTTCGGCAGTGGCTCACTGCTGTGTAGAGCTGCACCTGGAGCTTTCAAGTGAGCTGTAGAAGGGCATTGGAGTTCTGAACTACAGCTGGGTAAATGCACAGGAGTTAGTTCCAGTGTGAGATACAAAAGGCTTAAATGAGCATGCATATCTAGCAGAAATTTAAGAGAAGCTTAGCCAGTTGTACACTGTTAAAGAAAACAAAGAGTAAATAGATTAAGACATGTTCAGTCTAAGCTCAGATGCATACTTTTACAAATAATAACATGAATACTGTGGATTCATGCAAGGGTCACTTAGTATTTCCTTAATAAAAAAGGGGGGGAAAAGTGGCATTGAAACCCTTTGTATATTATGAAAGACCTTTTTTTCTGCTTGACTGTTCAACATTTGGAGCTGTGTATTTATTGAGTTAAAACCTTGCATTTTAGAATTGCTATTTATTTTCACTGTTAATAAATAGGTGCAGGAAGCAAGAAAGGAAGATTTGTTTGCAGAAGTTGGATGTTGTTTTAAACATTTGTTAAAGTGAAAATGGGCTGAATATGAAAATAAACCCTATTTCTCCCTTTTTACTTTCAATTATCTGTTCCATAGTATATCAGTCAGGAATAATATAACTTATAGTTAATAAAAATAATTTGGTCTGGAAAGTAAGACAATTTATAAGTGTGTGTTATGTATCCATGACTCAGTGATCTGCCATAGTTTGGTAATCATGCATTTGTTGCAAAATACTCAACAGCTTATGTAAGAGGCTAATGCTGATCTCTGACATTTGAGCTTGGCTCTGTGTGTTTATATAACACTTCTTAATGACTTAGGTTTTCCTGACAAGTGCTGTTTTGATTGTAGCCTCTGTAAGATCTCTTTGCAAAATCAGTAAAAGCTGCAAACTATGAATGAAATGTTTATGCTGGAAGGTTGGAGGGCCACATGTTGACTGGTAAATTTTTAAAGTCTGCTCCCATCAGTGGGAATGTGGCAGGGTCTTGGCAGCTCTCGTGCCTTTGTAAACTGCAGTATACTGCTAACAAAGCCCAGTCCAGGCTTTTCTGTCAAGATTGCTAATTGCTTGGATCCTGCTTCTGTCAGTGCTTGTAATACCTTCTTGAAGGCAAGTGGATTCACTGACCTGAAGCATGTAGAAATTCTTTTCAAATTTCATTGATATTCTGTCTGAACAACTGAGAAAGAGGAGAAAATGCATTTCATTTTCTCGCTAGGTCACTGGAGATGATGACCATTTGAAGCAGCACAATGCTGCCAAATGATTGCCAGGGCAGACTATTTCATTGACAGCAGGTGCTCCAGCATAATACTCAACACAAGCAGTGGTTAACACACCGAGAGGGAGAGTTGCATGGGAGTGAGTTGCATTATTTTCTGGCATTGTGGAACCAAGTCGGTTGTGTCTGGGAGATCCTGTGCTTTATCTATCATAGAACAATGAAAATTCGTGTTTCTGAGTCTTGCTGCCACAGGTTTTGGCATAGTACTCTGTAATTTTGTCCCTTTGTGAAGGGAGGTGACACGGACAAAAGGCTGGCTTTCTGAGGCTGTGTCCTGTTGTGTGAGGATGTGTGTGTGGGATCTCTCTGGAATCACCGAGGGGAGGGAGAGCAGTGTCGGTGCTGCGCCAACCTGCGTCAAGGCGAGGGGGCAGCTCTGCAATTGCAGGAGGACTGAGAAACCTGGGCTCTCTGCGGTGGGGAAAACTCACTGCTCAGGTCATGTATAGTTTATAGGTAGGTATTTCCACATTGCAGACAATAGGGTACCTTTGTGCCGTCAAACAGTGGGGTTACTTGGATTTTTATAAGTATCTGGCCACAACTAGGCCAAAATTGGCAGGTGGCACATACCTCATCGGAAAATGCAGGTGTGTGTAAGATTTAGTGGTTACTGACTGAATCCACATTTCTCTTAAGGTTTGTTAATGTAACAAAAATGTGTGCTTTTGGCTGTAAATGGGTTTGATGATTATTGAATGTCCTGTGTAAATCTCTTGCTGGTCTTTCTCTTCTGCAATACGGATATCCATAAACTAGGTCATACCAACCCCCACTAGCTATTTCACTAGATGACAGTCTTGCAGGAGAGAGCAAGGATAGGATGAAGACGAAAAACGAATTTCTGTTTTATCCCTGCAGGAGGGTTGCCCCTGCCAGGTCTGGGTTTAGCTGTGTGGCTGGTCAGTGGCAGGAGTTTGTGCTTTCTAATGCTGGCTGTACTGAGCTTTTTCTGGGAACAAAAGGGCTGGGTTTCTGCTGATGTCAATCTGACCCCTTTTCAGAAGCATTAAATTCAATCAATCAGAAAAAAAAGTTTTTTGGCATGCTTTACCTTTATGATGTGGTGGTTTTTTTCCCTTGTCTTTTTTTTTTTAATAATTTGATTATTCATTTATTCCTTTGACTGAATTTAACTTGATCACCTCTGTGTCACATCAAAAAGTGTTTCAGACCTGAGGACAGCTTGACTTCTCCAAGTTCTTGCTTTCAACTTCCAACTCTAGATTTTAATGAGCATCCATCTGATTCTGCTCAAGTGGCAGCAGGTTATTATGTCTGCTGTGATACAGATTTAATTGTGTGCCTCTGTTACTATGCTGAGATTCCTGGAATCTCTGTAACCACTTTGATGTTCTGTATGTTTAAAAATTGTGTGAGTTATATTTTTCCCTCAGAGGTAAGGAAAATATTTTGTAATTCAGGCTGAAATTATAGAAGGGAAAAGTACCATGGGAGGCAGTGAACATTTGTGGCTTTTCTGATCCACTGGTGGTAAGAATTTCAGCTGCAGTGTTACAGAGATCTGCTCGTGGTAATGTGTCAAAGGATTTGTCATCACTGGCATCTCTGAGGTTGAGTTTTATTAGGCGTTAGTAACCTCTTCCCCTTGATTTATTTTAACTGGTATCATCTCTTTTGGCAAGCAACATTATCACAGCGTTTTTGCTGCTGGAAGTGCCATGATTTACATAGCTGAAAACCACATATCTTTGCTAAAGAGGAATTTATCTTAAGGCTGTTTTATTGACAGGAAATCCACAAACATCATTAAAACTCTCTGAAACAAATATCTGTAGTTGATCTTAGCTGTGCGGAGAGTGTTCCTGTTATTGCTGAAATCACTGTTACTGTTCTATTACAATAGAGTCTTACTTTGATTTCCATTTATATTAATTTCCTTTTACATATCTGTGGTGTGTGTTTTGTTGAGCTTTTTTTCCCCATGAAATTATTAAGGGCTTCAAATCAAATTGATGATTGCATTATGTAGAAATAATTTATGAAAAATGTGGTCACAGGCATAGTACGGATCAAGCAACAGTATATTAGGGAGTTTTCTGATAGCCCAGTTAAAATTATTTTCTATTGTTCTTTGGAAATAATAGAAGGAAGGTGCTGTGTAGCACAAATTAAAATACCTTTCAGTATAGAAAAACCCCTCAAATTTCTATTTTTTTTCTTGCAAAACTTTGACACTTTGCATAAGAAGAGGGGATAACAATGTGTAAAATCAAAATATTATGAAAAATGTTTAAATTTCTCATTAAAAAAATCTGAAAAATGCAGGGACATCCATTTGAAATGGGAATGTCATCAAATAAAGAATGGTGGAAAAAGATTTTATTTTTTTTATGGGGAGATTTAATTCCTTCAATAAAATAATGAAATTGCTTTTCTATTTGAAGTATCTTTGTCACTTTCTATGTAGCCAGCATATTATGTTAACTCTTTCTTTGATATATTTTTGAAGCTAAGTGGTTTTAATCCCTTTGAATTTCACAGTACTAATTTTGTCTAATTTTTATACAGTGATTTAAACACAGCACTCTTTCATATTTCAGAAATATCTGGTTAAATTCATTTAATATTTATATCTGCGAATCATAATTTGTTTTTTCTTTTCCTGAGGATGATGTACAATTTCATTTGACATTTATCTTGATTCAAGGACAGTGTTAATTTATTTCTGCTTGGCCTTGTAATGTCTGTTATTCAGTGGAAGGGATTGTCTGCACCTCTGTATGAAACTAAGCTGTTAACTTGCAATATAATGCTCTTCTAAATTGAAGGATTTTCAATTTTCCTTTATATGACACTATGGTGTTGATAACTTTACTTCAGATCCTGGATTATGCACTTCTGGTTTATTAGCAGACAAGTTCAAATGTTGTCTTTGTTTACAAAACATTTGTGAGGTATATTTTCTCCTTTCACTTTCTGATGATCTAAAATCCAAGTTTTCTATTTCAGCTAAGTTTAGGTTCTAGTATATAGAAGTGTGGACATGCCTTTTATCAGGGAAAAGTATTTTTATGTGTTTATTTTCTGTCTATGGTTATGATGATTCTTAAACCTTTCAAGTCCTTTGCTGGAAGGCCATGGCATTGATGATTTCTCTTCTTTCAAATTTAGGTACACAATTGGCGTTAGTTTCCCATGATCACCAGCACAGTCTGTTTGCTCTTTCGCCATTGGCCTGCAGTTCCATATTATATCTGTTGGTCCCAGAATATTTTAGGTTTACACATGTGTGCAAAGGGAAAAATTAATTGGGTTATGTGTGAAGTAACAGGGTAATCTGAACTTTTCTCAAGGGGAAGGTTGCTGTGTGGCCAGGAGATTACTCCAGCGTAGTAACAAAGATGAATTGCATCACTTCGTTGGAGACAATGCTTAACTCTCTCTGTTATCAGATCATAAACTCAGTCCTAATGTGGCCCCTCTGTGTGCATCATGTACAAAAGGCATGCAGAAAACAGAGGCTTCAGTGGGTTCGTGGGACTGCCTGAAATATTTTCATTGTTTGTGCTTAAATGCAGTCTCTCCTTAACCTTTTCCACAAGTGCAACAATTACATGTTAATCTCCAATTTTGTACAGTCCTCAACAATGGAGTGCCTGCTTGTGTTAAATGCCTCTTTATTCCTAAAGTCAAAGCTGCAGATTCATTCTACATTACATTTTAAGGGTAGAAATTAGTTTGGGACTACCTCTTAAAATCTTTCAGTTGCTAACCCACACCAGTTCACATGTTGCACTCAAATGCAGTGAGAAAGAGTTCTGCTTTTAGCTCAAAATATTTCATAGTGCTTCTTCTCTAAAGCCTTTTCTTGAATTCCTGGTTTGTATTACTACTGATTTAATGGTTTCTCCTCTTAATTTTTTTTTTCAATTTATGCATCTTAATTTTAGATTATTTCAATTGGAGAGATTTAAAAAGCCCTGGAATTGTTTTTTACCTATAATTTATACTTTTAGACGCGCTGTATTACAGAGATAAGTAGGGATTTTATTTTAAAAATTATGATCAGAAAACATGGCAACTTCTTGTGATTTTCTTTCAATTTTTTCTAATGAATTGTGTAGACTTGCTGAATGATATGCTTGCTGCTGATGCTTATAATTGCATATCGATCTATTTGTTTTTCAGTGTGACTTTATAATAGAAGATGCTGAGGAATACTGTGATGATGCTCAGTAGCCTCATGTTGACAACTCCAAGGAAATTGTAATTAAATTGGTAGACATGACTAGTAAGTAATGTAAGATACAATATTCTCAATTTGTGTTTAAATGTGAAAGAAAAGAGAATTTTTGCTACTTGAATTACCTCAAATGGTTGCAGTTATAATTTTTTATGCTGAATCCTCTTCAAATGTTATACCTTTGTTGCCATGTAAGTAATCGTGAATTATGGTTATAGAGCCTGGGAACAAAGGATGAATTTAGACTACTCATTGTAGAAACCATGCAAGTGAAGTATTCAGCTCCTATTTTTTGTGGATCTTACAACAGTAGTGGGAAGAAAAATGTCATATATTACATATTATCTGAGATGTTGTTGGCTATATGATGCATACAGCATGAATTCCTGTATTTGTTTATTATTGGAATATGTTTTATTGCAGGTATTTTTACAAAGGTTCAAAATGTTGCATTCCTCAAGGGTGTGGATATTACGGTTTTAAGCATACCTTCCAAAGATAAAAACAAGCAAACAAACAGACAAAAACCACCAAAAACCCAAACCACAAAAACCCTCTGTTTGTCCCAGGCTGGTGTACTGTACCAATAAAATATGATCTCCATTATAATAACCTACTTTATGAAGATTAAATGGTTTTGCAATTCAAACAAGGTAAAATTGGTTTAAAGCAAAATCAAACACTAGTTTGCTAGTTTAGGATTTGAATAGTGGAATGAGAAATCTTTTTTTATATTGCTATTGTGCACTGGTCAGCTAAGAAGTAATTGCTTTTTATAAGGCAAATTTGCTTTTACTTTTCCAAGGTAATGAAATGAACCTGAAACATTTCCTTTGAAATCAAAGTCACTATCACTCAAATGTCACCAGCAGAATTCCATCATATGGTTTCAGCAAATACATAATGAGAACGTAGTGCTTGGAAATGATTGACAGGATTCTATTAAAAAGCTTTACTACACATTCATCCTTAATTATCTGTGTTGTAAATCAATAGTGATTTGACTTTTTTTGATATTTACATGTTACTAACATGTACAGACAGAGACATCTGGATGCTATTTGGAGAAGAATAGCTTGAAGATGTAAGTTGGAAACTGCAAATGCATTGAGGGAAGAGGCTCTGAATTAATTTTTTTTTTAATACCTAATGAAATTCTGTGCAAACAAAGTATGCTCATTGACACAAGAAAGTCTTAAAATATAATATGTAAAATTATTCAAGGAAGGAAATAATCTAGGATTGAATCAAATCTTTGAACAGATATGTGTAAAGGTCTAACAAAGAAGTTATTCCCTAGAGTAAAGATATTCTATTGCATAAATTCAAAGCTTCTTAAGGAAAAAATTATGTCAAATATAGTTTAGCTCCTCTCCAGGCTCATCATCAGTTCAGAAGAGGAGACTTTTTTTGTGGTTGAGGAAATGCTTTTTAGGGGCAGAAGGACGAGGAATGTAAATTCACTTGCAGTGAGAGGGCAGCATACTTTTAGCAAAATAGTATCAGAAGGAATGCTGCAGCAGGGCCACAGAGTAGAACAATTTTCAAGCCCACCCTGGTGATTCTAACATATTCCTTCTTGTGAATAAGACTAGAGTGAGGGCTGCAAAGTTAAAAAGTGAATTAAACAAACATGGTTCATTTGAATTAACAGCTTCTTGGTATTATCATGTGACACTGTGTTTAGAGGGTGTTGTAAAAGTTGCTCAACAACCACAGAGAAAAACTATTAAATACAACAAATACCAGTAGGGCAACACTGATCAGATTGCCCTGGCTCTCATGACTCAATATTTAGCATACTGGGGAAGACTTGCGTGGCAGAAGGGGGAGGAAACAATACTTCATGCCAAATACAGTTTTAGCCATTCAAATTACCAACAGCTTGGGAAGCTTCCAGTGACAATGGATAAATCTTGCAAGAGCTGTAGTGCAAAATGGTAACAGTGGGTGTCTGCTTTATAATGATCAGACCCAAGAACAGAATGACTGTTCTGTAAGAGCTTATTTATACGTAACAAGAAAAATATACCTTGTTGTGGAGATCATGGAAATTTGTACATAAAGTTTTCATGCTAGATCTTGCATTCAACTAAATTGAAAGTTATCTCAAAATGCTTGAGTATCCTAGAAGACAATTCCTGACCCAGTTGTAGCCCGAATACTACTAATCAAAAAAGATTGATTTGTACGCCATCCAGACTGATAATGAAGATTGTCATAGCTCAGTGCAAAGACTTTGACAGTACTCTGCTCACTTAAAGAAATATTATTAGATTAATTAGAAGACAAAATTAAATTAGGATAATAGAATAAAAATTGAGAATTTTACAGAATATTTGATGAATTACATGGCAAAGCTTAATGCCATGTATTATAAAGACCCCTTTTCACTTTTGAAAACAACAAATAAACCCAGCTCTACTTCAGGGAGAAGTTAGATACTCTGTAATGTTATAAAACAAGTTTTAACCAAAGGAAAAATACAAAAATAGAGAAATTACAAAGTAAGAGTTAATTATTACAGAAAGTAAGATGATGGAAAAGAAAAAGACATTACTAAGCCTTGAAGATTTTGGTTAAATGGGCATAGTTTGATAATGGTATTGAGTTGATTTAATGTACTTGAAATAACAAACATGTTCTGTTACATTAAAATGGAATAGATGTGTGCAATTACCACAACCCAGGTGTGGACGAATTAAATTAAACATCTGTATCACACTTGTGATTGGTGATGCAGTTAATAATACATGGAATGTAAATACACTAAGAAAATTATACATAAAAACATTGCATGGCAAATAACTGAATGAGCACAGCAAATGTTACAAAAATTGGAAAAGCATTCAGAAAGCCCACCTAATTTTCAAAGATTTCTTTCTAAACATTGCTTTAAGAAGAACTTGGAAATTGACATTTTGTTGGTTCTTTTTCAGAAAAATTAAAAAGGTTTCCTTCAAAAGATCAAAAGAAAATTAACACTTTTTCCCTTTGTTATGACTTGGAATCTTCATCTTTACTTCAGTCCATGCAAAATAATTGAATGATTGGAATAAGCCTTGAATAATAGAGTGGAAATTGGAAAGTATAATTAACGACTCCTGAACAGACTTGATGGAAGATAAATCTTGCCAAGTTGGCGTGGTGTAATTTTTAATGTGATTTAGATTGGCTGATACAGGAAATGGTGTTTTATGTGACAAATTCCTGTAAGCACTCGTTTAAGATTTTGGGTGAGAAAATGTAAGAATGATAAGTCAAGTGGTGGATCTTGAATAAAAGGAAGTCCTAAGGTAGTAGTTTCAGCACTATTTGGGGTATTAATAATTTTTTTCAGACTAATATTTGGAACACCTCTTTCATTGACCAGGAAGAAAATATAAAATTATTAAAAGTGATAGTGCAGTAAAGAGGTATTTGGAGAAATGATGAATAATAATTACAAAATTGTGCTGGTGCTGATCCATGGTCAGTTGAATGTACAATGGTGATGTTGCATCAAAGGATAACATATCTTTTGGTGTTGAAAAAAACCTACATTAGAGACAATATTTTTGTTGCATCTGTCACCTTTGTAATCAAAATAGAATAGTGTATTCAGTAATGGAGTCACCATCAGAAAAAGATGTGAATAAATTGAGAGAGGTTCATAAAGCCATGACAGTGATGTAAAACGTGCCAATATTTCCTGACAACAACTTGTCAAGAATATTCTACAAGAATATTTGAGGAAATTGAAAAAATACAGTAATGTTGTCCCACTGCTCAGTTAATAAAGTACAACAAACTTTTTTCTGTACTTCTGTACACGGCAAAGAAGAAATGTGAATTCTGATTCTGCCATGCTCTGCTCCTTTTGTTAAAAAATAGTTCATTGTGTTTCTGGCTTCTAGTTTCTCCAAGCTGCCAGCTGCCAAGCCAGGCGGGGTGACTGGTGGTGGTATTATCCTGCCTTTCTCCAGACAGACCATGGCACTGTGGAGCCAGGAGCAGCCACTGAAGATGTTCTGAGGTAATGGAGACTCATGTGTACAGTGGCACTCAGCCTTCACAGCAATGTGTGCACTTCCAGAAATAACACAAAGGTTTCCATGGGTGTTGCCACAGATGTAGCTGGATCAGGTTCAGTGAGGTGGGAGCTCTTGTGTTGATGAATCTTCAGCTGATTCTGAAGTTTGTTGGCAGTACACATGGTCTTTCTGAAGATAAAGGAGATTTCTGGAACCTTTCTATAAATGTGCTGATGCTTCCCCCGCACCGCTGAGTGTGGCCATGTCTCCTGGGACAGGTTTCCTTCTGGAGCTTATCTGAGGCTGGTGAATGGTAAAATGAGATACTGATCTTATAGGAATTTTCAACATTGTTTACTTACTGGAATATTCTAGTTTGCAATTATATATCACTCAAATTATTTATCGAGTATATTTCAACCCCTCTTACTTATGTTTTGCAGGAAAAGAAGATACAAATCTGGATCCTTTGAATAAATTTACATTTTTTTCAATCGCTCAGTGAAATAATGCAGATTTAAACCATCTGTCCTCACTGGCTGTAAGGGTGGAAGCTGTCAGAAATTCGCCTCCAAGGCAGTTTAAAAAGTGCCTTGTACAACATCAAACCTCCTAGGTTTGTCAATGGAGAATGTTTTCCTGTAGTATAGGTAAAGTAGTTTTTTCTTCTTTCTAACTTGTAGTTGCAGTCGGAATGTTAAAATTTGCCATGATAACATGTGCAGTCTTCTAGGAGGGTATCTCTTGCTAACTTTTTTACTTGAGAATCATAAAACAGAAGCAAGCAAACCTTTCTTTGTGCTGTAAGCTAATTTTTAATGTAGGCTCTTAAGAGAATATGGCAATAGAAGTGGTCAAACCTGTCCTATGTTAAAAAGATCTTGATTTCCACAATAGCAATTTTAACTGGGTTTATGGTAACTTGCATGTCCTCAGCCTTTGATAAAATTATGTGTGTATTTATAGATAAGAAATCTGAAGAAAACTTACAGGAGTATGTGCATCCATCTTCAGTGGTTTGTCAGCGAGTTTTAATTTTGGTCCTGCTGTCTTGGGTTGACACAATAATAAAATGCTGGAGTGCTGAGTCACGTTTGCAGGATTCATGGGGATGTTTCTGAAACGATAAACTTTTAGAAATTTTGCATATCTTTGTGCCGGTTTGGGCCAATCTTAAGGAAAGATGTCCAAAAGGACGTCTCCTCAAAGCAAAGCAGGGCACTGCTGCCCCTCCCCC